>ML675622.1:8548962-8829281 GCA_007922155.1 Mesoclemmys tuberculata | reverse complement strand
GTGGCATTATAACTGTTACTATTATAATTTGTTGGAAGTTCTCATCCCTATTATGTATTTCAGAGATGCTCATTATTGTAGTATCTGAACATCAGAGACATAGAATTCAAATAATTGTTTCATGAAAGAGACAAAAATCACTCTTCCACTTCAGATTAAATTAGTTAGTTAGAAGGAATTGGAAGTAAGTGGTATATTTCTTCCATTTCCTAAACTGGGCCATTCTATTGTCTTGGAAGTAGGTGAACTAAAATAATGTTTCTTGCATCATGTCTAAAAGGTGAGTGAAACTGGGCTCATATTGTTATCCAGTAGCTATGAGCTTCAAAACTGAGAGCCCTTAGCTGAGAATGTTCTCACTCTGGTGGGTATGGCTCAGTATCCCTCATCCTTAGCATTTTCACAATTGCTACACGTTGACAATATTCTCAGTGCTGTATATACATACAACACTATGCTCTAAAGAGTTTGTCATCTAAAAAGGCTCCACCCTGCTCTCACTGCAAAAGTCTGGAAGGCCCTGACTTAGACACCAGCAATACACTATGAATCTAAACCTCAGTGGACAGTTCAAGTTCAAAGTAGGGGCAATATCCAGGAGAAATCATTGAATGGCCCTATTCTCTTCTTTCTTACGAGGGGGTTCTCTAGAGTGGGGGATCGCTTATGTGGCATTGTGGGAAGCCTCATGTCTGCCAGTGAAATTTCTGGTAAGATTTGAACTCCGAGATACCCATTCTTTTGGAGGCAGGAGAGAAGGGATAGAGGCTGCCTTTCTTTAAACCTGTAGGACTCAGCAGAGGCAGCAGCTTGGGAGGGTAGGATGGGAGGAAAACTCTTGTCTAAACACCATGGCTGTAAGTGATATATTTGCATAGGCTTTGTCTAAACCTACCTCGGCGATTCAGTGGCAGTCGATGGGAGTTACGCAAAAAACTTGCTTAACTCCCATCTACTTCTGTGTTGCTTTTCTGTGCGCTGTCTTCACTGTACTGTGCTGTTGGGAACCGCGTTCCCGTCGGTGCAGCACCATGCCACTTGAGGTTTTAGTACATCAGCTTCTGGATCACTGACTGCTCAGTTGATCCAGATAAGTCGATCTGATGGCGGCAACTTTGTCGCCATCAGTGGAGACATAACCATAGTCAGGAAAGCCATTATCAGGCACTGACGACTGTAAGGTCATGAAAATATCCGGGTCTAAAAGGGACTGTGGGTTGATTGGGAAGCACTGACTTTCAGAAGTATTGTACTTCTCCTGATTTACCCCTTTATAAGTGAGAGGAAAAATCAAAGCCTTATTAATTGTCATGGTGATAGGTCTAGCGACACTTCTGTTCCACGTTCAGGTCCCATTGAGTGCACCCCCCCAGGAGATGGCGTCTTGCCCTTATCTGCCTCATGATTGTATTAAAAATAAATAAATGAAGATAAAACTATTTTTGTCAATTTTCATTTTTTTTGGAATGACAACCAGAAAAAAGTGAAGGTTTTTGCGCCCCCCCCCAAAAAAATTGAGGAATGTTAAACAACTTTAGTTTTTGCCAAAAAAAACTTTCACGGGGAAAAAAAATCACTCTTGGACCATTTTTACTTTTTAGTATTAATTAAAATATGATTTAAAATGTTGCACAAGTAGTGCAATTTATTCTTGTATTTCTATTGACATATCTATTTAGATGACAAATGATCAAATAACTTGATACTAATCAGGTTTCTGATCCTTCGCTCCTTGCACTTGCAAAACTTCTATTGAAACCAATGGGAAGTTTGCCTGAGAAAGGAGCACAAATTTAGACCCTCTATTTAAAAGATTATCAAGCAACATGGTAAGTATGCTCCATAATGAAAATCTGAGACATGTTGCACAAGTTAACAGCAGTGCTTTGATGGGTAATTAATTACAATCAAGGAATTTTAATGATGTTATAAATTATAAACTGTAAGCTTGAGAGGTTTAGAGAGAGAGTTTTTAGACACCTGAGATTAACATGAAACTTGATAATTAAATATTTTGTATTTGTCTTTTATATGATTTCCAAAAGAAGACATCAAACTGGCTTTGTAATCATCAGAGTCATTTTGCATATATGTCTTATTTTTCTCTTTCCCACATGACTGGTGACTGCTGGTGGAATAAAACCGCGGTTGCTAATAAGGATGTAGATGTCCACAATGACTGGGCTTCTTTCTGTGCTGAAATTTTTCCTAATAATAAAATATTCTAGCATGGCTAGTTGTCAGAACAAGAAGAAATTTACATATTCTTCCTCCCATTTATCCCCGTGTTTAATAAGGGCAATTGCTTTGATAGAGGGAATTTCAGACTATGGGACAAAATAGATGAAGTTTCTGGATCTGGAAGTACTTGCGATGAAAGGCTAATTGACAGTGGTTTTTCATGAAGAATAATAAAAAGGAAGAAAACCTATTAAAGGCAAAGAACTCAGTCCTGTACTCTTTAGTTAGGCAAAATATTCAAGCAATGGAAATTATGCCTAAGTGTCAAGTGCAAGATTGCATCCCAAACTGCCCACAAAGAGAATGGATGCTGCAGCTAGAAGATGGTAGGACTCATTTATTGAATTTTCACATGCAAGGGAAATGGAGAATAATTTTAGGACTCCAAGTACCATACAAACTGATAACTCCACAAGAGCAACTAATTAAAGGAATTTATGGCTACACATACTATACCAAGGGAGACTACCACAGACTTGCTAGCTGACCATCCTGCCATGCTAGCTGTTCTAGCATAAATGCAGGACTGAACTCACTGAATGATCATTTTCAGTGTTGCTAATGAGCCACAGAGAGTCTGAGCTATTAGTATTAAAAAATGTGTGGTCTAGCATGGATGATTCTGTTAAATATGTCATCCATCAGGTTAAGCCAGATTCTGATCTATTTCTTCTGAGAATTTCCATGGATCCTCAGAGGTGGTGTTATCAGAGTTACAACTAAAAATGAGATTTTTGTTTTACTTGGGTGTGTATAAAGTAAAGAGAATGCTTGAAGCTTTTCATTGAAAAAGATCTCTTGGGGACAGATCCTCAGCTGGCTGTAATTTGGCATATCTGTTGGTGATTGATAAACAGCCCAATCTTTCAGAAAAGTTTCCCAGACTTGCTTTTTAAAATAAATTGAAATCAGCAAACTCTATCTGGTAAAAGAGACTCCTAACTTGTGAAAAAGCCCAGGCTCATGGTAAGAAATCAAGATCAGCATCTCCTGAGGGTAATGTACATGATTTTGTCACTGATTTGTGTCTTGTTACCTTGGAGAATAAAGCTGGGAATAAAGATAGTGAGGTACTCAACAACAAAATGAGAAAAAGTGGTAAAATATTGTTGTCAATGCCTAACAAAACTGGTGATAGACTCAAAGGATACCTATCATGTAAGTGACAGGAGATTAGGATGATGAATCAATATATGCACACAGTGCTGTGAAGGAACAGCTGTTCCATCAAGTTCACTAAAGTAGCAATAATATCACAGCAACAGGTGTTTCCCTAGTGACACTAACCCATAGTCCTTTTTGCAATATAAGTTAAATGCCAGCTTAAGAGGTATTCAAAGGCTTGATATAATTAACATGGCCAAGAATCTTTATGGCTGCCGAAACTTCATTGTCTCTCCATCTTCACTAATACACAAACTGTAAGATTGAGACAAAACAGTTCGCAATATCACCCAATATCTATTTCCTGTGAAGAAAAGCCGCCTTTTGGTGTGTTGGTTTAATTTCAGGAGACGGGATGAAATATGAACTTTTCTGAAACAAAAGAAAACAAAGAAACCGTTTCTTTCAGGAACAGTGATGATTTGCAAGTGCTAAAGCTACATTAAGACAAAGAGAGACATTCCATGCTGATAGCCATTAAACTTAATGCTGAACCATGGTTGGTTACCTAGAATTTTTGCTTGGCCTGATGATGTTTCCTGTGCATGCTTGTGTCTTACTAGGGTTGGCATTCAGGAACATGACTTTTCTGGCTGAGTGGTGATTCAAAGATTATCTGTGTAAATTAAACTTTGCATATCAGGGAATTTTGGTTGGTCAGTTGGGTAGACATTAAAGAGTAAGGATGACAGCACTGAACCTTGGGGCAACCCATTCCATTGAGTATGCATGTTGATTTTTTCTGGCCTTTCATCTCAACAAAGAAACATTGATTCTTGAGCACGCCAGGGATGAACTGGACCATATTCAAAATTCTTCTCAGTTACAGTAGACGTGCCTAGTGGTTCACAGTGTTGTAAGTAACTGACAGATCAGCAAACACAGCCCCTGTAATTGTGCAGGTTTCAAAGCCTCTTTGGTGCATTGAGTTAGATTTGCAACGTAACCACATCATGAGCATCGTTGGCCAAAACTGACTTGGTTTTCAGTCTGCTGCCCTTCCACTTTGAGCACTATTCTATCCATTACCGTCCACTCATATAGCTTACAGGGTGAGCAGAGTAAGGATATTGGATGTTAACTCTTCATTGGTAACTCCCACACTCCTGCTGTACTGCCTTGCGGGGATTGCAGACGTGAAAGGGGTGAGGATGCCACTTTCCCTGGCTGGTGCAACAGAAAAATCTCTGGCAGCCGGAATTCAGGGCCTGAAGCTCCTAAGCCAGAAGAGTGGGTTGCAGGAGCCAACCAGACTCTAGGACAGTTGGGATGGATGTGATTGTTTCAAAAAATATTTTGAAAAAGTACTTGCAGATTTGAAATGTCACAGATGCTTTAAATACCTTTAACACGTACTTAAATACAAGTGTAAAGTGCAGAATATTTAATGTGCTTAAGTACATGTAGAATACTTCAAAGAACGCAAGTTACATTTCTGCTCATGTACAACTTAAGTACTCAGGAACACTTATTAATCTTGGACATTATATATCTTATCCTTCTCAGTGCTCTGTACTGATTAAACTTTTGAGATTCTCACACATTATGTAAGATATTACTAAATATTCAAGGCAATCTTCTCAAACCCCGTTGAGAAACCATGTTAATTTCCAATGCCTAATAAATGATTATATAATTTATGCATTTTAATATCTTTTCAAAAGAAAGGACAATAGATAATGGTCTGGAAATATTTAATTGGAGTAATACAAAGTAAATGGCACCCTGGAGTAAATAGCTATACCTTGTTGGCTTATTACCAAAATCAGAATGTTAGTTCATTGAATGTGTGAACCTGTTTTATATGAAAAGTATTTTCAGAGCTTTAAATCAGTACAGTTGTACTAAACTGTTTTTCTAATAATCTCTACCTATTCAGAATATTTCCTTTTCTTTTTAATAGTTTAGCACAATTGATTCCATTGTAACAATGAATATAAAGTAGTGCAGAACTCAAAAATACAAAATAAACTTTTTTCCCCTTAAAATCATCTACCATACAAGAACAATAACACGTGATATGACTTGAATCTAAAGCTCTGCTTGTAAACCCTAATTTTATTATTTCTGTTCAGTGCATCATACTTTATTTCATTTTCATGCATTTCAGTTGTTCTAAAACTCATTCCCGAAAAAATACCACATTCAGGTAATTGCCAGCATCAATAGTCAGCTTATTACATTTTCAATATTCTGTATAATCAGAGATTTTGGATATCAGAAAAGATGAATTTTCACTACACACTTAAATAGTCCAGTTCAGCATAATAACTAGCACTCAGCAAATAAAGCAAACAATTTTCTGTGACTGTTCCTTTGACTTAAACTGCAAGGATGTTGGAAAATTGGAGAAGAATTGGAAAACTTGCCTTATAGTGCAAGCCTCAAGGAGTGCATTCTATTTAGTTTGACAAGGAAAAGGTTAAAGAATAACTGAGAAGTTTATAAGTACCTACACTGGGAACAAATACTGGATGAAGGGCTCTTCAGTTTAGCAGACAAAAGTATTACAAGAGTCAAGATACAAGATTGAGGCTAGACAAATTTAGATTAGAAATAAGATGGAAATTTTTAACAGAGAGTAATTGATTGGAAAAACCTACCCAAGGGTTGTGGTAGGATTCACCATCACTGGTAGTTTTTAAATCAAGATTCGATATTTTTCTGAATGATATTATTTTGGGGGAGTTCTGGTGGCCAGGATTTTGCAGGTCAGGCAAAATGATGACATTGGTCCCTTCTGGCCTTAAAATCTATGAATATATTAAAGGCATTAGCCTTAGCCCTGCTTGCATTTTGTATGTGTTCACTTTTTGTGAAAATTTGTGCCATCGAGTTATGCTGCCATGAATGCATGTGAAAACAAGCTGTAAGACTGCATAGAAAAGCATAGACGTCATTTGAAATGTGAATGCATGAAGCTTGCCAGAAGTGCTTGCACATTCATCCATGCGGAGAACAGAAATGGCACTCCGTGACTAAGCTGATCAGTTACAACTAACTAGTGCAGTCTGAACTGTGAATATTCACCCCGAACTCTTTGCAGTCAATCCACTGAACTGTTTTAATAGTCCCAAAGAACACCAAGAGTCTGTGAATAAGGAATACATATGAGAACATCAGGATATTTTCTAAGCAGAGAAAAGAGCTAAACTCATCATAAAAAGTATTGAGTGTAAATTGTTTGCTTAGCTCCAATTACAACTACATTAGCTTATCGGGTATAACATCATGCATTTGCACACTATATTAGGAAATATATATATCGAAAATATATATATATATAGAAAATGGGAAAACCATTATATAAAGACACTCAACAATGAAGTGTATTTATACCTCACATATTTGTTTTAATTAAAAAAAATTTTTTTTCCTAGGATTTAATGTACAATCATGCAGTCAAATAAGTGGATATAATGATCTTCCCCTAAGATCTTCCCCTGAACTTAGAACCTTCAGCACTAAAATCATGGCCCTCAACTGTTTGAGCTAAAGAATAACTCAGCTAGTGAGTAACTATAATAGGCTCTTGTCTTCTTTTGGGGAAAATGAAAGACGAGGTTAAAAACTTCATAGTCCTCTAATGTGGGTCACACAACCATTTTGCAAAGTGGGCAGAGAGTGTGGTTTGTACTAAGAAGTTTCTCTTGGCTTGTTTGCCTCGCTATAGAACCTTAGATTTCTGTCTTAGTTTTATCATACATGCAAATCTCATTTAAACCAGTCAAAGTTTTGGACATGAAAGCACTGCAAGATAGGGCCTATAGAAATTTTAGAAGGAAAGACCTACAACAATGGGTCATTGTGTCCATCATCCTGTCAAAATCATACTGTTTTCTATCGTGCATGCCAAAATACCATTTCCAATTTGGTTTTAAAAGCTTTCACTGTGGGAATAGTGTTCCAAGGGAAATGGTGGACTGGAGAAAATGCTATAATGAGCAATCCAACATTAGCAAGGGAATGGATAAAGTGATCTAATGCAGTAATCTTCCCTATTTCTGATATCTATAAGTCTATAATTACAATATAGCTTACAAAGATGACTTTCAGCTAAAACAAGTTTAATGTAACACCAGGTTAAGACAGTATCCTGGAATGTAATCTGTGTGGGTGGATCCTTGTGTCTCTAAGGAGTCTCATCGGCTCCAATGGGGAATCCATGCAAACTCAAGCATCCACCCAGTCCAATCCAGTTGCATGACCTGAGCCTTAGCTCAATCTATCCACACTTGCTGACTTTGAAGCATGAAGGTCATGGCTAGGCTATGGATATGGTAACATACAGGGCGCAGAGAGTGAATGCAGCTCCTAGCTGGGAGAGTCCACTAAATGGTTAAGCCTGAGCTAGTGTTGGTGTTTGATATTTGGAAGATAGCAATTGCAACAGAAGGACACCAAAACGGCATGACAGATGGCAAGTTGTGTCCCCACATATGTGAGGGCAGGAAAGATTTCAGTCAGAAATGAGCATCTTTAAAATCTAACAAGTTCCTTATTGTGTCATCTCTCTAGTGTAAATAAATAGGAAATATAGACATCTTTAATAGCCCAAATGGAAAGTCAGATCCTGCTATTTATGAAATTGTCACACTAAGCTAATAGCTTAAACTATCCTTTTTTAGAAAAAGCTTTACTTTCATTTTTTTTGATAGCACCTGGCACTTAGTAAGCACAGTGTAGAATTTACAGGGTAAGCATACATGATATGAAAAGCACTTCCCCCTGATTGCTCATTAGACCTGGTAGTGGGAGTCAATAGAAAAAATAAGCTGACATTGCTTAAATGCATTATAAATAAAACTATCTTAGAAGACTATAAAATGTTCTATGGAAATAAACACATTTGTATTCATGATCATCAATCATTTCATTTAACTTTGGTCAAGCAAAGAGTTGATGCAGTATATGAACATTTTTTATGTATGATAGTGGAAAACAGAAACTTTAAATGTCTCCATGTTAACCCACAAACACCACTGAAGTTCTCACAAATGTGGATGGACTATTTTCTGTTATCTCTCTACTTCTCTTTATTTAAATCTGACCTGACCAAGTGAATTGTGATTTGTTTTTCATTCTTGGTTATGTGAACACCGATCAGCATGTTAGCTGGCTACACACTTAATATTTGGGAGCCATAATTGGAGGAGGGAAAAAGAAAATTCAAGATAAATATACATTTGAAAAACAATGGGACTTCAGTAGAGCTCTGACTGTTTACACGAGCTGAGGGTGTGACCCATTGACGGCAATGATAACATAAAACAAACTAATAATAAGATGACTGACTTATTACTAGCTTGTTGTAGTGGTTTTGGAGCATTATCTACCAGTCTGAAAATTAATTTTAGTTAGATATTCACCTTAATCAAATCTTTGGATCTGACTGCCCTTGTACATTGGTTCAGATCTGGATCTGACCTAACTACCCATCCCCTATCTCTATAATGAGCCAATCTCAAACTCTGTAAAGCAGTGGTCTCCAAATTTTCCTCTTGCACCCCCCTCACTTACCCGTAATAGAATGTGTCCACCCTCCCCCATCCCTGCCCAGGAGCAGAGTTGCGGCCAGGCCGAAAGGGGGGCTAGTGGCCTGGAGCAGGGTCATGGCCAGGGCAGGGGGCTGGGAGCAAACCCAGGATTGCGGCTGGGGCTATGAGGACAGGGCTGAATTGGAGCTGGGTACAGAGCAGGGCTGGGTGTCATTCCCTCCACAACCCTTCGTGGGTGCTGGCTCAGGCCCTGCTGTGCCCCCAGATGTCCTCCTTGCCCCTAAGGGGGGTGTGCCACAGAGGTTGGGGACCACTGCTATAAAGGAACACACCTACATTTTGGGTAAGTTGGGGTCAGATTTGAACGTCTTATCTTGAACCCATCTCTAATTTAAAAAATTATACCATTTTCCCCATGTGTATATACAGTAGTCTATGCTTTTTTCCAGCCCTCAAGGAATTTTGTATGTTTTCCACATTTGTCACCAAGGCATCTTGGTCTCATCTTAGTGTAGAGAACCAAATCTAGCTCTCAGTAACAAAGTTACACTAGTGTAAATCCAAAGTAATTTCACTGAAACTCTGTTAGGGAAGGTATATTTCTGCTGACTGCTCCTTCTGGATAGTATACGTTCACTTTTGTGACTTCATTCACAATAAATACCAGTGCAGAAGTGCTGATTGGTTGTTATTTCTCAAATTACTGTACTATTTCTAATTATGCAGTCTAAATTAGCAAATTCCAGCACTTTCTAGAGAACAAAGAGTATTTTTGCTGCTCTAAAAAGCCCAAGGTATGATAGCGAAAATAAAATAACATATTTAACCGCTCAAGGTCTCATTCTTGTAAAAATACTACTCTGTAACTCTAAGAATGTCCACCTTTGCTGTTCCTGTTCTTTGATCAAATGTTACTGGAAGACATACATGAAAGTAAACATAATGTTTTTACCATTACACAACTTCATCTCTGAGACTGCATATCCTTTTATCATACACTGTCTGTGTTTTCATAGAATGATAGAATTGTAGGACTGGAAAGGACCTTGAGAGGTCATCTAGTCCAGTCCCCTGCTCTTATGGCAGGACTAAGTATTAGACCATCGCTGACAGGTATTTGTCTAACTTGCTCTTAAAAATCTCCAATGGTGTTGATTCCACAACCTCCCTAGGCAATTTATTCCAGTTCCTAACTACCCTGCCAGTTAGGAAGTTTTCCCTAATGTCCAACCTAAACTGCCCTTCCTGAAATTTAAGCCCATTGCTTCTTTCCCATCCTCGGTTAAAAAGAACAATTTTTCTCCCTCCTGCTTGTAATAACCTTTTACATACTTGAAAACTGTTATGTCTCTGCTTTCTCTTGTCCAGAGTAAACTAATCCAGTTTTTCAATTTCCCCTCATAAATCATGTTTTCCAGAACTTTAATAATTTTTGTTGCTTTTCCCTGGACTTTCTCCAATTTGTCCACATCTTTCCTGAAATGTGGCGCCCACATCAGGACACAATACTGCAGCTGAGGCCTAATCAGCGCGGAGTAGAGCAGAAGAATTGCTGCTTGTGTCTGGCTTACAACACTCCTTCTAATACATCCCATAATAATATTTGCTTTTTTTCCAACACACTGACACTGTTGACTCATATTTAGCTTTTGATCCACTATGACCCTCCAAAACCCTTTCTGCAGTACTCCTTTCTAGGCAGTTTTGTTCTGAAACCCTTCAAAACTGTCAAAGAGCAATGCTTCATGACTGATCAGACAGAATGCTCCAAACTCTTTGATGATCTAGCATCTGGCCAGCTCTGAATGAGAGAAACAAGAGATGAAAAGCTGTAAATTATTGAACCTTTCAGAAATTAAAGAATTTTTGGACCCAGAAGGATATAGTGTAACTATTTACTGTTTCCTATAAAGATCCTAATTAATTGGGTAAATGTAATGTTTTTAAATATACACACGTCATTAAACAGAATGCCTGTAAAGCTAGATTCCCATTCACCTCTCTAAATGGAAAAAGGAAGAACTTGAAAGAAGTTTGGAAGAACTTTGAACACCTTTTAATTGGGCATCTGAGAAATGCAAAAATGTTCACCTTAGTCATTACTATTTACACCCCCTCTACCCTGTTGCATTTTTAGTACTCTTTGTTGCTATTTTCATTCTATTGTCTGTCACAAGAATTAAGGTTTTAATGCCTTCTACATTTTTCCAAATGTGGGGAATGTCTTTGATTAAAATTGTATGCCTCCTCCCAGTCATTTATGGTGCCAACAATAGCAAAAATATATAGGTAAATATAATCTTAGTTTTATGTGGTGATTTAAGTAGACTGCTATCTGCAAGTTTTAAATGACTGCCTTTTGTGTGCACAGTATTTATTGTTAGCTACTTGTGTATGGCACTTAATTCTTAATCAGTTCCCTTATGTAGCAGTGATTTTTTTTTTTTAAGCACAACGGGGCAAATATTATCCATAGAACTTCTACTCTCTGAATCTTTACTTTCAGATTAGCCAAGAGAGGTTCAATTAATCTCTCGAACCCATTCTTATATTTCCAGTACATTTTTATTTCCCTTGGAAAAGAATGTAACTTTTGAAGAGTGGAGGGGAAATACATTTAGAATAAATAAAAATGTTTTTTATAGACTTTTCACTCTGGGTCACTGGCTCAGATCTAACCCAGGTTGGACATTAACCAAATATAGAACACGTGATAGCTGTCAAATGGTGGAAAAGTGGAAATGAAAAAGTAGTCTCGTAGTTTTCACTGGTCAAATATCCCTATAACTTCCTGAGGCCAATTCTGCTCTTAGTTATATTCTGTAAATTCAGAATAACTCTCTTGTCTTCAATTCTTAGACTCTCCATCTGTAAAATGAAAATAATCATTCCTGCCTCTTGAGCACATTGGCAGTGTTAGTATTTATAATGCACTTCGGAGATAGGTGCTGACCTGATTGACTAATTGTACACATCTTATCATCTTTACTACCTTATCTCTCCTGCCCCTCACTCCAATCCACTTGTTTGTCTTATCCACTGATTATGCCTTGTCTTTTACATTATAAGGTCTGTGAGACCTAGGTCAATGTACCTGAGAACTGGTTGGCCTCTAGTGGCTACCACAATATATACGTTAATATAATAAGGCCATTCTTCATATGTATTGTTGTGTTAAAGTAGATTCATTTTTAATTAAGAGAGTTAGGTGAAACAATTGATTATGATTGATCTGACCATTTGTTTCTCTTTAAATGTATTTCTTGTCTTTATATATTTTACTGAAACCGAGCTAAGGTTTTATTTGAAACGTTTTCCCATTTGAGATCATTCTACAAATCAATTCTACAAATCACTCAAATGTGAATGTAGCTGAAACACATAGAATGTCATTGATTTGGATTATACATTTACAAAATCACAACATACGACTGCCTTATATTAATTATTTAAATTGAACTCCACGACAGGAAGTTTTTTGCATCAATGGCAATGTGATGATATTTTGTCTGTCCTCCTTTCACAGTCTATGTCAGGACAATAGCTCTACTTCGTGTTGATTCATATAATATTCTTTGTCACATGGAGAGAGAGAATTTGTGACAATCATCAATCTTGTTTAAAAAAAAAAAGAGAATTCTAGTTTTAAGAGAGGGTAATTTTAAGAGACTTCTCATCCCACCAATAACATTGAGTCTAAAAGTACAGTGGTTTTGATCTTTATGATCAAAATATGACAACTGTAGCATTTGCTAATGCACCAGACAGCCCACAGTGAGCGCAAAAGTTACCGATCAGTAATGATCACTTCATCTTCATTTGCTGATAGCTTGAAAGCACAAGTTTCAAATCCCGGATTGGACTTTTGCATCTGAATTGGGTATCTTGTGTTTTGCTACCCCAATAATGTACCAGCTTTCCATTCCCATAAAAAAAAATCTTGTTTCTAGCTGCAATTGAAGAAAACTTTCAAAATATCATACTGGGTTGCTCCTTGCAATACCAGATGGGCATGCTGTGATTCTGAAATTGTAATGATCGAATGGTGTTCTCATCGTGTATACAAACACTTTGAATCTGAACATATAGGGTGAAATCCTTTTGAAAGGCAGTGGCAAAACTTCCACTGATTTCAATGAGATAATTAGCTGGGTCAATATACTCTTTTAGGTCCTCTCGTATGTGGCTAGCTAGTGCACTCTCATGCTCCATCTTGGGAGCGCCTCCACACTCTAGTGAGTCTCCACACTTAAGATTTATTTAGTGATCAGTGGCCACAGAGTCAGGTTGAAACTTTAGTTGGCTCCACATCTTCACCACTCCAGTGGGTTTAGGTTTGGCACCTATTCATTGAAATGCTAAAATAGGTATGTGGTGAATATCTCTTAGATGATAAATACGTGCCTTTCATGGATTACAGCGCTCTAAAGCATTTTCAGTGGGCAGATGTCCATTTCATAAGACCCACTATCACAATTAGCACCATTTGATAGTGTCTGGAAACTCAGCACTCAAGGACATTGTTGGATTCATGGACATGAAGATGGGCTCCCCTTTAGCTGCAGAACAGTCAGCACAAACAGTGGTTATGCAACTTCCTCATGCTGCCTGTCACCATCCGTCAACCAGTTTCTGGCAGTCAAGGGAGTGCAGACCAGTTTTATGGGGAAGATTGACACTGGTTACTTCTTCTTTGGGGCAGATCCTCGGCTGATGTATGTATGTGTATGTCGTAGGTCTATTGAAGCCAATTTACACTACCTGAGGGTTTCTGATGATGTCAATGGAGCTATGACAATTGCACCAGCTGAGGAACTTTCCTTTTTATCACAATATTCCACCTAGGCCCTTGGCTGTCAGAAAGGCAGCAGAGGGGAAAGCAGGAGCTCAGCATTGTGCTGAATATTGTGGTTTTCTGTTTAAAAATGTATTTTTAAATGTGCAACATCATTAACATTAATTATTCTGGAATTAAACCATTATTTTTCATATGATATGAAGTGCAGGTAATGAGCAGAACTAAGAGGATAGTTTAGAAACTCCCATTATCCTAAGAGTCATTAACCTAACCAAAGACATTATAGGGTAAGAGAATGTCAACAATGTCACATTTTAGTAAATTAAAATAACCTCCCCCACTATGCTGTATGAGATTATTGACCTTTCCCTCAGCAGTATACCATTTGTTAGCATAATTGCAATAATTATAATGGGTTTCTCTGTTGTGGTGATATGAGCAATCTGCAACCAAGTTAATATGCTTATAAGGCTGCAACATACCAAAAGGGATATAGGATATAAAACTGGTTGAAATGGTGTCACGTGCTGCATTCTTATACCAATTTTAAAGTCATTAGAGCTGAGTGAATAATTTGTAACGAATGATTTACTCACTGAATTTTGCCTCCTTTTTGTTCAAGACTTGTCTGTGAGCTGATCATGGATCTTAAATGTACTCATTTTTCAAAATGATTAGCTGAATGGCTTCTGCAAATGATTCTTGATCAGTGGATTGTGCAGGTGTGTTGGGATAATTGAAACATGAGTAGTTTTGGCTAGACATGCAAATAAATCGCATTTTCTATTTCTCTTCACAGCTGGGCACCTATAACTCTTAGACTTAGGCTTTTAGTGAGACTCTGCATGTTTATGAATTTCAGATTTAGTTTCTGTAAATATTCAGCAGTATTTGTCTAATATCTGCAATTTCAGCAAACATTCTCAGCAATATACTAATTTCCAGAGAAATAAACTCAAATAGACATAAACACTATTAAAGCTCACAAGTATAAACAGAATATTTTTTGGACAATCAATTTTTTATTTGCCTCTCTCTAAGTGTTACCCAAAACAGAGCAATGGCTACCTACAAGGTAGCCTCATGTATATAAAAGCACTGCTAGGGAATGAAAACAGACACCTTTGTAATACTGTAATGTCACTGCTATTGCAAAGGCTGCAGAGGTTGCCCTGTGACCTTAATGGAACTCCTTTAAATATATGTTTAGAATATGCTGAGGTCAGCAGCTCCTGTATTCCTAAATCTGGGACTGTTAGTGTGTTGCTGTGACTTAATAAGAAATCTTGCTAAACTCCTTGCCACAGCATGTCATTTAAATCAAGAACGTTGCAAGATTCATAGAGGGCTTGGACAGTTATATGGATAACAAAAATATCTAGAGATGTTAGAGTAAATTAAAAAAACGTTTTGAAAGGGATATAAATCCTCATGCTTGAGGGTTTAAACCAATCTCTATTAAGGATTAGGAGGAGCTGCCCCTGGGAAGGAGGGTCACACCACATCTGCAAACAGAGTGTTTTTTGCACCTTCCTTTGAGGTATCTAGTACTGGCCTCTGTTGAACACAGGATATTGAACCATGACCCAGGAAGGCACTTCCTATGTGCCTGTGCAGAAAAGGGAATTAGCTAAACAGCTCAAGAATTGCAGTACTAAGACTTAAAACATTACCCAGGCAATGAATTGTGGCAGTCTTGTTTTTTAACAGCGTGTTAAGTCTGCAGTCTAGAAGAGGTTGGTGCTACTTAAATGGCATCATCAGCAGAGATGGTAGTAATTGCCACATGAATACATATTATAGGTTCCAGCTATACAAGCTCTCTGCAGTTTTCCAAGCCTTATTGCAAGAAGAATCATTGGAGCATAGCTGTTTTGTCAAGTCAGTTTAGTGGAAACTGTCGCAGTATAATAATACTGGCAAAGTTGTGAACTGAAGTTGCCTGGGCTTAAAATGGAGGGAAATGATGATAGGGCAATGAGGCAATGAATTTAGAATTCACTCACATGGCCCTAAATAGCCTGAAGCTGCTGACCTACAGAACATATTGCAAAGACCATCTCCAGTCGCAGGCTTCTGGGAGATGGTGGGTGCAAAGGAATGTTTGAGGGGTAATTGAGATGTTTCCTTTGGGTTTTTCTCAGGTGGTTATTTGTGGTTTTGGAGAAAGGAGTTAACATACAATATTGAATTCACTAGTAAAAAGGCCTGTATTTTAATATCTTCCAAGGGCACCCGGAGTGTAAGACTCTCATTTATCATTTGTATATGTCAAAATAGTTTTTCTTCCTCTAGCCACCACCTGCCCCATTTTCCTCACTGAGGTATTAACTTTAAAGTCTGTTTAAAGAAAATATAATACCTGCTTCATTATTTTAAGTGGCACTTTTCAGTATAATATCTAATAATGAGGTACATTGATTAGGTTGCCACCTTTACCAATTTTTTTTTTGCCTTGCAGACTGTTAACCTTCAAGCAGTTCTTAGGGTTGGGCAATCACATTTATTCATTGGTTCTATTGCACAGGGAGGAAGTGAAGAATGTCACATCTACCCCCTTCTGTGACTCACCTCTTGGATTGTATCTGTCCTAGAAACTAACCCAAATGGCAGTGCTAATCCTGAGCAGCTATTGTGCTCCTTGGGTGAAATGCCATTTCCATTTAAATGAGTGGTCAAACACCCATTGACTGATCAATGGAGCCAAGATTCACCCCCTGAGGCAAAGTCTGACAGCTCCTTTATAGAAGTGTAACAGTGGAAATCCTGTTTCCTGACCTTTACCATTGCACTCCAGTCATGGGAGCATGGCATGATCTTGTAGATCCTTTCTACTCAATTTTTTTAAAAAAAGTTCCATCTTGATTTTTTTAAAAAGGAAAATGATAAGAAGTTAAACACCCCCAAGGGATTCTCCTCTCCCCAGAATCTCACACATCTGCTCTATCCTTATGTAGTAATCTGTGCAGTGTCACACATAATGGCCTTCCTTATTTGACCAAATGGGATATTTATGTGTTTTCTAGGTGACTTGTCTATTGACCTTGTATCTCTGTTGATGTTTTGGGGAAAAGTTTCATAAATATATTTACATTGTACATTTGATAGTTATATGTTTTATATTTGTGTATTTGAGGTTTTTCTGTTTGAAAGAAATTCTCAAAAGATCACACAGGTCCCTAAAAGAGGACTCTCAACATTCCGAGTTCCTTATTGGCTACTTGCTGACTGGCTTCATGTTAATACATTGGGCAAAGTGACATTCCAGCCAAACAGCTTCGTGTTAGCACATTATCAGAAGCTAGCAGGAAGCAATTGTACAGCCTCAAGCTTCATACTTTTTATTTTTAAGAGTATTTTAATTGCTTTTGGGAAGATGAACCACTTAATGAATAGGCTACAAGATTTTACATGACTTTCAAGCACTTTAAAATATTATTTTTTAAATAGCATTGGAAATCCCAGAGGGGAATTAAGCACTGGAGAAGAAGCCCTATCAGAATGTTTGACCCAGAATGTTTTGATCAAATAAAGACACTTCAATTTGTCATGACCAGTAGGCTGTGATTCTCTTAGGACGCGTTTGTCTCATCATTTTTACTAGTCCACCTCCTCCTGGATTTTGTTAACACCAGTTCTTTAATACTGTATAAGAGAGACTCTCTCTCTCTCGCTCAGTATTTTCTATATTGACTTCCAAAACGTAACAGTTTAAAAATTCAATCACTCTTGGCTGGAAGTTGGTAAAAATGCTCTCAAAATGCTTAATGGAAGGAAAAGTGATCGTGTGCTGTTCTTTGAGCACAGCACCATTTGTAAATGGTTTAAAATTTGATTCTCTTATATTTAAGAAAGTGGAGGGTAACTTTTCAGTACAAAATATTTATCAGGGTTATAACCTGATATAGCATCTTTCCGTAAAAAGAATGAGAATGTTTAATAGAATTACCAGCCATGAATCATTGCCAAGCAAGAGCAGTAACTCTTCCTTCCAATTATTTAATAGCTTATCTACTTCTAATCTATTTTAGGTATTTCCAGAGCACCCATTACTATCGTACATAAACTCTAAGGTCAAAGATACATTTCCCTATAGTCAGATGAAAAACACAAATACATTTTAATTGCCACAGGTACTCAATAGTCAGAGTAATCCTTACGTATATCTGCCGCTAATACATTTTAGCACCCTATTCCAGTAGTAGAAGCACCCTGTTCCAGCATCAACATAACTCCATTTAAGAAAACAAACAGACTGCTGGTTCTTGTCCACTATTTTGATTTGATCCATTTGGCTTCCTTTAAGGGTGAAAGACAGTTGCCGGTGCTGTTAGGGGTGGGGTAGAAGGTCTGTACCTAGAAGGATAAACAGGTTACATTATAATAAGAATGTCTACCTTCTAAATTTGCACATTGGCCAGACCAGACTAGAACTTTCTATGAATTTTGAGAAAGTTTGGTTAAGGATCTTCAAAAGCCCTGTGAGCACTTCAGGATTTTATCAGAACTGCATCAAATCTCTAAATGTCTCAAGTTTCTCCAATCACTAGTTCTACTCAGGAACTTTTGTTTAATGTGTAGTTGTTCACTAAAGCTAGTAATGGAAACAAATGGTTTTGTGCTTGTCTGACACACAACAGTGGCATACTTTTTCTAGTGCCAGAGGTTGCATTGTTGGGCTTTTTTTTTTTTTTTTGGTTGAGATTTCTGTAGAATGGCTCTACCTCTTTCATTCAAGTCTGGAGAATTTCCTTTGGCTCTGACATAACTACTCACATAATGATATTTGAATGTGTGGCCTAGGATGGTCTTTCAAAGGCAAATTTAAAAACAGTTATTAGGGTCGGGAAAAATAATCTCTCTCTTGTGTAAATAGCAGCAGATTCTACAAAATTATACAGCCTGTGGGGCATGCCAGCGTTACTTTATATGTAAATGTGTGTTTCATCCATGCTAAGCAAATATGTAGCAAAGGGCAATCATAAATCTCTGATAAATGAACAGAGTGATAAATAATTTATACAAAGACCCCAGGCTGGTCTGTCTATCTCTGTTCCCAGGTGACCGTACTCCCATGGAAGTAAAGGAGAAATCTCATTAGTTCAAACCAGCAGGGACTCTCCTTCACATTGCCCCACCCATTTAATCCACAGTTCTTTACTCTGAAGGTCAGAACAAAGGGGGCAAAACATGATGATTTTTCAATATAAATGTGCACAGTTGGAGCCTGGGACAAGTTTACCAGCTGAAACACTGTTATACATAAAGAAAGAAATAATTTTATCAATTCTCCTCCTGCTGTACCTGCATAGATTTTTTCCTCCTTTAGGATTTTATTCCAGTCAAGAAAGACAGCAAGCCAATTACCACAGAGAGAAGGAACATAAGAAAGAATTCTTCCCGAGTATTAGTTTGTAGATGATTGTAGTTCATGATTCTGTATTGTGAGATCCACCTCTGTTGCTCTTTTCCCCTGAGTGTGCCCCTTCCCCCACTTTAAGGATTAGCTTGGGGTACAGCTGAGTGGGGGTACAAGGACCTGATACCTGGACTCAGGAACACCATATCCTAGCCTTCCTTGTTCTTGCCTTAGGAGCACCCACGGTTTTCATGCGTGGCTGGTCCACTACTTGCCTGTGTCCACCCAGCTGTAGAGCATTTTAGCTCATGCAGTAGTGTTCTGGGTTGAGGTGCTGATGGCCCTCGGTTCAAACCCTGCTGCTGATCAAGGTGCAGTGTTGTTATGCAAATAGGAAAAACTAAGAGCAGGAGAAGAATAATGGGGTGTAACTGTTGTATAGGGCTCTCCCCAAAGCGATGGGATTCGTGCTATTGCTGGCACACGCAGGCATCCAGGGGTGTAGTCATTGCATTTCAAAATCTATGCTCTTCGGTCAGCCATCCTATGTCTCAAGCAGATTCCACTTTTCCCCTGTCAAGTATGATCTGCACAAGAGGAGTGGGATCTGGTCTTTTGAAGGGGGCCATAAGTCATTCATTATAACACAGACTCATCCTAATGCTGCCTTTGCATCACTGCCACATGCTTGTTTCCCCTTCAAGTGAAATAGGTCCCGGGATTAGTCTATCAGCTTCAGTGTTTATTCTAACAAGGGGATCAACCTTACTAAAGACATTCCCAAGGAGAAGAATGGAAGTGTGACCAAAGTACATCCTTGCTAATAAGTTTGGTGTAATGTATGACATGTATTTCATCAAAGCCCCCTAGTGTTATTGTTAATATGCACACATCATGTGCTGCTGCTGAATATGAAGTGCAAAGGAAATCTTTAAAATCTAGCTATGTATTAGGTCTGTAGGAGTCTGCACATAAAATCTCCCATTCACAGAAGGAATAGAGCATTTTACTTTTTTTCGGTGGAAATGTAGTCAATTATAGAGGAAAAATAAACCCAGACAAATCTATGAAGCCCTCTCCTTTTCAATTCCTGGTTTAAATGGTTTTTTCTTGGTGTGAGGCATTTGGGAACCAGTATTTTTTAAAAATGAGAACACTGGGATGGAATCTCTGGCAAATATTCTATCTCCCTTATTCAAATGGCGCTTTTGTGCCGAATAAATGGAATGATGTTTTTTGCCTACACACTTTATAATGTCATAAAAAGATGAAAGAAACATTTACAAAGGATTGTATCAGCTACAGGTGGGTTTTGTCTTAATGTGGGCCTTTTGAAAGTTACAGTATTACAATATAAAACTTATTCTTTTTATATAGTGTCCTTAATACCTACCATCACCAATTACTCTCCAGAGGGAGTAAATTATAAGCTTAAGAGAAAAGGAATGTTTAAGAAAAGGTTTCAATGGTAAAAAAGGGAGAGAGAGAGAGAAAAAAAGAATTCCAGATATTTTTGGCAATGTAATGAAAAGGCAGTGGAATATGTCTGGGAAAGAATAGTGTGTGAGAGAGAAAGAGAGAGAGGGCAGGAAACAGTCATAACTGAAGCAGTGGTGAATGGAGCCGCATTGAGATAATGTGGAATTCACTCCATGGAGACATCTGAAAATCATGACCGCAATGTGAAATGTATTGTCACGAAGGCAATGTGAAATGTATTCTTTAACCCTTACTAAAGGAGGATTTAGCCAAGTCAAGGTCAAGAGAAGTGCAGACACTGGACAATGTGAAAGATAGAATTCTAGATGAGGGAAGCATGGGAGGAAAAAGCTAGTTTGAGGTGGAGGATAAATGCAGGATTCCTTGGTAACCAAGTTAAATTTTGAACTAAAGAGAATGATACTGGAATCACAGACATGCCACAAAGACGACATTTCACATGGAAGCATTCAATAATACTATCAAGCATCCGTTAGATGTTGTGGTTTAGCCAGGAGCTGACATGACAGACAAATAGATGAGAGAGAGAGAGAACACGGAGAGCTGAGACAGACAGAATTATGTGATATCTAAGTTCCAGAGGTGATATTCTAGGTTATATAATGAAATGATATTCTAGGTTAGTAATGAAATGCCCTTGAGGGAGATGGTAGAAGTAGAAGAGATGAGTGGTTAGTTAAGGAGCCTTGAGACACTCAATTGCAGAGATGATGAGAGAAAGTCATAAATAAAATCATGTGGCATAGAGAGGAGCAGTGTTTAAAGCAAGGAGATGAGAGTGCTGCAGAAACCAATGTCTTGCTGGAGCACTCAAGAAGGAAAGAATGATAGCAGAGAGATCCACAGTAAGACTAAGTAGGTTGTCAACAGAAGAAGCCATGCTTAGAGCCAGCCCCTTGGAGAAGGGGAATCCCTGCCCTTTATAAAAATATCTTAGTAAATATCTGTAGTTTCCATCTTTTCCTGAAAATACCATTATGGCGTCTGGAAATGAGAAGCACTTCATAGGACCACATTTTTTATGTATTCAGCCAACAGAAGTTGGATAAAATTCTTAAGGAGAAGTGAATCACCACACCGGGAAATGTGCTGTGCGGTGATTCTTTCAACGATGGACAAAGTTAGTTTTTAGGAAAATGTCTCCATTAATTTGGATGTTAGGACATTCAAAAGTTACATTATTTGTCTCTTTGATAAGATGATTAACCATCATCTGCAAATTCAAACATATCGTTTCGATGCCCTCTGATCTCGTAAGTTCCTGCTATCCATCAGAGCAGATGCTAAAAATTCTGGGCTATCAATGGAGCTATGCCAGCTGTGGCCCACACTGTTTACTACAGAGACCTTAGTTCCTCTGATGTAGCTAAATTGGTACACGGTACAGAAGAGTTCTTATCTGTCTCCTTATAAATACATGTTGTTAATTCTAACCTCTGTTTTCAGAAGGCATAATCATTTATGTAGCTGGAAAGTGAAATTAAAAAAAAATTATTCCATGTGTTTGTATTGTCAGTCCACAGGAAGGAACACAACAACAACAAAAACCAGCAACCCTAAAAAGACTTCTTATGTATCGTATCAATTTCAGGATGTTGGAAAGAAATTGGTTATATTTGTTAATGTAATTAATTGTTGATGTCAAAAAGCCTGGATAAAGATTTATTTAGTCCAGGCCTGTGGCTTAAGTCTGTGACGTACCTAGATCTGCAAATAGAAATCTTTATCAAACCAAAATTAATTACAGTACAGAATCACTTTAGGTAATGTTGACAGAAACTAATATGGGGGTATTCAATCATTAGGATGATCTCTCAGAGTTGTTTTTTAAGCTTGCATGCCTTCTCTAATGAGCAAGAGTTACACAAAAGACTTTCCTTATGTGTGTTACGTTTAAATCTGAAAGAAGACAGATTTGCTATAGGATCCTGTCCTGAAACACTTACTCATATGAACTGTCCTATTGAAATCAATGGGACAGCTTCCATGGGCCAGATCGTGTTATACCCTTATTCGTATTGAGTAGTACATTGCTTCTGGAACAGTTAATCTATTTGTTAAGATGGCAGATTCAGGAAAATTTTGAATTTCATGAGGCCAAATTCCCTGCTCTGTAGCTACAATAGAGCAAGTGTGATTTAGTGATAAATAGGAGACTAGACTTGGACTTTAGTCCATGGGCTAATTACTTAATCTGTCCTGTGCTTCAGTAATGCATAAAACAGGGACAATATTTCTCTAACCCAGAATGGCATTGTGAGGGTAAAATCCTATAATGATTGTGAGGTGCTGAGACACTATGATGTTGAGGGCCATATTGGCACATGAATAAGTGAAGTATTGCCTTCAGAAAATGTGATGCCTAGGCTGGTGAAGAACTCTACAAAAGCCAACATATATTTTAATAAAATTAATTAAACATACAAACATATCCACTCATGGGCTGATAAGGTGATGTCTATGGCTCATTATGGATTTAAGGTTGGAGACAGAAAGTGAGTCGTTTCAGATATCCCTTGTAGAGGAAAATGAAATTTGTCTTCAGTTAAAAAGAAATGTGAATTGCAGCACCCATAATGCCTCGTTTTAAATTAAATCATAGAATCGTATGATGCTAAGAAGTTTACATCAACCGGAGCTATCAGTACATGAGGATCTAATGAAGAAAATAGGATATTCTCGAATGTTCTATAGACTTTTATTTCCTCTTTTTAAGCAGAAGTGTTGCTGCATTCACATCATAAGGGACTGCATAAAAAAGTGGCAAATTAATCATAATTAGTGAGAACACATGGAATCCTGACATCTCTGCCTGATTTTTTTTTCTCATCATCACAATACTACTGGCAATATATTTCACTTCTGCCACACTCATGCTATATATCTTAGCTGTCTGCACCATCTGGCTGAGCAATGCTTAAAAATTTACCTACCCCTGGTGTTGTAAAATTCCATTACTACGTCTCTTTTTTCGTTCAATGTCTGTCAGGTGTTCCTTTCCTTTAAGAGAAAACTGTTATAGTTAAATTGCTTGGCAACTAGAAAAAGATGAAGAGAACAGCCTGTATTTACTTTTCTTAGTGTCCCTGACATGTTGCCGACATTGTTATGTCTTCCAGGGATATAACTGTGTGAGTTCATTAGCCAAATGATAACATAAGAACATGGAACAATTTACACCTTTCTTTCTTCTACCATTTGTAAATGGAAAGTGCTGTTTGTTCCATGCTTTACTTATATCTATCTTCATTTTTCATGTGATGTCATGGTTTAGAAGACAGTTTATTCTTTCCACTTTAGAGCTCTTAGCTAAATTGTCAGACAGAACCTCTCTAAATCAGTTTGTGATGTGGTCCCCAGCAAGAATTATTGGTAATGTCAGTTGTGTGCTACAGGAAAAACAGCCACTTGAATTCTGGTGGGATACATTGATGTTTAAATGGCAAATCAGAATAATTTCCTAGTTATGTATATCTGAGGTCTGCCTGAATAGACGTTGCTTTCAAATGATCTCTCACAATGGATGCTAGATCATTCATTCCACTCTAAAATAAAAAGAATGTTTACTACACATGTTACAGAGAATATATTTGTTTTCCATGTTAAGTTATCATTTCACTGCTTCATATTTCATTTAAGGGCCCTGATTAATTTACAGAATGCTTCTTTCTTGTATTCTTGTTATTGGCTGGCATAGAAACTTTACTGAAGAAGGTAAATTCTCTTTTGTTATGTTTAAGCTTTGATCACTACTGTATGCTACCTTCCTCCTCCAAGTCCCCATTGTGCTAGGCACTGCACACATGTGAAGTTGAAAGACATTTCCTGCCCCAAAGAGTTCACAGCCTAGGTTGTAAGAAGATGGATGAGAGGAAAAAAGGCAGGGGAAGAAGGGAGCAAATCCTTGTGCATTCATCAGAGATCTCTGCATACTTCATGCTTAGCCATTATCACCTGGTTTTTCTCTAAGCCTCACAGCTGAAATGAGTCAGAATACAGGTCGGGGAAACAAGTAATTTCTACCCTTAGGCAAAGGGAGTTTTTTTGTGCGGGGAGGGATAGCAGGTTTAACTTTGGTCCAGGCAACAGAAAGGATGAGTACATCACTTGCTGGAGGTACCGGAAATGCTATGATTGGTGCTCCTCTTAGGAGCTTTGCAGCATTGATTCTGGGGAATAGCTTGTGGAGGAGCTTGCAGGAAAATGGGAGGACGAGAAGGAGGTAACAAAGTTGAGCCTGCAGAACAGGTTACCCGCCTAGTGGAGCTTCAGACACCTCAGAATCAGAATTCCTGGTCCAGCTGTCGGCAGGCACCTTACATACCAGTTCACTTCCTACAGTGCACTGCAGTGGAGAACCTGTCCTAGGGCCCTTCAGAGCCTGACATGGTATGGATTCACACTGTCTCTTAGGAGTTTTGGGGGAAGGAAAGGTGAAATAGTCACCCAAATAGTGGAGAACTAGGGGGAGGTGGGAAGAACCATTATGTGTCGAGCAATCCATAAGAAAGGGGCAAAATCTCAGGCTGGAATTTTTTATTGTGTTGGCATAAAAATTATACACTCAGAACATAAAATTTTAGAAATCTTATGGCTGAAAACTTTGTGCATCCAGGTCATAAACTTTTCAATATAAAGTTTTAGGAGGTTGGTGGTGTTGAAATCTTGATGCCATCTCATGACATGCAAAGTTTTCATTTGCAAAGTGTTAATATAAAGGCTGAGAGTTGAAGATATTTGCATAAATTTGCCTCTACAAAGTGTTAGTAGAGGGTCACAGAAGCTGACAAAACTGTTTTCAAGTGATGTGTTCACTTTCCAGTGCCAGATGTTACCAGTGGCTCTTGCTCTTGAAAGGTTTTTGCTGCCAGAACATAACATTTTCAGTGCAAAGTGTGAAGAGTCTTAAAGACTGAAACATCTATGTGATTGTCAAGAAAAGTTTCCTTCACTGATCTGCTTCTTGCAAACAGTTTTCTGCATAATTTTTTGTCTTCTGCAATTTTTGGCATTCCATGGCAGTGGAAATCAGGTTGGTTCTGGCAGTACATGAACATTTAGCACAGTGGCCAAGAGTCATTGTCAACTTCTAGGGCTGGACCACGTGAAAAGCTTGATTCTACTGTCCCCAAGCTAGTAGCCTAGGATTTACTGAAGGACTTAGGTACCTAACTACCACTTTAGGTGCTTAAGTCCCAGAATCAGGCTCCAATGGGATTCATAAACCCCCCACTCAGCTGCCCCTCAACTCTGTGGATGCCTAAAACGACTGGCACCTAAATCTTTGCAGTAAAAGTTCCCTAAGTGACTATGTTTTTGCCTCTGCTGTCTCTCTATAGGATGCCTAAATCCAGAGCAATGCACAAACTGGTAGAATATAGGTGTTCCTCCACAGAACTCGCCTGCCAGGCCTGATTTGGTAAGTGTGCTCAGATCTTGCCTTTCAGATCAGGTCTTCACCCCCCCCCTCCCCCCCCCCCCCCGGGGGGGGGGGGGGGGAGTAGGACCTTCCTCCTAACATTTAACCCAGTGGTTAGCGTACTTACCTGAGCCCCAGTTCAAGTCTCCCTGAGATGGAGAAGGGATTGGAAACCTTTCAGGTGCTGGCTCTAGCCATTGGGCTATTGAATATTCTGATGGCGGGCTGCGTCAAATCTTTCCTGTTGAAGCTGTTTCACTGTGGCTAAATAATTTAAAATATCATTGGAGAAAGGGGCGTGGATCCTGGATATCCTGCCTAACAGGTGCATGCTCCAACCACCAGGTAATAGTCATTCTCCTGTTTGCCCCTTCTTTCTGGCCCCATTATCCATTATTTATCCCCATTATTTATTCACAGCACAACAGCTTCAACACTGGGTCAGGGAGGCACAGGTGCCTAAAATGGCATAGGCGCCTAACTCCAAGAGAGGTGAGAAACCCAAGCAGAGGGAGGCATTCCCCCCTATCCCACACTTAGTTGCCTATCTCTGAGAGTTGCTCAGGGCTTAGCACACACCCTTTGTGTTGGCATCTCCCACTGGTTTGCTTCAGTGAGGAGACGCCTCACGTGCAGGCTTTTG
This sequence comes from Mesoclemmys tuberculata, assembly GCA_007922155.1. NCBI lineage: Eukaryota > Metazoa > Chordata > Testudines > Chelidae > Mesoclemmys > Mesoclemmys tuberculata. The sequence continues at coordinate 8,802,659 of ML675622.1, read as the reverse complement.
TGAATCACAGGTGAAGGTGCCTATCTCTCCCCATTCGTTGGACTCAACCTTTGTGGATAGCAATTTTCTAGGCACCTAAAAGGTGCTGTGACCCTAACTATGTCTAACTTTCTTTGTCACTCTTTAGCTCAGGAAGTGGTGGTTAATGCTTTTAAATCCAAAGGTCCAGGGTTCAGTACCTGCTGAACCAGCGGTATTGTTCCACATGGACATCGGAAGTTTAACAACGTGCCAACAGTTGAGAGCTGGTCTACAGAATGAGAAAGGATAACACTGTTCAAAACAATGGGGAATCCTTGGCTAGATACAATGACATAAAATGGACAGTCCCTTTCATTGTACTGCCTATGATTTATAGTTTACCCTGACGATTCATTAATTCTCAGCAAGGAGCAAATGAGAAGAGAAATAAAGACACACAAAATTCAATGTCGTGTTCCTCAAAATCATGAGGCATGTGGGAATTGAGACTGTCTCACTGTTAGAGGACTCTTCTCCTACACTTTCCATGTAGTTACCTAATGTTTAGGTGTCTTCAACAGCTGTTAAAATATGGTATCATTGGAAAATCAAGGAAGAATCTAGATTTATGAAGGTGAAACTTTAACAGTATTTAGTGAGTGCAAATCAGAACCCCTCTTGCAGTTACAATCATTAATTTGTAATTTACTAAAGGGTTAACACTTTACCAGCAGGTGTTAATTTGTGACTAGAATGGAAATGCAGGAAGTCAGCATTATCTAGGATATACCTTTTATAATTGACTTTTTTATATTGACTTTGATGGAATAGGAGCAGGTTTACAGGGTACTAAATAGCTGTGAGAGGGTAACATTTTTAGCCAGTACCTGGGCTAAATGTGAATTGGCATCTGGTATATTTCATACAATGTGCTGTTGTAGATGCATCATTCAATAACGACACAGCTTTATTTATTGTACTTTATGGTCTGTATCAAGAAAAGCTAGAATATCACTGTTAACATTATTTTCACAACACACTCAAATGTTAAAACAGGATCCAAAATATAAAGAGGGGAGAAGGAGCAGGAACTCTGAGTAAAAAATTTGTTTCACCCCTGTGCTTTTTGGCAGCGCTCTGAACATCCTTGAGGCCAAATCAGTTTGCAGAAGCTGTTAAAAACTGAGGGAAGAACAGCTTAATTAGAGAAGCATGGTGAAAGTTGGAGAGTCAGAGTTACTCTCAGAACATCATGTCCCCTTTTAAAAAGCTTTCTTAATTAAATAATTCCAGCCTTGCCCGTAAATCTTCAATCTCAGTGGAGGGTTGACCACGCATGTATTTCCCAGGAAGAGGCTTTCCTGTCCTTTATCACCAATGTGTACAGTGTGTGGTTTATGTATAGCTTTTGGCAGAATCAGGATTAGCATGCTCATAGTTTCCAAGTGCAGCAGCACTGCATGGTTGAACTGCAGAAGAGCATAAGAAGAAACAAGCCAGACAACATCACGGCCAATTCAGATACTTGCTCTGTCTTTTGCCTCCCCCACCTTTTTCTTAATTTTGCCTCCACCCATGTTAGAGCTAGCACAGACATGGCATTTGCATTTTTACCACAGTATTATCTAGCCAGGTTCATACCACCTCTAGACAACGTAGGGGTGAAATCTCTGGGGCATGTCAGCACCCTGTCTATACTGAAGCTCACTTTATTTCTACCCCTGGTGGAGCTGTAATGTAAGGAAAAATACTGAAAAATCTTGGTGTAGACAAGGCCTTTGTGATCAACCATGCATCACATATATGGGCTTATTATTATAGACTTGAGGTGATCTACTTTGCCTGGCTGTCTTGCCTATGAGCATCAATTGCCTTCTTCCCAACCTGTTATAGGTTGGAGAAGGTTTGACCCAATTACTGGCATTCAGATGCTGTCTTCCAAAGTTCATGGTAACAACCACTGAGTGCTTCCACTAATGGCTTGTATTTTCCCACCTCCTTTTACAGTGATGGTGGGAATTTCTCTTAGATGTCTGAAGAGTAGTGGAATGGTTATACTGTAGCGGAAGGGTTATACTGTTTTAGGAGTGCAGGCTTCTTCACAGCAGATATTCTGCAACCTGGCCCACAAGCTGTCATGCAGGAGAGCTCTCTCTGGGAGCTAAGAGAAGTCTGATGAAAAATTTGAAGACTTTCCTCAATGGTTGCTAAACTGCTGGAATTAGATACTGAAGGTTCTTATGTATTGAAAGAGGTTTCTTGATTCCAGTTTAGAAGATCTGGAAGAACCTTTAATGTCATGTCTAGGTTGCTGAAATAGATTCATGAGCCAAAAAGGAAAGCAAAAAAGGGGATATTAGAGGGATATTTGTGTTTGTATTCCAACCAGACGACAAGCACAGAGAGGAGACCTAAGATGAACAAAGCATACTGAGATTTCTGCTGCCATGTTGCAACCAGCAATATTTCACACTGCCCAACCCAGTAGGGCAAATTAATGATTTTCTGGAAGAAAGGCTCATAGATCAGATCAGCAATGGAGAGGAGAGGCCTGTCTCTTGATGGCGAATACATAAGGCCAATTTATAAATCGCTACAGGCATGCTAAGCACTGCTAAAAGTTCTTCTCTAAGATATATGAGTGCAGTCTTACCTTCCTCTGTAATGAATTAAAGCCCATTGCTGAATGCCTCTTAGTTTTTTGTGTGATTTTGAAAGCATTTCTTTCTCACCAACAGAATTTGGTCCAGTAAAAGATATTACTTCACCCACCTTGTCCGGCTACTGGATGAATTACATGCCTTTAAATAAACCCCCAACCCTACCAATGCTTACTGTTTGCAGCAATAGCATAACTAATGTGTTGGTTTCTGCACCATAATCCCTGGAATGACATAGAGACAGAAAATCAGATTATATAATTTTTTTCTATATTCTGTGTTTTCTGAAACCACATTCTGAAATTCACATACCTGAAAATACTACAGTTATGTTCTTCCTCTCATTTTTTGGGGTGTGTTTCTATGCCCTCCCATTCGCTGAAGGTCAAATTCTACCCTCAGTTACTCTCAAGCAGGTGACTTGGCGGCAGTCTCCCCAGAAAGGGATTGAATGGATGTGGGACTCTTAGAGGTTATCCTTTGTAAGCGATGAGGTGCACTGTGATGGAAGCTGTATGAGGGAAAACTTGTATTGGCTGTGTCTGTACTGTACTTGCTTTTTGGGTAAAAAGGAGAACGTCAGTTTTCAGATCCGTCAATCCAACACTTTTTATAAAGGCTAAATTCCTTTTCAAAATATTTAAAAAAAAAAAAAGAAAAAAAATCCAACCAGCAAGGTGACAGAATATGAAATAATCAAATAAAAAGGGAACTAAATAATATGGCTGGCCAAAAAATAGGATTGCCATTTCATGAAACCAATTGACGTTTGTTTTCATGCTGCATCAGAACAAACCCAAGAGCTGTCAAAAGAGAGGCCCAGAATAACGAATAGACAAGTGGTTAGGGCTCTTATCTAGAATGTCAGAGGCTGAGCAGGAACTTGAGTCTCTTCCATGCCAGCAAGTGTCCTATAGACCAGGTTATAGTCAGTCTTCTTTCTCCATCTCTTCTGTTGGGGCTCTTCCCCTGGATAGAAATAATTAAATATTCATGGGTCCAGATTGAGACTGACATTTCAGTCTCATGGTTCGGATGCTGACCTGGAAGTCAAGCCCTGGCTCCGAATCAGGAAGGGTAGGGACTTGAAACTGTGTTTGCCACACCTCACGTGAGGGCCGTAACCACCAGACTATCGTGGAGTTAGTCTCATGCCGACTACAAATACCATTCTGAACCCAAGAAACCTTCCCAACATTTCCATGAAAAGTTTCAGTTTTGATGAATCAGCATTTTCCAATGATTAAATGTTTAATCAAAAAATTTGTAACCAGCTCTACCCAATAGTGATTGCCTTTTCTGCCTTAGCTATAATGCATTTTTGCTTTTTGTACTGTAGAAAAGCAAGTTTGCCATTTTGGGTTATGAATGTGAGTGTGGTTTGTTTTGCTTTGAAGAAAGTAAGCAGCATTTGCAATCTGACCAGTGATCAGAAATCCTTAGATGCTGGGGCTAACGTGTAAATTGGATGTGTGCAGCACCAGATGGCTTAACACGCAGACTTGTATATCTGAAAAACGATATTAGAACTGTAAGTATGTAGCTTATTGTGTGAAATTAGTATGTGACATTTCAGGAAAACTTGGAGAGAATTTTTTACCCCCAGAATGAGTGCATTGATGGGGAGGAAAATGCAATGTGTAAGATTGTGACTAAGCATTACCTTTCGACTTCCACATGCCTTCTGAAGTTTTCCTCCATAAAGAGCATACCATTGAGAGAAGGTAGGGTGAATGCCTGAAACATAATTTAGTTTTCCATATTTTCCCCCAAAAAGGGCCTTTTAATCTCATGTCCCTTTCTTAGAATATGCTTGAATAACCTCTTTTTGTTAGCCAAATGGCTGATACAGGTTTTTTGTTTCTAAGAAACAACTGGCCAGGATTTTGAGAATAAGAGTAGTCTTTCTTCTTAACTTGTTTCCAACCATCCAAAGATTGTATATATAGTTAGAGACATTCTTGATAGAATTGAAATCACTAATACTTCTTTGCACCATCACCCACAATGTACTAGGTGCTTTCTCGATATTCCAGAGGGGACAGTTTGTGTCTGGAGGAGCTCACAGTCTAGGGATGGATGGAGAAGAAGACAGAATAGGAGAAGGTAAGCAGCAAATATGGTGGTGGGGCAGCGTTTCAGACAATAACTCAGGTAGTGGAAGGATACCCAGCTTGACACTTTTCGGGCAGTTGATTCAGAGGCTGTCCCCTCTGGTCACAGTGCCTGGACAATGAGCTCTGACATCTGCATACAAGAGAAGAGGAGGAGTAGCAAAAAACAGAGAGTTGAAATCCCATTGAAGTCAGTCGGCTCAGAATTTCACCCCAGGAACTTTCAATACATCAACTAGATTCATTGCAGGCGGCATGGTGGAAATAGTCCTCTAAGAAGAACTTAAATGTAGATGGAATGGGAGCCTTGCAGGTAAACTCGGGAAGCAAGTAGTCGGAAGGCAGAGAATTTATATAGTGCAATGTACTCCAGTGAAGCCCCAGTCCATTCTTTGAGCAGGACTGATGTAGCACCGTGGTGCCAGTTCTGGAGACGTTCTTGCTGGGTGTATTTTTAGGTGATTGTTTCTGCTCCTTTGAGAATCCTTTATGCTGCCGATGGGCCTGTTAGTTTTCATTATATATGCCACCTGTAAGGTTCCTTTTAGGTCTCTTGCAGACAGGCGTGTACTGAAGGTGATTCTTCTGAACATGTAATGTTGTAGTTAGTTATAGATAATGCTTCTGCTTGCCTCAGGCTCTGCCTCTAATGTTACAATCCTACACGTATTTGCGCATCCTTAGAGTGTAACCGGTTAGGTTTAACAGACATGTCAAATATACTCTAGGGATGTAAAATTCCTGGCTCATCTCATTCTTAATTTAAGGGATCCCTGAGGCATAGGACCTGAAATCTAAGCCCTCTTCCATTCATCCCAGCAAATGAGGATCAAACAAATCTATCTATCCAATCTATCCAGAATTGACAGCACTAAATGGCCATGTACCTGCAAGAAGCAAGAGACCCCCACAAACCAACCAGCAGTTAAAGACCCTTCATTTCACATTATTCATGGGGCCAAAACTTTAATGAGAGGAAGCATGGAAATAAAAGGGGAAACTACCTGAAAAATTTTTGTTCACCTAGGCAGAAAACTAATCAGAAAAGACTCCGCATTTCCACGCCCATTTGTTCTCTTTACAGTGGACTCTTCTCTGGTGTCCCAAGAAAGCGTGGGAATGAACTTCTGGCCCCAGTGAAATCAGGGGAGAAACTCTCACTGGCTTTCATGGGGTTAGGCGTTTCACCAATCGTGTCAGGCGGCTGGGAGGAAACAGGAGATGGAATGCATGCTTTTTTTCCTTTTTGTGGGGCTCGATTTGTCCCTGGATGGGAGCACAAAGGAGGGAGAAGGGGCATCCTCTTGTAAATTGTGCGGGAGCCAGCCACAATGGCAGTCTCTTCTTGTTTGAGCCCAGTGACTTCTAGTGTCCTCTAAAGCACTAGCCACCCAATGCAGGCAGAGAAAAGGTGGAATGATGCCCCCAACATCACTGTGCATGAGCAGTGGGATTGGCTGGCAGCAGAGATCACGGGTCTGATATGAAGCTCACTGAAGATAACTCAAAGAATCCTCGTGTGCTGTATCACATCATGTGGGTGCCCTTCATGCTGAGTGAAATCCAGTAAAACTCCCACTGATTTCAATGGGGCCAGGCTTTCACCCCTTCTCTATTTATTCATTAGACTTCTTCATTCCCCCTCACTATTCATTGGTTCCTTTGTTTTCCCTTTGCCCACAGTCTGCTCAGTGTCTCATCTATTTTTTTCCTCCCTGCCCTTTACTGCACTCTTTCTCCCACTCCAAAGCTCAGTGAGATCCCTCTCCTCTGAATTGGAGTTCCGAACCTATGATGGGTGTGATATTAGTACGGTTCAATCAGAGGCAATAGTCAGTGAGGGGGAAAAAAAGGACTGATGATTCTGGATACCATATGTTTTGTCTCTATTTATACCAGTGGCTACTTTGGAAAGCAGATTGAAAAAATGCCCCATGAGTGCTACTTTGTTGCTCTCTAGTACAGATTTCAGTCCCTGAGTTTGCCCAGATACAGGAAGTTATACATTCCCAACAACTATCGCAGTCTATACTACCAGTTTGTTCTCCACTTCACAGGCCTTTAATTTTCCATCTGGGAACTTGAGCCCTGCTAGAAGCTCAGACCTAATCAGTGATATGGTATCTCCACTTACATTATTTTGATCTTCTGTCCATACACCAGCTGTCAGGGAAAACACCAAGCCCACAAATTACTGATTAGGTACGGAGTACAAAGGACTCAAGCTGTTGCAATTTGGAAGGCTGAGTCCTCTTTCCAAAAGCGTTTGCACCATTTAGCTAGTACCAGTTCTCCTTTTGCTAATGCCACATTGTATAACTGGTTTGGCAGTGCAGAATTTGTCATCAATATCTCCTTTGTTCAGCTCTGAAGTCAGGTTAACAGATGTAATTACAGTTACTTGTCATCAAAGGTCACGTCCTTCGATATAGAAAAAGGCACAATGCCTTTTAAATAGTTCCTTGACAAAAATTCATATCAGCCACCCTGATCAGCTGCATCGCTTCAGCTCTCAGGCAGTAGCATCTGTTTTCTGGCGGGGGAAAGAGCATGGTGTCAAGGAATCTATGTAAATATGCCCCTTAAGAAGATCTCTGTTTTATTCCTGGCAATTCTACTAGCCTCCTGGATGATCATGGGCAAGTCATATCACCTCTCTATGCCTCAGTTTCTATCTGTAAAATGGGGGTAATGATTCTGACCTCCTTTGTAAAGTGCTTTGTGATTCACTGATGACATACATTATATAAGAGCTATATATTGTTTTATTCAGATGCCTAATGATGCCTTTGGGTACCTAGCTTTAGGCACCTGGGTTTGAAACAGTGGCCAACATGGACTAACCTATGCTTGCACAGAATAACAAGTGCATCCTTCTTTCATAATATTTACAAAGGGTTCCTTGACACACTGCTCTTCCTCCCCCCCCGAAAACAGATGCTACTGCCTGAGAGCTGAAGGGACACAGAAGGAACAAACCGGCACACAGATTGTAAGATAACGTAGGCTGTTAGGCTTCTTGCAAACATTGCTCTTTCTTGAATGCAAAATATTATTTCTAACCTTTGGTAAAAGGCTTCTTGGAGGCACTGTGCATTACGGAGGGGTGATTTCTAAAGCGGACCGCATTGCTCACTCACTGGCCCACACAGACGCTGCTGGTGCATGCTCAAATTTCCCCAGCAGACATTAACGTAGTGCTGTTTGAAGCTGGCCTATGCTAAAGTACACTGGGGTACTTTTAGTGCACACCAGTGGCGTTTACGGGGGCCAGCTGGTGTCCAACCTGACCTGAGTCCCAATCCGGCGTGCTGTCTACTAGGCCAGGCACTGCACACTGACACCTTTCACTGTGAAGTCCCATTAGAGCTGTTGGCACTGAAGCTCTCCGAAAACCAGTCTCTCTCTGAGCTCCCCTTGCGATGGAGTGGCTCTGAACTAAATCCTACCTACTGAGGCCACTGTAGCGGTAACGGCCAGGTGGAGCCTGATCCAAAGCCAATCGAAGGCCATGGAAATCTTTCTGGTGACTTCAGTGGACTTTGGATTAGAGTCTAGGCACATCTTTCCAGTGAGGTAAATAAGATTGTGTGTCAGACACAGGTTTCTGTGGGATTATACTTGCCCTACAGCCTCCTGTGGTGGCCATGCCCACTGCCAACTCCTTCTCCAATGCAGAGGAGGAAGGGGGCCAAATCCAGCTGAGTGTCAACTGAGGTTCGTTTGCAGGGGGCAATAGAAAGATGCAGGCTCAGAAGCAGGCAACAATGGGCATCTTGGCACTGCAATTAGACACCTGCAGCTGGTCCGTGCCAGGTGACTCGGGGTTTGGGATAAGGGGCTGCTTAATTGCAGTGTAGACTTCTAGTCTTGGACTGGCCCAGCACAAAGCTGCTGCTTCTCAAAGTATGTGTGTTTTGCGTGGGCGCGCGTGTGCATACACAAATCAGCAGGAACCACCACTAGGCATTCTTTTATCTGGGGCCTAATTTTCAATTCACCAGCCTGCGTCCATAGCATTTTGGAAAAGAGGCATTCTGAGATTTGCGTAGGCATTAACCCTCTGCAGCTGCCATTGTATATATTCAACCCGTGCTTGGAATGTGTAGCCCTCAACGTTTTCTTGTTTATTGACTGGCTGAAAGCAGTCAATGCAGGAGTTAAAAATAAAACCATTTGGCCAGATGCTCAGCTGGTGTAAGTGATGATCTGCATTGACTTTAATGTACTGATTTTACATCATCTGAGGATCTGACCCAAAAGTGATCAAAAATTGGAAATATGGTTGGTTGTGTAAGTTTCTAGACTTTTGGACGTTTTGTTTTTCCACCAATTTAGCAGTAAGTCTATGCTGTACAACCTAGACAGTCTTAGCAGAACATTTCCAAACTTCTAACCTCATTTCTGTTATTCTTCAAGTCTGTTTATTGTTTTTGTACTGCAGTTTGTTTAAATATTTACTGAGAAATCTTAATTACAAGTCTCTGAAATCTGTTGGATTTAAATGCAGTGACTTGAGAGCAAACAAGAAAACAAAAAGAGAGAATTTTATCCTACACATTTATCCCCAGGCACATTATAACCATGCAGATAGGCTTCAGTTCTACAGATTTATGAACTATATGCATTCAGTGCATAAAGTTAAGCACATGTAAATTTCTTTGCAGGGTAAGGGGCAGTGTCCTCTGTTTCCTGCTTCATACAATACTGTTCCAACTATTCAAGAAGATATCTGCTAACAACACTACTTCAATCTCTGGGAAAGGCTGTAAATGCTAATATTTCAAAAAAATTACAAACCAAGATTCACGCTGAAAATACTTTTCAAGACAAGGCGCCAAATAGAAGCTAGTTGATTTATAGATATTGTTCTCTTAACATTGTCTTGTTAGAAACCCACAATGTACAACTTGAAAGAAGAGTCTTATTTTGTCGACAGGTTGAAAAACCATGCTCACTGAGCAAATAATCTCTCTTTACTGTAGTAATATGTTTTCATTAAAAAGTATGAAGTGTCAAACCAACTGGAAGTTGTGTTGGTTGATGTTTCACTTTAGAAAAAACAAAACAGGACTTTTAAAGCAACATTAAGGACTATAGTTCTCCATATGTGAAGAAAGAGGAACTAATTTAGTTATCTGGGGATTACAAAAGAAATTTTGTATTAAATACTTAAGTCACCTGTTTAGGCAGTGGGATGTTGGTATGTGTTTAAAAACAACCCCAAATTTGAAAAGTCTCTGGAGATGATAAGCCAAGATGAACCAAATGATTTAATCTAGTTTCTCCTCACTAAATGGCTGTTGAACGAAGCTTATAGTTTTCAGACCTACAGTGGAAGTGTGGATCCGTGGTTCTTACAGAATGGCTTGGCCAGTGTTCTTACAATGACAAAAGAAGGTTGCTGCTTCCGTCCATCGTTTCTCTGGACCAAAGCACGAAGCAGAACCATGCTCAATTTCTCTTGACTGATTCATGTTGCTATCTTCCTTGATTCAGCTGCCCTGGCACTGATGGATCAGGGAACTGGCTAGGCAGCATGGTGGCCCCACATAAAGCAAGAACCATCAGTTGGCAATGATGTGAAGTGCTCATGCTGATGGTTTTATCTCTAGTTGGTTTCCCCATGCAATGCATTTTCTGGGCTCAACAGGGTTTAACATTAGTGAGATAGATTAAACCTACCAGTAAAAATACATTGCAAATAGTTAGTTTTAAAATATGACTGATAATGAGACCAAAAATCAGATAAGAGGAATTGCAAATGAAATAAAATTAGACTATGGAAAATATGAGCGATCATTGGAAATAGGAAGAAAATATCTAAACTAAAAGCATCTGTCAATATTTAGATTTTAATTATGGAACTCATTACTGATCATGCATACCTATTTTAAGACCTTATCAATATCACTCATGAAAACAAAAATGAAATTGAATAGCACCAATTTCTGCACGGACAGCAACATTAGAAATCTGAAACAAGCTTGCAAATTAGTCTTTTAAAACAGCTTTCACTGTGTGACAGCAAATATCCTCCGTCAGTTGCAGAAAAATAGTTGACTTGTGAGCACTTTGCTGTTAGAGGTACAGTGATATGAAAAGCCTAGAATTCTGCTCTCTACACTATAAATGGAAGCTAACCATAGTCTGCAGGTAAAGAAAGAAATAAAAGTACTTTTTGCCATAGGATTACACTTAAGTCTGATTGCAAATAAGGCAAAAACTTTACATAAGGGAAACCCTAATAAATTTAGGGTTATTAATATTAATATTATGACCAGATTCATGGCCACTACAGAAATGATGTTACATGCTACTAAACTTCATCGGATCTCTTAACAAAGTCATTTCCATGCACTTTCCAAGGGCTAAAGTTATCTAGGATTAACATTTGACTTTTCTTACAGCATGTAAATTTAATCTTCTGATAATTTCTTTCCACTCCTCTGTGGATACTCTCTCAACCTTGCATTCATGCTGCATAACCCAAGAGGGTTCTGTTGCTGCAAAACAGGCTATCCAAAGAAAAAGAAATTGCATTACAAAATTCACATGCCTTACTTCCCGTTAGTGGTGATAACTGCATTCGGAGGGTCTGCCACCTGAAGTTGTTTCGTGTTGCCATCATATCTTGGCTGGGCTAGTAAGCATCAGAGGTCAGCATGCTGAACTCATTCCCCCTTGTTGAGCTGCCAGACTTATATTTTAAATACATGATTTACTTACAAACTTACTTAAATAAGCAAAACAATTATCTTTAACAATCTCTTCCTTGTACTTAGCTTTATACCTTTGAATCTGCTTTCATTTAACCTTCAGTGTTACAGTCAAATCTCAGAGTTATGAACACCTGGGGAATGGAGGATATTCATAACTCTGAACAAAACATTATGGTGGTTCTTTTAAAATTTTACAACCGAACGTTGAGTTAATGCAACTTTGAAACTTTAGTATGCTGAAGAAAAATGCTACTTGTGAATCATCTTAATTTAAATGAAACAAGCACAGAAACAGTTTGCTTACCTTGTCAAAACTTTCCCTTTTTGCCCCAGTAGTTTGTTTAACACATTACTGTACTGTATGTGCTTTTATGTGTGTGTGTCTGCCTGATTGCTTACTTCTGGTTCCAAAGGAGGTGTGTGGTTGACTGGTCAGTTTGTAACTCTGGTGTTCATAACTCTGAGATTCTACTGTATTTGGTAATTGTATCCCCCTGCTTTTGTTCTTTTTTATGGCTGTGACCAACTTGCTTTTAATTTATTTTTCTTTGTGTCGCTTGTGCCTTACCGATTTTGATTTTGCCTTTCCCCGGTGACAGCAATAAAACTATCTGGGATTAAAAAAGACCAGCAATATGGCCAAAGCTACCCTTCTGCTTGTTTAGTGTCTCTATATAAATGACACTGAAGCTCACTTTGAAAAACTAACGTTTTTGGATAGTGCATCTTTTGGTCAGTGTTTCACATCCCTCTCTGATGTTCTGATCAGTTCTGTATTTATTGAATTGAGTTAAATCACTTACGTTGTTTGATGAGCAAAATGCTGCTGATCTGATGTAGGAAACCCAAGCCCGGTGCATTGTTTGAGAGAGAGAGAACTAATCTATTTACAGGATATGATACGGGAATGCTATAAAATAGATCAGAGAACTTCAATTGCATGCCCAGGAAGTATATTTTAATTGGATCACATTGGGCCCTTTTGGATGTCTTCCCTTGCACATGCAAGAGAGAGTGTCCATCCCAACACAACCATGACAAAGTCCTCTACTTGCAGACCAGGGACCGTTTTGGGGAACTGGCACCATCATGATGGAGTAGTGAGGTGGCCAGGGGAAGGGATGAGGTCCTGTATGTTATCCCCATCTGGCTTTGCTGGGCCACACACCGAGAAGATAATGCATTATGAGCTGGGCAAAAGTTTTTGATGAAAACTATTTTGGCAGAAAAACGGAGATTCAGCAACCTCAAAACACTGCAAATTCAGGTCAATATTACTTACATGTTTGTATTGGAACTCCCCCTCATCCCCTTCCCCACACCACACACTGCCCCCTCAAAAGTCAGGATGTTTCCTGAATGTTTTCATCAACTGTTCTATTCAAAATGACCTTTCATTTCAACCTTCTCTTCAATTTCCTTTAAAAAGATGCATTTTTTAAAAAAAAAGCTCGAAATCAACATGAAATATTGTTTCAGATGAACAAAACATTTGACCTGTTTTGACTGACCTGAAACAGTTTTTTCCCCTCTACGTATCACTTCAAATTAATAAAAAGATAATTTCAGTTCAATCAGCAACCAGGAGGCGGGCATTCAGATCTGGTGGTTGGAGAAATGGTGGTAGGGCTAGCAATCAGAGCCAGGGTCACGATCCAGGAGTCAGAGCCAACGGTTAAAGCTGGTGGAGAATGCTTGCTGCCCGAGCAGGTCTAGAGCAGATTGGAAACAAGGCAGGTCTAGAGCAAAGGGGAGGAGAGCAGAGTAAAAGAAAGGCACAGGACTGACCTCAGTTGCGGGTGTCAGAATTGAACAACCTTCCTGGTTCCCTCAGTCAGTCAGGTTGGTCAGCCAACCAGGCAGTTCTGCTCTTGGTCACCTGTGTTCATTAGTCTGGCAGGAGTCTAAGCTAGCCAGTCCCAGGATCAGCAGTAGGCCTTTGTTCCTGACAGGTTCAACCCAAAACCCCAACCTTTTTTTTGGTTTTTTGGAATTGCCAGTGAACTGAAAATATCTCAGCAATAAATGCAATCTCAGGTTATATTACCTTTTTTTCTGGCCCCCTTCTTCCTGGCCAAAGCCAGAGAGCTGCCACGGTCAGGGATCTGGTAGGCAAGAGATGCTGGGAACCAGCATGGGGCACAAGATCACCGTGTGGATTATCGTAGCTTCCAGTGGAACCCTGGGACCTTCCAGGTTTGGGACAGGCCTCATCCCCTAATCCAGGAGGGTGTGCATCAAATCTTGCATTCTTGAAGGGATGACGTAGGTGGATACTCAGTGCAAAATGAGCCCTCCTGTGGCTTTAAATATGGGGGGAATTGATCTGGCACACTATTTTAATGCCATAATAACTAGAGCTGGTTGGAACAATTTAAGTGAATTGAAATTTATGCAAAACAGGATCTTAAAACCTGGGTCTTCTCCATCCCAGGCCAGGGCCCTAACCACCAAGCTATTCCAATGCAGAATGAAGACAAATTTTGAAAGTTGCCTCAAAACAGAATTGCTGTCCTCCAGACAGCATAATTACAGCCTCCTGCTGTAAGTCCGTCTATTTAGGATGTCACCACTTTAAGACAAGAGACCGCGCATCTCTTTCCTGTGAAGCCCCTGACTCAGATCTGTGGGCACTATTTAAATGATAAATAATAGCAACATATCTCAAAGTGTGTGAGGAACATGGAGTAAATATATCATGGGAGAATTACGTAAGGCTAAAGTATGTCTCTAGACAGTCTTTTGCTTTATGTTTGTGAGCAAGGAAAAAATTATGACTCAGAGGCCTGTCTCTGAGTTTCACAGCTTCCTAGGGTGTTGTAGTTTATGCACCACTTAGGGATGTGCATGAAGGAACAATCTAGCCATTAGACTTTCTAGGCATATAACATTGAGGATGCAGCTAGGGTAACTTGTCTGAGTAGGAGAGGCCTGTGTGGAAAAAGAGTCATGTGACCAGATATATTTGTTCAGAGTCTGAGCACACAGTTCATATCAAATGGGTACAGAGATCATTAAATATATTCATCATTAATTATGAAAACTTAGTTCCTTATAAGTTGCTAGGAGGAATAATTGGGAAATTATTTGTATATTTACAAATTATTCATATACTTCTTAAGATGGCTAATGAAGCAATCTTCCTAACACAGTTAACTTCCTTTATTATAAGATATGCTTGCTGTGAGAAATGTGCGAGTGCATATTTCTTTTAATAACACATACATTAGTTAAAATATAGAGGGAAAATAATGGTGAAAAGGTTTTGTAGCAGTAAAAAATATTCTCTAGTTTTTGCATAATGCTTTGGCAGAGTTTTTTAAATAATAAACAGGTTTCTATGTGTGTACATAAGAAGAAATTATGAAAATTCTAAATGATTAAATTGTCTGTCTTTAATTTCTCTTTTGGACTTCCTGATGCCTGCTAAAATTAAAAGTTTGAGCTTACTTATTATTATTATTTATTATTATTACTACTTATTAATTATTACTTATTATATTATTACTTATTATTATTAAGCTTACTTACTTATTGTTACGTACATCCCAATATCTGTTTGCAATCTTGTAAATGTATTTACTACAATGGGGGAAACATACTAATAAATGTTAGCAGTTAAGTTTTCTCCAAGGTACATGTTATATTGTAATTCCTTTTTCTCTCCTTCTTTTAACAATGAACACAGTTGGCATTTACAGTTATTTAAATATATAGATATAGACAATTAATCCTATTAAGTAACATGTCATGCACATATCTTGTTTACACTGTTTGGAGGCTCTGTTCAGATTTTGATCGGATTTTTGTGACTAGCTTTTTACTAAAACCGTTCACAAAAACGATATAAAAAAAAATCAAGCAACCACTCCTGCTCCTTGGAATATCAAGAAGTAGGCCAAATCAATTTAGTAAACAGGAGTACTTGATATGCTTGTAAGATCTCCCTTGAAAGCCCCCTCCAGCCCCCCCCCCAAAAATGCAATTTCTAGTATTCTGTTAGCTGCTGTTTAATCAAATTTCACCCAGTAAACCTTATCAGCAGAACAAGGTGCATTAAACTGTGCAAATTTCACAAATTACCCGAGTTAGGCCTGCTGTGGGCCTATACATCCTTTCATCAACAAATTAGCCATAGATGGATGTATTTTAAGGGCCTGATCCAACTCAGTGGGCAGACTTTTATTGATTTCATTGAGGGTAAAATCCGTCATTGAAATAACCAAAAACGTAGGAATGGATCACCACCAGAACTGGTCACATGGTTTGGATATGGGCTTGTTTTTCCCATCAGCATTAAGATCCAATATTGTAAAATGAAGAAAGAACAGAGACAGAGAGAAGAAAAAAGAGAGGATGAACTTGTGTTGTTCTTAAAATAAATTGCGTTAGTAAGTTGTACCATGTTATTTCATTCTCTATGTGGTTACTTTACATAACAACTTCCTGGTATGCAATGGCCCAGAAATTATTCTTCTTATTTTTCCCGTTTAGGTGGTAGCATCTGTGTTTCTTAGAGGAGAGAAAGAAGTCAACACAATAACTGAGCATTTTGCGCTGAGAGAGGAAGAGTGGGACAGTGGATCACTAACACTTCAGTATGGGATTATCTTTGTAGTGTTTAAGCACTACTTCTGTATTAGGGATGGACGGAATTATAGAGTTAACAGCTCAGTTTCTGATTTCTAGCTTTACATGGAGAATTGTGGACCAATCAGCTGGAACAAAAGGTGATTGTGTGTCACTAATACTTTCCACATATAGTTTCCTTTGTTCTTTCTGGTAATAAGATGTAGCAGTACCCTTGACCTCATGAATGGCATTTTCTTGGGGTTTTTTAAGATACTTGTCTAGAAATCTCTACAACTTGCCTTAGAAGTACTTACTACTTCATATCACATTTACTCTTGCAATAAAGTTTATAGAGTGGGCTGACTCCACTCCTGCAACTCCTATTAACTTCAGTGGGTGTGGATCTCGGATATTATGTAGCATTTAGGGTCTGATTTTTAAACCAATCTTTCTTGTGTAGCCATAAATAATTAATTAGATGCCCAACTGGTACATACTTATATCAGGTTGATTGATGCTTGCCATTATTTGCACCTACCAATAATTGCATCCACAAGATTGTTGGCATTAAATGGGAGGCTGTACGTAAACTACTAATTTTTTGTGCGTTCAGATGATTTCTGTTTTGAGAAGTACCTTAATTAAAAGGGACTCTTTTTGTATTATGTTGTTGTTGTGGTAGTGCTTAGAGCACCCTAATCAAAGATCAAGGTCCTATTGTGTTTGGAGTCTGATCCAAAGGCCATTGAAATCAGTGGAAAGTCTTTCATTACCTTCAGTGGACAATGGATGAGGCCCTGTATGCACATCTAACACAAAGATGGTCTCTGCTCCAAAGAATTTATAGTAGTAATACTACTATAAAGGGATGGCAGATGGACACAGCAAGCAAACAAGGGCAGCAAAAGGTAACTAAAACTGTTATGTCCAGTGTAATAAGGAGTGAGTACAGAACACCAGATGCCTAATCATTGTCAGGTAGCTTGTAGGCATCTTATCACAGGTAGCTATATTTGTGATCATTTGATCTACATTGTATGGACAGATTTCTTTATGTATTTTGGTACACTTTCAAAAGCTGGCATACTTCTTTGTTGGTGGGAAGGATGTAGAAGAAGGTTTAATTTATACTTTTACTCTATTAATTCTATCATGGTTTTAGAAGGGCATAACATTACATTCAACTGAATGTTTAATATTGTCGTCATTGACAAGCTTTATCTGACAACTATTTCTAGATGCCTATATCAAATCTCTGTTATACTGATTTGAAAGAGGATGGTGCTTAAATAATTTGATTTAGTGAAGAACATTATTTCTTCATTAGCTTCCATCTTCTTGTTGACAATGGAATTGAAAGTGAACTAACTTTTCCTCAATTTTGTATGCAGTATTGATATAGTGGTGTCGGTCCCAGGATATTAGAGAGAAGAGGTGGGTGATAAGCTGGTGTCTCACCAACAGAAGTCGGGCCAATGAAAGATATTACCTCACCCACTTTCCTTTTATTGGATTTTTTGGAATATGTATTTGTGTGCATACGTATTGGCTGGTGTCCAATGGTGTATTGACTACTTACCACAGGATAAGTATGACAGGGACAGTGTATAACAAGCGTCTTCCTACTCATCAAAGTGCCTCAAGTCTAACTAGGGGGACAAACTCTAGGGGTGAGAGTTCTCCTCAGTTTCTAAGCAGGCATTAGATGGTTGCAATAGACTTGTACTAAATCCGAATCCGTGTACTTGAGGTAAAAATCTCCATATGTCTTTCTGTATTTCTTGACAACATCACATACTCCTTAATTTTCAAAAGTGAAATTTGAAGTGTGAAATTTAAGGAGAATACAAATGAAAAGATTAATTAAAAAATAACACATCAGTTAAAATATTGGCTTTCAGGGTACCAATTAGAAGGGTGTTGCTTTAAAATAATTTCATGGAAAAGATCAGATACCAGGCACATTTTAGTGCAATCTTTTCATTTTAATTGGAGCTTCTATGGTTACTTGCAATTTCAATTGTAATTACAGTTACTAGTAAAATATACTTGTAATTTCATTTTCATTAAGGCCACTGTCACCTGTCAGCACACCAGTAACTGCAACATTTAGATTAGTGCATCTACATGTTATTAACCAGTTATACTATTTTTTGTACATCTTAATATGCTATCAGAATGCACTACAGGGTTCTCACTATATAGAGTTGAACCTATGAGTGAGCACTGATTTCTTTCATTGTAACTTTGTAGTGACATAGATTAATGTTTTAAAACTTCTTGTTGGAATATTATGCCTTACTGTTTGTATTCATTCTTCATTGGCCGTACAGTAGCTAACACTTTTCTCTTTATGTTTTTCAATGGCACAATTAAAAACAAGAACATAAAACTTTGAGAAATGGGCCCAAACATAAACTCCATGGAAGTTTGCATCCAAATCTCAGTTTAAATAGTTTAAATGTCAAAATAATAAAAGCTTCTCTCTCTTATGAACTTTTTTTATGAAAAGAGTCCTGTATCGGATCACTGTTAAGCTTTTCATATGTTCAGATGCATATGTACATTTTCTATCTCTGGCTCTTGGCTAAAAATAATAAGTATTTCTGTACTTCTAGTACACTCTCCAGTCAGAAAACAAAACTAGAAACTATCTTCTATTAGCAGGCATGCATAGGAACATAACATTTGTTACACTGGGTAGGACCTTTGGCCCAGGGAGTGAATACTTTGAATATTTGATACTTCAGGGAAAGGTCCCTTCTCCTTCTCCCACTGTGGAATGCTGTGAATAGAAAGAGCAGTTCCTTATAGACCATTGCAGATAGTCTCTTCGTCTTTGTCATCTTCAGCTTTGTCTTCATCTAGCAGCTTGCAAAGGGCAGGTGTGTACAAATGTGGCTTTAAGCGATCTTTATGCATTCTCAGTGCTGTTGGCTGTTTTAGTCCTGAGCCAATCCTGAAGACTGGTCTATCTATGGGTCTTCGGGGGGGCCCTTTATGGTACTAAGGGAGCAGAGATTGGCCTTTCCGCAGCCACCCTTCTGCAATGGATGGGATGAGGGTGGAGGGGGAAGGGGTAGAATTTAGACACCCAAGGATTCTCCAGCACAAGAGGTAGATTAAGCTGTTTTGTGACTCTTCTGTGCTGCCCAAGTGGAGCTAAGCATCTAATCCAGGAATTACCCCTATTTTATCTGTTTTAAATATAAATGCTCTTAATGGTCCCAAAATCATCTGGTCTCTAAATGAATGATATTGCCTTGTAAGTCCAAGAGAATATGAGTACATTAAATTCCTTTTTTTAAGTCAAGGACTTCAGTTGAACTCTCACAAGCTTTTGCACATGCTTATTTAGAACAAACCCAGTGGCACTGAAGAGTTTCAGTTTTCAGAAAGATTATTTTCCTTAGTGCTCACTGGCTATTTATCTTGGATTTTCAGGTTACTGGTAGCATTTCCCTTGCGTCTGGATGTAATTTTCTTAATATTCCAACTTAATCTTTATCAGAGCTTTAATGCACTTATTACACTTTTTTTTTTGTCTTTCAAACAGGAGCTCTTTGAAATATGTTGTACCTACTCTTCTTTGTTCCAATGATTTCTTTTGTTTGGGGAGCACAGTTCGTTGCCCAACGAAAGACTGACGTTTTAATATTTTTTTCCCAAACAAACCTACAGTTTTCTGTGCTAATTAGAGCAGCTGGCTTTCACAGCCTGCTTTAAGTCCCACGAGAAATCATGAAAAGAGGCCAGCTTTAAGCATCTCTTCTCACTGTCTCTGAGGTTTTAAATGAAAACCTTTTTTGCTTAATGAGAATGCTACCGGTTCATTTTCACTGGGGTTGGTAGGGAGGGCATCTCTGCTGTTTGTTTTGTTCAGTGCATGACCTTTTGATTCAGAAAACCTAACAGTGACTAATAAAGTATGGCCAACAATGCTCTTTCTTTTATTAGAGACGTCAAGGGCCTTTTGTTAAAGAACTCTGAATAAAATGAGTGGTGTAGTTCACCCCAATACATGAGGGCAGTGCATAAACTCTGGGATTTTACTGGGATGTGGGATGCTTCCTTGAGCACAGAGGTGAATGTTACCCAGGGTGAATAAGACTCTATACTCCGATGCACTATACTCCGATGCACGGGTATAAAACACGGTCATTCTGACTTGGTGCCACTTTGCCCCAGTGGAAACGTGCCGACACAAAAGAGAAGGACAACGCAGCAGCAGCAGGCCCTTTGTATCTTGCTGTACATGTACAGGAACTAAATGGTTTTTGCTTTGAGTATTTGTCATATTCTGTACATGTTAATCAAATGGATGCTGTCTTACTGCTTCACAGTCAGGAAGCATTAGAGATGAGATTTGCCTATGAATTCCCCCACACAAATGTAAATCTTTTCCAGCTAGTCCTTATTGGATGAGAAAACATCATTGATTTCATTTTGTTGTAGGGGAAGCATCAATAACTGGCAGCCAGATGAAGATGATGGGCTAAATTCGTTGTTGGGATTAACCAGGCTAACCCCACTGACTTGAAAGGAATTGCATCGGCTTAAATCTGGAATCAATATAGCCTGTTGTTTGACAGTCTGCATTAGACACTGGGTCTGAGTCAGAGGTAACTTCATGGCGATTTATGATATCACATCAGCGGGAGATCTGCATCAAGCCCCTAATCTGTGCTGCTAGAGCTGGAGGTAGCTTTCCGTTAGGTGAGGGATTTCTCCAATAACAACATAAAAAACAAGGAAAGCCTGCGGCTAGTTCCAGCTGGAGAGGATGGCATGGGCCTAGTGATGTGACCAATGAGAAAATAAGAGGCAAAATGTAAGTTTAGAAGTGTCTCGTTGGGCTGTGTGTTATCCTTCCCTTGGCATCTCCACGGGCTCTGGTGAGGAGGAGGAGGTGTACCTCCCCTCTGCCCCCGTCTTTCCCATGGGCCTTCCTACTTTCCAGCCTCAGCACATATCGATCTTGCTCACATCCCCATTCTGAGCATGTCCAGTCCTTGCCCATTTCCCCGCATGGACCCTGATCTCTTGATGGTTCTCCACTGCTTCTGGGAGTGGAGCGAAGAGGGAATGATGCTATGGAGGCAGCTGATACTGGACAGTCCACAGAAGAGGCATGAGAGCCATAGGAGAGTTATCCTGCATAAGGGCAATATTAGGTCCAGGGTATATATTCATAGTGGGCACTCTTACTATTATGTTTTCTTTTCTCTCCCCTTCTTTTGGCTTTGCCTCTGGAATACAACACGTGTAACTGGAGCAACCTGGAATTCCAATAAATGTACTGAAGTTACAGTGGGCATGCTAAAAACTATCCATATGAAAGATTCCCCTAACTCTGAGAAATTCCCTATCTTTAATTTTCATTAGACCCAAGCGAATGTTCCAAACTGTTGGGACATTTTAAGGATGCTCAATTAATATTTTCTTTTTTAACCTTCAACGAGATTATGAGATTAAGTCTGACTGGACACAAAGAAACCAGGTAGAATAATATATAAAAAGTAGAGAATGGGGAGGGGGGAGCACAGGTCAGTTCTAGATGAATTGACAGAGGAAATTTCGGTGTACTGAAGACTAAATATCTGTGTTTCCATGGTGATGTTACTTAACTTGAGGGCTCACCATCTGAAAATGGCTGTAAATCTTTCATGTCTCATTAATGCTGATATGGCTGGATCCTCATGAAGAAGGCGGCTTAGGAATGCTGTGACAACCCCACATGAAGATGAAATGTTTGTGAAGCTTGTCTTCAGAAGTTAAAGCTTCCGTTTGATACTGAGTTTGCTGTACGTGCACAAATCCACAAATAATATATCCTCTTACAAGTCTGCCTTTTTATTTCATGTCATTATTTCTTAATGTTTATTTTTCCTGTGGATTTCCGTATTGTTACAGTATTAAAAGATCGAAATGTCAATCGCGTGTTCCCCTTGTTTAAACATTTTCCACAAGTGTCTTTGCATTGATTTGAATATATTATTGTGTCCATGTTCCCCATGCCTTGATTTCCGTTTGTATAAGTTCAGTTTCATGATAAAATTATACTGAGTTTTTATTTCAAGCTTTTTATTATGAATAACTTGACTGCAATGTAAACATCTGGGTACTCATACTTGCCAGTCTCAAACACAAGAAAATCTTTAAAGTGCTGACAAAAAAAAAAACCAACAAAAAAACTGGCTAAAAACAGCCTTAGAAATACTGTAGAGAGTTTTATTTAACTAGTGATCAAACAAATGTCAGTCATCAGAGGTTTGAATTTCTAAACTGAAAATTAATAAGAATTGCTACATCTATGAATGCATCGCTTCAAAGTACAGAGGCAGAGATTATCTGCACTCTTTATCTCCAAAAGGCAGAAAAACCAAAGATGTTGTTTGTTTTAGAGAAGCACTGGGAAAACTTATATTAGAAAAGAAATGGAATACATGGTTATTAGTGGCTTGATTCAGAACAGTATTTTAATAGGCCATGATCATGTACACCACAGTGAACAATGGGTTCTGAACTTGGAGCTTTCAACACCAGAACCACAGGCCTTGACTGCCTGCACAAAAGGAGAACTTCCTCAGGCAGAAGTATCTATTAGAGCAATTATGATTGCTGTCCACAGCTACCAGAGGAAGACTTGGTCACATAGACTCTAAGTATTCGGCTGGGATTAATTTGAATTCAGTTTTTCTTCTCAATTAACTTGAGGTCTTTGATAATTCTTTGGTAGACTTGTCTGATGTGCGCAAAAATTTGCAATGGCTGAGATTTCATGAAAATCTTACTTTTGTTTGGGTTCCTGTGGGGCTTGCAACCTGGGTTTCTTTTTCACATTTGCTGTTTGAACAGAGACTCAAAGCAAAACTCACCCAAACCCAGAGTTCTGGTAGCGTAGTGGTTTGCATGGTTTCAACCCAAAACCATAAAGTGGTCGAGTTTGCTCTGCCTCCGTTCAACAAAAAAAGTGTGAACCTGGTCTGTAGTGTCGTTAATGAATCTTCTCTGTAGTGAACTCTACAAACCTAGGAGAGTTTTCCCTGGTTTCATGTTTCATTACATAATTTGATAGAACTTTGTGTTTTAGTCCAAAGGTCCCATTGAAAACCTAAATTCTTTGTACTATGTGATTTTAAAATAAAACAGATTTGGCGTTTGATCATAAAGATTGGTAGATAATGTGAGAGACGCACAGCACCTGAGTACCAGCCTAGGATAAACTCGAGGTTTTCTTATTTTCAGTGGCTTTAAATTAACTTTCTGCTCCTTGGTAGAAAGTACCGAAGAAAGCTGAGCCCTTGTACGCTTTCCCTTAATTATAAGAAGTGACAGTTTTGTAACTTGTTTTGCTTGCAAGAAAGATTATTGATTGGATGTTAATTCTCATAGATGTATTGATTTGACCTGAATTTGGCATGGATTTTACAATAGTATAGCATCCTTGCTTTACTTAGTCGTGTTAAAAGTAGCTTCCTTTTAAGGATATGCTTGCTTGATTTTATTTTTGTTTGTTTTTTTCAACTTTAATGAAATCTATTATATTTCTTTCAGTTAGTAATGTGGGCTAGAACCCTTGGGAACCTTAATGAGTTTCAGCCTGTTTAATTAGGAGCCTATTGGCTGCCCTATAAATTAACCCTGTGGTTCTCACAATAAGGATTCATTATGTCAATTCCACCTCATTTGTGAATCCAGATCCCTATAGAGTCCCTTTTGTTGTTTTCACTCCTCCTTTTGTGTCCGCTTGCCTGCCATCCCTCCTCCTCCAGTCTCCTACTGATGCCACCTTAAGATGGGATCCTAGCAAGGCTGTCTGTCTCACTGATAAACTACTCACTCCAAATTTGTCGGTTACCCCATTACCTCTGCCTTAGACTGCTGGCAGATTTTGATGGGAAGTAGCAGGGTGAGAGATCTTGTGTGCTCTGAGGTTTGTTGAAAACAGTGGTAGCACTGTCATTGAGTGGTGCATCAGGACCGAGCAGAGAAGCCACTATAGCTGTTGGACCATAAAATAAGTGGCAGATGATGATAATCTAGGATGGTAAAAGGGTTACACGGCCATGGTGGTAAAGAGAGAGAGACGGGACACTCCTTTGATTTAGAAGTTCAGTTCATTTTCTAATAAGCATCAAACCAGTTGGATGTGTATTACATCCAAACATTTTAACCTTCGCCAATTCCCTGTGTAACTAAGCTGGTGACATGGGGCATTTGCAAACCTTTCCAAGACAAAGTAGCACTATATAGGCTCAGCTTTCTGTGTGTTTCATTGTGTGATTGATTAGATAGGGTGTTAGCATAAATATACTTGTGCTCACTAGATATTAAATGAATACCACAGATACATATCAGAGAGATTAAAACATCAGTTAAATGACTGCACTAATTTTATTTTCAATAATCTTTTTTTTTAGTTCATGTTGCATCCAATTTTTGTAACAGAAGGGGTGAGACTCTGGGGAAATATATGAACTGTTTGCCTTAAGAAGTTCGTAGGTGACTTCCCATAAATCTTTTGTTGCATTGCATTTCTGTGCTGGAAATAATCTCTTGTAATTTTGTTACTAAATTAACTGAGGCTTGATATATTAATGGAATTGCATTACCAGGTAATGAAATTGATAATATCATTAACATGAATCAGCACTGTAATATATTATAACACTTCATTTATCGATTCTAGACCGTGTTTTTCATTCAGCCATTTTCTATAGTTTAATATGTCAAAATAAGACCTGGGTCACATAAACCAACCCAAACAATCAATTGATTGATGCAGAATTAATTTTTTTTTCATTATGAACATGTGCTGCCTAATTTTCTCCTTACAGTTTAATGGCAACTAGAAGAAGTGGCAAACTATATGATAGCCATGAACTGGACTTCCTGGAGAAACTAGAAAAGTTATTATATTTAATTATCATCTCTATTTGCCTAAAAGCAAACAGAGGCAATTTGGGTCAAATTTCAAAGTTTTTCTAAGGTGGTGCAAGGGAGTCTAAGAGTTTGAAGACCTCTGGCCCTTCTGCATGTGAGTTGCACCAATTTGAGGCCACTGATGCTGTGTACCATCTCTGAGTTTGGGGTGGGATATTCAAAAGCCAATAAAGTCCAGGTATTGGTGCTAGTGAAACATCTGGTCTCAGCTGAGCGCACTGAGTGACATCATTCCTCTGGCTTTTCCATACCAGGGAAACAAAAAGAGATGAAGTCTCCTTGAAGTCCACTCAGGATTTCATCATCTCATATAACTGGAAAGTATTTCTAAACTTGATCATTGGTGCCATTGAAACTTCATATATAGACCAATTGATTTTCACTTAAATAAACCAGTACAGCTGGTTAAAAAGGAGAAAAACTTTTGCAAAAATGTTTACACAAAAGTCTTTTCTTTCTTTTTTTTTTTTTTTACATCAGAAAAGGTGGTAGCTTTTCAACCACCTTTGATCAGGTGCCAATACAAAGACTGTGAGTAGATGTCTGATCTGTACAGTGGGGGTAAACAAAACCAGAACTCTTTCTTCAATATTTAAACTTTCATTTTTTTTAAAGTTCCCATCTGTCTATTTTTAAATCAGGGCTATCCCTCTGCTGTGCATATAGACAGAAACAATAGTCTAAAATCATGTCTGCAATCATGCAAAGTGCGGTTGATTCAAGTTAAGTCAGCATAAAATGCCTGACTTTTGCCCTCGGGTGCTTGTGCTGGCATTGCACATTTTCACCAGGAGTGGCAGTGCATCGTAGGTACATATCACAGCAGGCCTCATGCCACCATGTGGCTCAGTGCCTTATGGGGCACTTCTGCAGTGCTTTGTGGGATAGCAGCAATGGGGTGCATGGATTTCTGGGAACTAGAGCCCTAGTTCCCACCATGCCACTTTCTCCATCCCATAATACTTGTGCCTTAAAAAAAACAAAACAAACCCACTTCCCAAATGCTGCACTTCGCTTTTCAGTCTCTGCCATCTCTCTGACAGAAGCATGGACCCTGCACAGCTCTACACTCTTCTCACGATTGTTGATAATACAGGCTCCATGGTTCTCCTGTATTTGCAGAACTTGAGTGACTACTGCTACCACCAAGCACATGACAAGGAAGAGGCAGAGATGTTCATGGACAATGACTGGATGCTGATAGACATAATTAATAAAAGTGCCGGGTTGCTGCTGGCATTCATGGAGCAGCTCCAAATGGTGGAACAATGCTTCTAGGCCCTGAGCCTGATTGATGAATCATTGATTGGTGGAATCTCGTTGTAATGCAATGTGAAAAGGTTTAGGATGACAAGCAGTGGTTTCAGAACTTTTGGATGAAAAACGTCGCATTCCTGGGTCTGGGTGCCAAGCTCCAGCCAGAGACACCAAAATGAGAGCTGCATTGATAACAGATAACCAAGTGGTAATCATGCTCTACCAGCTTGCGATGCTGGATTGCTATAGGTCAGTGGCCAATCAGTTTGGAGTCGGAAAATCCACAGTGGAGACCGTTGTCATCCAAGTGTGTAAAGCAATTAATTGTGTCCTTCTACACAGGGTGGTGAATCTCAGTAATGTGCAGGAAATAGCGGATAGAATAGCAGCAATGGGGTTTCTGAATGGCAGTGGGCTGATAGACGGCAGACCCAGCTCACCTTGCCAGTGACTTCCTCAGCAGAGAAGATACTTTTCCATGGTGATACTAGAGCTAGTGGGTCATTGGGGATGCTTCACTGATGTCCGTGTAGGCTGGGTATGGAAAGTATATGATATTTGCATCCTGAAGAACACAGGGCTTTTCAAAAAGCTTCAAGCAGGAACACTCTTCCCCAACTGGCACATTGCCACTGGTGATGCTGAAATGCCAACAGGGCTTCTGCGGGACCTCGCCTACCTTTTTCTTCTGTAGCTCATGAAAGTCATACCCTGGCTACCACAACAGCACCAGAGGAAGATTCAGAAGGTGCAGGATGACTGCTGAATGTGCTTTTGGTAGATTGAAGGGTTACTGGTGCTGTTTACTATCTGAATTGGATCTCAGTGAGGCATACATCCCCATCATAATAGCTGCTGGTTGCATACTGCATAATATCTGTGAGGTGAAGGAGGGACAGCCACTCTCAGAGTGCAAGGGTAAGGTGTACTGCTGAGTTTGAACAGCCAGACACAAGAGCTATTAGAAAAATAAACCATTGAGCTATATGTCTGAGGGAGGCCTTAGAAGACCATTTTAACAATCAGCTACAATCAGTAGTGTTGTCTTGTGTGTATGTGTTGTGTGTATGGAGTTTAAATTTGGGTGGGATACTTCTTCCCTTTATGAATTCTCTATTGCAGCTATAATGCTTGGTGGAAACTAATACAGATACTCTGAATTTCCAAAAAATAGACGTTTACTATTTGTGTTTAAATCCTTGTATTTATTTTACAAGGAATAGGCAACAAATTAAAGAGCAAAAAAAAAAAAAAAGATGCAAGGTAATAACCCATTAGAACACTGTAACAAGGTGAACCAGACTTTAAAACACCAAGTAAAAACAGCTAAACTGAGAACATTTATGTTCACGTATGTAAAAGTTAATACAAAGTAGTAAGCTGTGGCTGTTCATGTGGTTTTCACAGGTCCATGTATGTGTAACTGTGGGCCACCTTATTTCTCCCACGGAGAGCACAGAGTGGTAGTGATAAGGGTGTACCCCATTCTTCCAGCTGTTACGTTGTGGGGCGCACCAATCTTGGAATTTTGGAAGAATTGGAAAGGATGCCTAGTCCAGGATCTTTGGGCATGTAGGCCAATAACGCTCTGCAATATCTGAGGTTTGTTTTCTGAGCAAACCCATGATGTCCTAGTTCATTTCCTTATACACCTTTTAATCCTTTGTCCTCTCCTGCAGCAACCACTATCTCTCCAGTCTCAATCCTTCTCCATGGTTATAGTCATGCTCTGTGTTCATGACATGGTTATAGTCAAAGCTCTGTGTTCTCAAGGCCACAAAGGAATCGAGGACCTGGTAGAACATTTCCTCCCCAGTCCACTTCTTTCTTTTCCTGATTAGGGTCAGATGTTCAGTAGCATGGAGGGGGAACCTCTCAAGATTGCTGCTGACTAAAACACACATCCATGGTTAGATTTATGGTCACAATGGAAAGAAAAAGATACATCTCCAAACTTCTTTACGTTATTCCCATAAATACCTTTAATGAGAAATGTTAATAGTTATTTTAGCTTTGGACACCTCATTACAATGAGTGGGCAGAGCCTGGGTAGATTTTCATCACTTTTCACCTCCATTCTGACCCTTGACCAAATCAGTGTAATCTCATTAGTAACTTTACCAAGTTTACTTTCACCTCCTGCTAATCATTAAAAGATACACTGAAAAATAGTAACTCAGAAGAAGAATAACTTCTTAGCAGCAACTGTTTTTGTAGCACTATATTTTAACTAGATTTTCATCTTTCTAGGATTTTTCTTCTTATCCCATATAATTATTTTCCTCAACAATTTCTTCTGGAAGGACCATGTCAAAGCCTTTTGAAAACCCAAGGAAATTATGCTTACCAGGTTGCCTTTATTTACTATTTTATTAAAAATTTCAAATAATTCTACTAGTTGCTTTCAGCATTCTACTTCCCGGTTAGTCACTTTTTCAACTCCAGTGGTAGCAATGTTTTGTTTTGTTTTACTATAAATAAACCTCAGCTCCAGACCTTTACGTGCCCTGTCCACACAGACAGGGATCTTGGAGTACTTCACTTCACAGAAAATGGAAACAAAACCATTATTTTTTCTTCACTAAACATACCTTGATTAAAGTGATGGATGTGTCTCATGTTGTGGCTACTAACGTGTCCTTAATGTTCCTCAGGTTGCAAAGCCCTTTGATAATTAAGTTCCTTTTACTCTGTTTCAACCTTTTGTTTTCCAGAGGGGAGATTTCCAAAGGCAACAAGGGTAGTCAAACACTGTAAAGCCAATGGGAATTGGCTATCTAATGTCCATTTGTGCCTTAGTGTAATCAAGGTTTAAGGGAGGATTTTAAGCCACTACCCCAACCACCAGTGTAGACACAACTATGTCAAAAGAAGAATGTTTCTGTTGGTATAGCTAATGTTCAGAGAAGTGGTGTCAGAGTTCTTCTGCCAGCATATGTTGCACCTACACAAGTGGCCTTTGCTGGCATAGCTATCCTGGCATAACCAAGAGTCCATAGTTTAGACATGTCCTTCTGAGAAGCTGAGCTATGGACAGAGCTGAAAACCAGATCTACGAGATTTTGGGGTTGTTTGAAATCTGGAACTTAATTTTGAAATTAGAACCCACCCCTACACTGCATCTTCAAAACATCCCAGCTTAAACTGCCTGCTTTACAATTTTACACAATGCACTCATATACTGCCAAAGTTCATAATTCTCAAATTGAATACTCATGAAAGGTTTTCCACTGACACTCTGTGAAGAAGCAGTTGTCCTATAGAACAGGTACCATATGGGCCATAGCCGGGGAAGTTTCCCACACCTACCTTTTCATGTGTCTCATCCAGAAAGGTGGCCAAAATTTACTAGCCCTGTAATTTGTTGCTGCTGCCAGTCATCTGAGAGTGGGAGAAGAAACTCAGCAGTGTAGACTGAGATCAAAGAAAGTGAATAAGTATACTGAAAGAATAACTCTCAGTTTAAAAATGTGAATTCATAATTAAGGCTACTTGGGTAACGATATGCAAAACCCTTTATTGGCATGACTTGAATAAGTTACACATCCTCACAGTACAAGTTTGTTAGTAAAGATATTGCAAAATCAGAAAAGGTTCAGGGAAGGGCAGCAAAAAGAGTGCTAAGGATACCTTCCATTTCCATAAGGAGAGTGGTTAAAAAGACCAGGACTACTTAGTTTGGAATGGTGAAGAATAAGAGGAGATAATGACTCAGAGATTTACAATAACGAATGGGTGAACAGATAGGCCAGCTGACTGCTTCTTTGTTGCTCTTTACCATGATACATAAACCAGAAGCAACTTGATGAACTTCAAATCTAAAATGGATTAAAGAACCCTTCTTTTAAAATTATAATGTACAATTAAACTTTGAAACTCACTGTCACTTGATATTGAGGAAAAGAGCTTAGTAAGATTGAGAAGAGTTATATATTTATTTGAATAAGACTAGCATTGGTGTTTTCACTAGCTAAAATAAAATTGCAAGGATTATTAAGTCTCATGCTATAGGACACATCTCAGTAACCGGCTGATGTCAAGGAGAAGTTCCCCTCATGCTATCACATTGTGTGATTAGCTGCATTATGTTGGATTTTATACTCTGTCATTCCCTGAAATGTTCAACGTTGGCCATAGTTAGTGACAGCATAAGGACTAGAAGGGCCAAGGATCTGTTTGGAATAACAATTCCTGTGTTCCAATGACCCATATATGAAAATAGGTGTGAGAGAAACACTGATTGTTTGTCCATAAGTGTGAAAAACAGGTTGTTAAAAGGATGGTATAAAGAGGAACATGATACATTGTTTTCCATGGACACCAAAGATAGGAGAAGAAGTAATTGGCTTAGTTTGCAGCAAGGCTAAATATGAACTTTCTAACGATAAGGATATTAATACTACAATAGGCATCCGGGGTGGTTGAGGAATCCCCATCATTGGAGGGGACATTTAAGAACTAGGTCTCACAAACATCTGTCAGTGATAATCCTGCCTCTATATGGGGGATGGGGGATGAACTAAATGACCCTTTGTGGTCTCTTCCAGGTGATCTTTTCTGTGATTCTATGAATATAAGGAGCCTGATTCCCCCTTGCCCTGCATTACCAGAAAGATAGTGTTCTACTCCCATTTCGCACAGGTGCAGAGGACTGCAAAAAGGGCCGGGCAATGGAGAATCAAGCCCAAAATATGTCTGTGCACATTTCAATTTAAACCACTGAATGAGTCTAATCTAGGATTAACGTTAAATTAAACATTCAACAGCATTGATTTAGAGGCTCTAAGAGATCAGAAGGGAAAGCTTTAAACACATTAGGACTAAGTTATCCTTGTTTGGAAACTTTCTCAGGCTTTTGTTGGTCATAAAAGCAAACAGCTGTTTAACAGGGGAACTTTTATCAGGCTTCTGCCAGAGGCAGGATAGTGATCAAATACATCAACAGATTTACATCTCTCTCAACCAAAGCCAGAAGGTTTTTGAATCATTAGACTCTGATTACAGGAAAGCAAAGATGTCAGTAGCCCAAAGTGAATCTATGTGTTAGAAAGACATTTTGTATGAGTTAAGCATGGTAAGAGGTCCCTGCATTTTAATACCTCTTTTAGCTCCCATCATGCCATGCACACAATGAAGCCACTGTTTGGAAAGCCCTGTGAGTTCCTCAGATAGAGATGCTAAGAATGTGCAAAGCGTTTTGATTTATTATTACCTTACTGTAAATACAGCAGGACATCAACTCTTCGGAGCACATCCCACTGAGTTAATGAGCTACAGAAGATAAATGGGATGGTTTGAATGTTATCTTTCATGGAAAAATTCAACAGTTTTCATTAGTGCCACAAACTATCAATCTCCTGTGGACATTGGAACCAAATTGCCACTGACATTTTCACCAGCTCCTGTAAGAGATGCACTGATATCAACTGTGGGAAAGCCCCAAATTCAAGGCTACTGTAGATTCACCAGTACTGTTTTCTAAAGATTTGGATTGCGTTTAAGAGTGATATTCTAATGAATGCAGAAGAGAAGTTCTGAGATAAACATACAGTTCAGAAAATGAGGGCCAACTGGCTTTAAAAAGGTTTCTAATTTGGGGTCTGCAAAAATGCCTGTTGGCTTGTTTATACCAACATCATTGTGCACATATCTAAATCCAACTGACCCATCTACACAGGCAAAATAGGCATGATGGCAAGTTTAGACCCTGACATTTGCACTTTTATTTTCAAATTGGAAGTCGTCAATGAACATTTGGCCCTAAAAAGAGTAGGGATTGGTTTTTGGAGAAGGGCAACATAACTCTACGGTATAATTTTCAGTAGTATAGATATAGCCTAAGTCTACCCCAGCACAACAGGATAGGCCAAGAGAGGGGTATAATAGCTTTCCCACTCCTACTAAAAACAGAGGAAGAAGTCTTCATCTCATGGGTTTGTGGGAGTCGTCCTTAGTTGGTGGAGACTCCCCAACAGTGGGTTACATGGAGCAACAGGTAGCTAAGAAATTTCTGGGTTTCCTGACATTTGGTGGAAGAAGAGGTGCCCAGCCCAGAAATCCTCTATCCATTGCTTCTAAAAAGCAGACACGTTCCCCTGCACTACTCAGCGAAAGAGAGACCACACAGCGCATGCATTTTGCATAAAAATCTCTCATTTGAACTTTATTAACATCTTCTAAAATGCAGGAAATTGTATTCTGCATTTCAAAACTTTCCCAGGAGGAGGCCCAGCTCCTCTCACATTCATTTGTTGTGACATCAGTAGGGGTGCTCCATCCTGACTGAGTAAATGGTGGCATTTTTAGGTAATGGGAGTGGAAATAATACCCATACCCTTTTGCTTGGCTGGCTATAGTCTTTCTCCCTGGGGAGATTAATTCCTTTCAGATACTTTCTCCTCTTCCCCTTTGCTGCAGCTCATCACCACAAGATTAATACAACACCTCATGACAACATAGAATCAAAACCTTTGTGAATTCAGTGAGCTTCTCCTATTTTGTTCTACTTTAACCACTGTTGTTAAGGGTTCTGATGGTGGAACTCTCTTACTCCTCCTTTATCTAATAGTGAAGGAGCTATAGAAGGTTGATAATATAAACCTAAAAGGCAATGGTGTTTTATGGCAATGAATATTTGTTTCTTTTCTCTCTTTCTAAGAGTTCTTGTTTAGCAAGTACCCAGCAATGTATTTAGTTATTCCTCTTGTCTCTTAAAACCTGATCTGCTCAGAAGAAATTATGAGGATGGTTGACTGCTTGAAAAAGAGCAAGCAATCTGTGACTAGATTAAGAAGGAGAAAAAGGAATGTTCCAGGGACAATTGACTGTGTCCTGGAGTGGTGCTATGAATATGAGCCATGTCTGCCAGTTATAAAATGTGGCAATTTATCTCCATATTTGCGACGACAAACCAGGCGAAGACAGGGAGTGCGGCAAAGAAGCGTCCTGAGGCCTCTCAGGGTCCTTTAATATATAGTATACACACAATATGGTTCCGTGATTTACGAGCCTGTTTACATGCTCGAGAGGGTCCTGTGGGCCCTGTACTTCCTCAGGGAAGGCCAGAGCACTGATAAGGCGGGCTGGGAGATGTGCTGTTAATACTTAAACATGGCGAGTGCAGCCAAGGGACAGAAATGCAAGGACAGGTTTCACGTGGCTTGCCAGCGTTTATTCCCAACATCTCCTCCCTTAATATTTTTTATGAGTCCAGGGGCAGCCATTGAGGCACAGGGCAATGAGAGATGGAATACATTGCAGCCCACAACAGCACACAAGGAGGGCCAGCAAAGCAAGGCCTCCATAGGTGTTTAATTGGTGAAGCCACCCCCACCCGGGAAGGAGGGAGGCCAACCACTCCCACCAGGCAGAGATGGGATCGGTGTGTATGCGAATTTGGGAAGTAAGATTTTGTAACATTAATAATTGATTATCAATAGCGTGAGAATGGTCTGAAATGTTGAAACAGCACATGCCCTCCACCTTTTCACATCCATAATGGTGCAGAAATAACAGATAATCAATAGCTGCTCGATTTTGCAGGACCCCATGTCGGAGTTCAGCTTGTTCAGAGTTTAACAGGGAAATAGCAGCAGAAGTGGCATTTAAAGCCTTTACAGCTGAGCAAGCCAATGCATTGAGATTTTTACTATTTCTAACAGCTAATCCAGGCACACCCACTAAAGAAACGGCTAAGGCAACAGTTTCTGTGGTGGAAAGTAGGGAAGTGTGACTGTCACAGGAGGGGTCCAGCGGGCGTGCGGATCGCTTACGCTTAGACAGAGGGTTTCTTGCCGGGAGAATGAGGGAGAGCCTGCTAAGGCAGCAGGTGACCCCCTCTGAAAGGTTGGCCGGTATGTAATTGAATGTGAGGCCGGAGCACGTCCAGAACCACCCGTTAGGCAGGAAGACGTGCTTGTACAAGTAGGAAATATTTAGGTAGGAGGAGCAATTAAGGGAAAACATCGGGGAGAGATAGCAATTTTGTTTTGTACAATTAACCATTCGGGCACATGAAGCATTGAAACTAGCAACATATGGAGTATCAAGCAGAATAGCATGAAGCGGGGGGCGTTTGGACTGGGTGCCCCAATTATGATAGGCGGTGTAGCCAAGGTTTTTTATAGTGGTATCTTGTCCCAAGCTGCCATAAAACCAGGTGGAGTTTTCCACCTCGGAGGCATCGTGGCAGACCGGGACCAGACAGGTACTTAACACTTGTCCCACTGCTACCTTCCGGGAGAGGCAGAAATCGGTCCGATTAAGCATAATCGCAAATTGCTCCCAGACATTCATTGCAAGGGGGGGTGCAGACAAGGGGGCAGTGTAACAAATGGGACACATACTTATTACAATGATACATAGCAAAAGACAGGAATTGGCATTAAGACAGGCAATAAGAGCAACAACAAAGTTTTCTGGTGTTTTATCGAGGTAGCGGTCATCAAGGGTCTTTTCTGCCTGTCTGGCCAGGGTCTTGACCTGACCCCATGTCACGGGAGGGTTCGGGCCTCCGCGACGTCTCTGTGTGGTCACCAGCGTGGTGGGGTCCTGGGTCAGGCGCAGGTTGAATCGGGAATCGGGTTCTGCAGGCCCTGGTGCCACGCCATCTCCCAACCAGGGCTTCACGTACCATGCAGGGACCCACACTGGTCCGGCCTCTGTGGAAA
This sequence comes from Mesoclemmys tuberculata, assembly GCA_007922155.1. Taxonomy (NCBI): domain Eukaryota; kingdom Metazoa; phylum Chordata; order Testudines; family Chelidae; genus Mesoclemmys; species Mesoclemmys tuberculata. The sequence continues at coordinate 8,767,758 of ML675622.1, read as the reverse complement.
CAGCAGCATACCCACGCCCCCAGGTGATAAGGGGGACCGGCTTACTCCAGCTGTCCCCGGGCAGGAGGCGGTAAGTGACCTTGGGGGCTGGTAAAACTTCATGAGAACGGAAATGCTTTTGGGTGCGGGATACAAAGCGGGGGCCATCAGAAATAAGGTTAAGGTGATTTAATGTAAAAAGAACGGTAGCAAGCCATTCTTCTTTGTCAGGGAGTGAGAGGGGAATTCCCCCTTTCTGTTTTTGTGTGAGTAAAGCCTGTTTGAGCGTGCGATTAGCGCGCTCCACAATGGCCTGGCCGCGGGAATTGTAGGGAATACCGAAGATGTGGGTAATGTTCCAGCGGGAACAAAATGCAGCAACGGCTTTGGAGCAGTATGCCGGGCCGTTGTCAGTTTTAAGACGAGCGGGCGCACCCATAACGGCAATAGAATGGACAAGGTGATTTAAAACATGGCGGGCCTTTTCACCCTTTTGGGGGGTGACCCAGAGGAAACCAGAATAAGTATCAATAGAGACGTGAAGATAACGCCAAGGGGGAAAATGGGTGACATCCATTTGCCAGAGATCATTAGAGGAGAGGCCCCGGGGATTCACCCCGGTGGGGGGGTAGGAAGCGTGGGATGAACACTGGGGACACTGCTGGATAATGGCACGAGCTTCTGCGAGGGGGAGGGAAAACATACGGGCAAGGGCTTTAGCATTTTGGTGATGGAGATCATGGCTAATAATGGCGGAGCACGGGAGGAGGGTACGGAGTTGGGAATCAGCATGGGCATTACCTTCAGATAAAAAGCCAGGGAAGGGTTGATGACTACGGATATGGGCAATAAAGAAAGGGTGAGAACGCTCCTGGAGCGAATGCTGAAGGGCAAGAAACAGACGGAGAAGGGGTACATCCATATTAGGGGAAATATAGCTGCCAGAAATCTGGGAGGTAACATTGGCAACATACAGGCTATCGGTGATAATATTGATGGGCTGATCTGAAAAGCAGGAAAAGGCAAGACAAACCGCTGCCAGCTCCGATTGTTGAGGAGAGGCCTGGGGGGGGGTAAATCGGGATTGCCACCAAGCGAGGGAGCGCCAGGAGACGACCCCGCGGGTTGGGCTGCCGTCAGTGAAAACCGTGAGCGCAGAAGGGATAGGTGTTGGAGCAAGCAAAGAAATTAACTGCACAGGAAGGTGTTGAACAAGGTGGAGCCGGGGGTCTTTCATGGCGTGATATGAGAGCCGGCTGACAAAGCCGGCCAGGGCTAGTGGAGGGTTCGAGGTGGCCAGCAGAAAGCTGGTCCTGTACCAAATTTTCCAAAGCGGCGAGTTTTTCGCGGGGAAGGGGCCATTGGTCGACCCAGACAGGGTCGTGGGGCTTCCACCTGAGCGCCAAAGCGGTGGGGCGTGTCATGGTGTTGTGAGAGAGGCACCTATTTGGGAGAGAAGGTCACGGCCCCAAAGATTGAGAGCGATTGGGAGGACACAGGGGCGAATATGAGCGACCTGTGCGTGGGTCTCAGGGTCAATCACAGGGAGCCAGTGGGCGCTGCGTTGGGATGACTGCATGCCCCCCACACCCGAAACCGAAGGAGCGGGCTCAGAGGGCCACGCAGGATCCCAGTGCCGTTGGGCTATAACCGAGACGTCCGCCCCAGTATCTAGCAACCCATTCAATTTTTTTCCGTTGATGATGTACTCACGTGTCGGCTTGGCGGTCTGTATCTGCTGGATTAGGGCGGCAACCTGCGGATGGAAGAGGGGGGCTCGATCATGAGAGGGGTGAGTGGGACTTTGATTGTTACGGCACTGCGCCGCACTCGACCCATCAGATGATAAACAAGGGACGATGACGAGTTGAGCCCACGATTCGCCCTTTTTAAGTGATAAGGGAAAATTACTCCAGAATTGGGCAAAGATGGTTCCCGAGTAATCGGAGTCGATAACCCCGGGAACCACCATAACAGATTGTGCACCTGTAGAGGAGCGGGGGAGAATAAGCCCAATAGAGCCGTCGGGGAGAGGGCCCTGCAACTGAGTGGGCATAAGCAGGACCTCTCCTGGGAGTGCTGAGGACAAGTCCTGAGCATTTATCAAATTAATCCCAGCCTCCCCGTGAAGCGCGGGAGAGGGGGAGTGGGGTGAGGATGACTTAGCAACCCCCATGTTTAGACTTGGGCCTGAGGGGGGCCTGGTCGGGAGTTTCCCGGAGGATTGGAGCGACATTGGTTGGCCCAGTGGAACCCTTTATTACAACGGGGGCATTTTTTCGAAGGGCGGCCGGCAGCGCCACCGCCGGGTGGGCGGCCTCCCTTAGAGGCGCCCCCCCCCCCGGGGCTTGACACTCTCGACGAAAGTGACCAGGCTTGTTACAGTTAAAACAATTACCAGTGGGCTTATTTCCAGCACGGAGGGCCCCCGCAAGGAGGGCCATAGCATGCGTCTGGGTGCCAACCTCTGCACAAGCCTTGACCATGTCAGCTAGCCCATACCCCGGATGGTGCACTACCTGCTGAAGAATTTTCTTACAATCTGCATTGGCCTGTTCAAATGCCAAGCGTAGAAGCAGTTCCGCCTGTGCCTCAACATTATCAATTTGGCGGTGAATGGCTTCCTTGAGCCGATCCACAAACTGGTGGAAAGGCTCAGAGGCCATCTGCCGAACATTGGTAAAGGAAAGAAGGGGCTTGTTAGTAATGGGAACGCGACGTAAAGCACGCTGTACACAGAGATTAGTGATTTTAAACATTTCCTGGGGCAGCTGCATCTGCGCTTCGACCGTGGCGAAACCGCCAGCCCCATAAAGTTGGTCGGGAACAGCCTGGGCGGACTGAGCCGCAAGAGCGGCCTGCCTGAACTCGTTGTCCCAGACTAGATACTGAGTTGGGGAAAGAATCATTCGGAAACGATCTTTCCAATCTTGGGGAATCATGTGGTGTCCATTAGCTATGCCTTCAATTAGCCCCCACACATACGAGGAGTGCAAGCCTGACTCACGAACTCCCTTATTCAACTCCCGCAGAGTAGAATAACTGAGCTGGCCCCAGGTTACGACTGGTGCCCCAGCCGCATCTGTTGCATACTGAACGGGGAACAGCTCGGGGAGTTCCCCTTCCCATTCCTCCGTAAGGGGATCCTGGCCCTGCGCTTGAGCTCGATGCAGAGCAGCGCGTATGCCCCCCGCCTTTGCAGGTTGGGGGGCATCTGAATGCTCAAGGGGGGCCGTAGGGCCAGCAGTGGCATAGGCTGGAGGAGTGGGGGTAGGTGGCAGGGATTTTGTGGGTTGGGGCGCGACAGGGGACGCTTCCGCCCGCAACTGCCCTATCGCGCTTGCACAGTGCTGCCAAAGAAGAACATGCCGAATATCAGAGCGGGGCTCTTGTAAGAGCCGCGCACCTATTTTTTGCCAATCATCAGAACACAGGGAGCCCCTGTCAGGGTACCAGGGGCATTTGTATTCTATAACGCGCACAAGGTCTTCAATTTGTTTGAGGGAGGCAGCTGCGCACCCGGTCTGTCGGAGGAGTTTAGAAAGCTCTTTCGCGTGAGCCTTCTGAGGCACGGACAAGTCCCCCCCCCATACTCACGAGGGAGCGTTCCCACTGTGGTGCACCTAGGCTTTGCCAGCCGATGAGGCGGGGGGGCTGGATCGCACCGCCGGATCACAATCACGTCGGGGTCACCAGATGCGACGACAAACCAGGCGAAGACAGGGAGTGCGGCAAAGAAGCGTCCCGAGGCCTCTCGGGGTCCTTTATTATATAGTATACACACAATATGGTTCCGTGATTTACGAGCCTGTTTACATGCTCGAGAGGGTCCTGTGGGCCCTGTACTTCCTCAGGGAAGGCCAGAGCACTGATAAGGCGGGCTGGGAGATGTGCTGTTAATACTTAAACATGGCGAGTGCAGCCAAGGGACAGAAATGCAAGGACGGGTTTCACGTGGCTTGCCAGCGTTTATTCCCAACACATATTCACTGAAACACAATTTTTAACAACTAGGAAAAAAATGTTTTAAGGGCACAGAAGTGAATCATCAATTAAAAAACAAAATAAAACACTTAATTGCAGTTCCCTCATTATGAAATTATCAGTTGTAGCATAGTAGCTCTCTACACAATTAAATACACTTTGTCAATGTTTTTGGATCCTTCTTTCTTACATGGCATGCATAAATATACATAGGGACTTTTAAAAGATATATTGGAGACAGAGTAAGAATACTGTGGAACATGAAAGAATAGTAGGGTTTATGTTAAGGCAAGTGAAGTTATTCTTTTCTTCAAACCATAAGGAAGTAATTTCTACCAGGAATTAGGGTTCCATACTAGGTTTTAGTATCATGTTACAGAGAACTCTTATTAAACCATCTGTGAGTCCTTTGTCCATTTAGGGCTTGAGCCAAAGCCCATGGAGACCAATCACTCTTTTACACTGGCTTTAGTGGGGTTTGGATCAGGCCTTTAAAGAACTGCATTTATAAAAAATCAAGACGGTCACAGACTCACAGACTCAACGGTCATAGAAATGTCAGGTTGGAAGGGACCTCAAGAGTCATCAAGTCCAACCCCCAGTGCAGAAGCAGGGTCAAGTAAACCTAGAGCATCCCTGACCTGTTGTTAAAACCTCCAATGAGGGGAATCCACAACCTCCCTTGCAACCCTATTCTAGAGCTTAACTACCTTATAGTTAGAAAGTTTTTCCTAATATTTAACCTGCTTCTCTCTTGCTGCAGATCTCCCTTGCTGCAGTGTCCACTGTCTCATCTACTTCTTTCTTTTTGGTGACACTGATCTACTTTGAAGCATTACAATATCAGCCTTGAGCACTCCAGTACTACAAACATTTCTACACTTTACACATCTGAATAAGGCCCATTCACTGTTTGCAGGGAAGAAGTGTTTGCAAACTTGAGGCTATAATGTGGAAATTAAACCTGTTCAAAGTCTTTTTAGTATACTGTGACTTTCTATTTTTAAATGATGCCAGTAGAAAACAACTGTAACTTGTGTTTTGGGGCAGGTTTGATACTTTTTATGCATTTCCTTTTTCTCATCCTTTTCAAGAAACCAGAGTTGCCTCCAAGGTATATAAAATATTTTGGATGGAACTACACCAACATTGTCTAACTGAAACTGACAAAGATGTGTGACCTAGTTTAAATTACACAGAAAGTGGAGAGAGAAAATCCGGTGAGGTTTGCAACAGCCCTAGCAAGGCGATATTAAAAGCTGAACTGAAAAATTACTATCCAGCATATTCTTCAAAATCACTACACTGCATTATATTGTTTGAGATGTCAAACATATATTACTAATTTTCTAGAAGTCTGATCTAGAGAGATTCTGAGCTCCATTGTGTTTTGCAGGTGCTCATGACCTCTCAGGATCAAGCTCCAAATTAGTTCTCTTTGTAAAGTGGTTGTTTCTCAATCCTTTGAAAAATTACTAAGCCCAGAAAGGCTCAAACAACTAATCTCTGTGGTATATGTAAACACAGAATCAAATAATTCTAAATCATTCAGATGCAAGTGGGAAATGAGGTCTCTCCCCAAGTGAGGCTGCATCTGGAATTTGGCCTATTTGATCTATCAAAAACTTAACTGCTGAGAAAATTACATTGTCTCGGTCTAAAAAGACTCCATTTAATTATGAGCAAATCTCGTTTGTTTTACTCCAAACTCAGCTATTACTAGAGGCTTAAATAAAATTCAGAAGGCCAAATTCTACACTGATTTACACCCCATTTAGTTCCATATGTTTTAATTGGCGTGAGTCAGATTACAATTTGGCCCAACATTTTGAAAGTTAGAAACGGTCTTTATTAATTGAAAATTAATGTATGATTTATGACAAAGGAGCTACATTAGAACATATCTGAGGCGTTGCATTTGGGATATTGTTATGGCTCTGAAAGTGTTGCCTCATAAGATGGATGCTAGGAAAAAGCTGTGGTTCATTATATTATTATAAACTGGTAAGAGCTGTCTATATCAAAGGTATCTTGATGCACCCTTATAGATTCTGGGAAAATAATACGTAACATAAAGCCCTTAACTGTCCTTTCTCTCCTCCTCCCATTTAATCCAGTAGGTTTTCGATAGGTTTTGTTTTGCCACATTCATGATGGAAGTGTGCAAAGGTCACTTGTGCTTTCCAGGATCTCATCTATAGGTACTAATGGAAACGGATTTAACGGGTACTATAAGAGGTGCCAACCTGGCTGCTTTGCATGTATCCTATCTCCACTCCTTCTTTTTACTATATTTAAAGCTGAGAGAATATTTTGCAATCATCTGTTCTATGAATTTAGGATGAGATTTTTTTGAAGGTCTGAATGACAGTTGGGGGCCTAATTCCAGTTGGCTTGCAATGGGAGCTTGGCACCTTACTGCTTTTTGTGTCTTTGAGATTCTTCCCCTTAGCTTCTTTTTTTCCCTTTCCCCAGGTTGTATCTGTGAATGGTTTCTGAAATCCTCAGTTGTGAATTTTTCTCTCTGGATTGATTCCTATGAGTGGCATGGTGGATACCATCAAAGGAAATATCAGTGACATCTTGTTTACTTTATCACTTAATATGCAAAGTTATCAAAAATCACCTCCATAAGCATTATCTTAATGGTCCAACCCTGCAAAATTTTACTTTACTGAATAGTCCCAGTGACTTCAGTGGAACTACTCATGAGATAAAGGACAGCTGAAGCATATTGGTGAGGCAATGTGATAGGCATTGCAGTTGTTTTTCCCCTAACATATCCAGTATACTCCTATTCTACATGAGTATCAAGAATATTTTATTATACAGTTTTGCTATCTAGAATTCTGACATTTTGTAGCAATTCTGTCCAGTAATTCCCATGCTGTTATCTTTAGTAAAATATTCATTGTGGTTGATGTTTAACCTATTTTTTTTGCTAATTGTCCTTTTAGTGCCTATTCTTATTTTAATTGAAGATATTTAACTATACACCTTATGTGTTTAATTGAAAAGACTTAAAATTTATGAATTACGTTACAGATCTCTAGGTATGAATCATCTATGCCAAGCACCACATTTGTACTTAATGTTAGCATTTCTGCTAATTTAATTATGGGTATCAAAAGCTGTATATAAAGAAAACCCTCATCTAATATTGTATTTCTTTAGTCCACTGGGAGCAACTTTTAATGCTGTTTTATATTTGGATAAATACTCTTAGCGTTATTTAAAGAGAACATGATGGAAATGTGGAACTAAACTTGAAACACATGACAACTATGACATGAACTATCTTGTGTCTGATGACGTTTGTCAAGGTAAGGTGAGCATTCATGGTTACACTACTATTTTGAGGTTTTCAATATAATATCCTCCACAGTGCAATAGTCTCCAATGTGTTGTTATATTGCTCTGTAGAGGCTCATCTGAAGGCAATAAGTGTGTTTGGGCAAAGAGCTCTGAGTTTGGAATTCTGTCTGGTGACGTCAGGGTTGGTCCTAACCCAAAATGCCATATCTGAACACTCCCAAACTTTGTGGGACTTCACAGCTAGGGCTCAACTCCAGTCAAGTTATTCATACACAGTACTACAAACCTAAGTGGGGTCATTTTAATCGTATGCTAAAGTAAATCTTTAAAGGTGAGCTATTTTATTGTAGCCCAAGTCTTCTCTTGCATCTCAAGATTGCACGTCTCAGAAGCAGACATCAAAGAGAATGTCCAGCAGTGTTCAGATCTAGAACCTAGATCCAGCAGTGGGCTACTGTCCTTCACAAATTCCAGATTCTCAGCTATGCATGGGCCTAATGTGTATTATGGCAAGTCTTCAGTAAAACAAATGAGCCAGTCAGTAATTGGCATTTCGGTGCCTGGATCCGGGCTGGAGAGGGCAGGACAGACACAGGGAGTCTTCTGTCTTTCGGAGACAGGATTGAAGGCATTAAAACAGTGGCATTTCAGTTCTATTGGGGGGGGAGGGGTGTCTTCTCGAAGCTCCCCTTTTTGACTTCTGCCTCAAAGGAATTCAGAAGTAGAACACAATGGCATCTCCTTCACAGCTCTATCCCCAACATCATCCACCTTGCCAAAACCCTGCTCATCACGTAGACCCTAATACTCCACTACAAGCCTCTCTCCCCGTCTCTCTCTTACTATAGGTCTGCTTGCCTCACAATAACCTTACAACAGCCAACCCATGCACCCCAATAGAACTCCGCCCCACACCCCAGCCACAGCCCCATTTCCCTCATTTCTCACCCACAGCAGAACCCAGCAGCAGGTTCCCTACAAGGACCCTGCTTCTGCCATGCCCTCCAATCCCTTGCTCTCTCAGGTTCCCTTGTGCCAGAATCCTGCGCTCACAAACTGAACTGCAACCCCGGAAAGATTAACACAACTTTCCCATAGACTTTCAAAAGTCTGTGATCTATTGTTGCCCCCCAGCCAATTCTGTGTTCAGGATTATAGCACGTTATGGATAACCAACTGTTTGCACGGTGCATAATTGTATGTTGGAAATGTAAGGGACCTTGTTGTGGATGTGAGGAGCCTGTGGGTGCCTTTGTGTGTTATGATGTATGAATTTCAAGAGGCATGAATTGTAGTGGCTGTGATTGTCCGTTGTTGCCGTAAGTGCTGGTTTTCTTGATTTTCAGTGATTGAGTTGGTAGGAAAGGCATTTGAGCAACATTAATTGTCAGTTAATGAAATTTTCTCGTGCGTAAATTGCATTGTTGAAATGATTCCACAAGGTCATATAAGGGGCATAACTTTATCATTTGTTTGCTACCAAACTACCCCAGCTGTGTGGGCTGGAGAGCTAGCAGATTTGCCAGTTCTTGGAATTGAGGCTGTCCCTCTGAGCACATTAACTGAGTCCAAGCAGCAAAGTTGCAGTGGAGAGGTGAGGGAACAGACTTATTTGTAACATGTGGGAGCAATGGCAATAACAGACTGTGGTAAAGCCATAAACAAAAATGCATGAGAGAAAAACAATGAGAAAGAAAGTAAATGAGTCAACTTCCAAAAGTGCATTGCATAGACTTTCTTTCCACTGTGGCTCTAACCCTCCTGTTGCATAAAGAGGGATATCCAGCTTTTTCATCCAGATTGGATCCATTTTTTTGCATGACCTAAATAATCATTATCGCATAAGGTGCCCCTATCTCCTCTGGCCAGTAGACTCTAGGGTGACTCTTTGCTCACGGACTAATGGTCCAGATATCTCCTTTAAAAATATAATATACTGTGGTGGTGTTTTCATTCCTTGTTGCAATAAATGGGCTGTCATGACGCTCAGGCCTCAAACCCAGGTCCACAGCAGGAGCCAAGCTGCAACCACCCACTTGTCTACCACGTGACAACAGATGAACTGGGACCCATGAAGCCCAGCCCCAGTTTGACGCTCAACCCCCGACACTCCATTGGCAGAGTCCCAGAGCAGCTGATTGGCCTATTTGCCCTACTTAAGCTAGCAACAGGAGCAGGAAGCTGTCCAAAGAACTGGGATCAACCCTGCTCTGGACTGCATGTCTTGTGTTTCCTGCTCCCCCTCCTGCTGCTTGACTTTCTGGTGTTTTGGTGTTCTGGACCTCTGACTTGTGGTTCTGATCTCTGGTATGTCTCCTGCCTCTGACCACCTGGAATCCTGGCCTGGGCGGACTCTGGTTACTGACTTGTGGTTCTGATCTCCAGTCTTTCTCTGGCTTCTGACCTCCCAGCATCCTGACCCAACTGACTCCTGGCTGTGGATTGTGACTCCAACCAATAGGTCTGGATGCCTATCATCTAGCCCCGATATGGGCTCTACCTGATGACATTTTGGAAGAAAAAACAATCCTTCACAGAGCAAGTTTCATGTTGTGAATTACAAGCCATGCATAGTCGAATACCTTCCAAACTAACACCTATGAAAATATTTAGAACACTTCACTCGGCAATTCCTTTCTTGTATAACAATGAACAGATAATGAATGAATAGGATGTAATGGATGGACCACATAAACAAGTTTTAATTTAATCATAAATCTGTTAAATAAATACAGTAGAGCAGTAGACTAGGTAATAATAAAGCTTTCTAGATTAAATATAAACACCATATATTGTATGTTATCTCGCTCAACTGTGGGGCCATTGGACAATTGAGATGCTAAAGGAGCACTCAAGGCAGATAAGGCAATTGCAGAGAAATTAAATGAATTCTTTGCATCAGTCTTATGGTTGAGGATGTGAGAGGGATTCCTAAACCTGAGCCATTCTTTTTAGATGACAAATCTGAGGAACTGTCCTAGATTGAGGTGTCATTATAGGAGGTTCTGGAACAAATTGATAAAATAAACAGCAGTAAGTCACCAAGACCAGATGGTATCCACCCAACAGTTCTGAAGGAACTTGCAAAACTGCTAACGGTGGTATATAACCTATCATTTAAATCAGCTTCTATACAAGATGACTAGAGGATGGCTAATGTGAAGCTAATTTTTTTTAAAGGCTCCAGAGGTGATCCCAGCAATTATAGGCCAGTAAGCCTAACTTCAGTACCAGGCAAATTGGTTGAAACTATAGTAAAGAACACAATTATCAGACACATAGATGGATACGATTTTTGGGGGAAGAGTCAATATGGTTTTTGTAAAGGGAAATCATGCCTCACCAATCTACTAGAATTCTTTGTGGGGGTCAACAAGCATGTGGACAAGGGTGATCTAGTTGATATAGTGTAATTAGATTTTTCAGAATGCCTTTGACAAGGTCTCTCACCAAAGTCGTTCGGTGACTGGGCAACAAAATGGCAGATGAAATTCAATACTGAAAAATACAAAATAATGCACAGTGGAAACCGTAATTCCAACTATACATATAAAATTATGTGGTTTAAATTAGCTGTTACCACTGAAAAAAGAGATCATGGAGTTATTGTGGATAGTTTTCTCAAAACATCCACTCAATGTGCAGCAGCAGTCAAAAAAGCTAACAGAATGTTGGGAATCTTTAGGGAAGGGATAGATAATAAAATAGAAAATATTGTGTTGCCTCTTTCCATCTTGAATACTACATGCAGATTTGGTTGCCCCATCTCAAAAAAAGATATATTGGAATTCGAAAAGGTACAGAAAAGGGCAACTAAAATGATTAGGGGTATGGAAAAGCTTCTATATGAGGAAAGATTAATAAGACTGGGACTTTTCAGCTTGGAAAAGAGCTAACTAAAGGGGGACATGATAGAGGTTTATATAATCATGACTATATGGAGAAAGTAAATAGGGAAGTGTTATTTACTCCTTCTCATAACACAGAAACTAGGGGTCACCAAATGAAATTAATAGGCAGCAGGCTTAAAACAAACAAAAGAAGGTATTTTTTCACACAACACACAGTCAATCTGTGGAACTCCTTGCCAGAGGATGTTGGTAAGGCCAAGACTATAATTATATTAAAAAAAGAACTAGATAAGTTTTTGGAGGATAGGTTCATCAATGACTATTAGCCAGGATAGGCAGGGATTGCTGTTTTCCAGAGGCTGGAAATGGCCAATGAGATGGATCACTTGATGATTACCTGTTCTATTAATTCCCTCTGATGCATCTGGCATTGGCCACTGTTGGAAGACAGGATACTAGGCTAGATGGACCATTGATCTGACCCAGTATAGCTATTTTTATGTTATATTAGGGATGGTATGCATTCTCTCCCTCCTCTTTGGATAACACATCTCTTATTTATTTGTTGTTATAAAACCCAGTAGCAGTCCTGGAATGTTTTAATAAAGCATAGGAGGCTCACTGTATTTTGGGTTCTCAGCTGGGATAAATTAGTATATACTATATATTCTAAAATGGTCTTTGATGATACCCTTCCAGATTTTTAAAAATGGAATTGGAAAAATTACATGGGCCAGGCGTGGCCAAGCTGTGGCTCATGAGCTTTGTGCAGCTCTTTTACAATTAAAGTGCAGCTCACAGAATCCCCTGTGTCCTCTCCCCCCCACATTTTCCGCCTACCGGCTGGGGTGGGGAGCTCAGAGTTTCTGCCCTGCAGCAGGGTGGAGGGGCTAGAGGATTCTGCCCAGTGGTGAGGGGAATCTTGGGGGGTCATTAAGTTTGCCCTCTCCCAACATATGGTATAAAATCATTCCAGTATTTTAAAATTAAAGTTTATCACCCTGAGCATAGACTCCTGATGCCATCTACTGAAAGTGTAAGCAATATTATCTTGACTATTAGCCTTTATAGTACAGAATTTTCTTTTCTCGAACTCTCAGAGGCCTCTAGTTGTGGTGAGCTGTTTAGAAGAAAATGGGGGCTCTTTTTCCCACGTACATTTAAAATCACGTTTTCGCTCCATTAGATATAAATTAGGAAAAAGCAAGGGGGAGGGTTCTGAGAGGAAAGTCCAATAGTTCCTTGGGGCAGAGTCATGTCAGTTTTGTAAAGTCCCTAACACAACAGGCCTGCTTGCGAATAATGGCTTCTGTCATGATTACGAACGATAATTACAACTGATATCATTGAGGGTTCTCTTTAAAAGATGTTACCGTTTTGAAAGATACTATTGTATGTATTCCCTATAGATAGGAATGCTGCTATAGCTGGTAAAAATGTTCACAAACAGAACAAACTGTCCTTTAAAGTGTACCTTCCCAATGTACATCATTCTTTCTCTCAGCCACTGCATTTTCTCATGGTTTAAACTGTAAGTTTGGCCATTTCCCCTTAATTACACTGGTGTAAGTCTTTAGTAACTCTACCTGAAGTTAGTGGAGTTACTCCAGATTTATACCAGTGTAAAGTAGAGCAGAATTTGGTTTCTTGATTTCATTGCTCATTGTGCGTAGGTGAGGGCAGAATTTTCCTCAGGGGTTGTATTTGGTATTTTCTAGGAAGCATATAACTTAAAAAACACTTAGTTATTTTCCTTGCTTGGTGCTAAGCATTTGCAATTAAAGTATGTGGTGCTGAGATTTTAAAAGTGAGATATTTGTGAAAAGGTGTGGACCTGAATTATAAAATAACATGACAGGCCAAATTTTAATCTCAGAGGCACTAGGGTAAATCACAAGTAACACCGCTGAGGTCAAAGGAGTTACTCCAGATTTCTACCAATAAAAGTAAGAATAGAATTTGGCCAATAGCCCATGAAGGTACAACAGCAATTTTATTTAAAATAACACTTGATGGAAAAGTCCCTATTGGTGAAATCACATTTATATCCCCCCTTTTAATTTAAAAAATGAAAGTACATTTAAAAATTCGGTGACTCTTTCTTCAAACACCTATGGTTTTAATTCAATAAGACGGGTGATTCTCTGACAGATAAAATATTGTCTGCACTTTTCTTCTTAGGTGATAAGATATACACTGACTTCTTTTTTATGAGTTGTTCCAGAATGTCAGCTTTAGCAGGATTATGTTGACTTGCAAAGGACAAGAGTGTTATATTTATGCTTTTCTAACAAAGCACTGTAAATCTCTTCCACATATTCTGGAAGAAGGATTACCATAAATGAGAGAACTTTGTGAAGGGGCTCAATGGAAAACTAAAAAGATATCCTTTATTATGGAAACAGTCAAATGTGCTTAACACCCCACCCTACCTGTTATGGAAATGAGTTCAGTTTAAACAAAATTAGAATGAATCATGCTCTCTCAACCAGTAGCATCATCCGTGATATTATTTGAAGTCTGGCTACAATACCATAAGAAAGATAATTTAGTAAAAACTAACAAGAGTATTAAAAATATATATCCAATAAGAACCTGTGATGTAATTATACATCAGCAAAATGTATATCGTATACTATATTGTAAGTGTGTGTGCGTGTGTGGTAAGTCTCCAAATGAAATGCAGCTACTAAGACTTGTTCTGAGGAGATGAATTAAAAAATAATGAATACACAGTTTGGTCCAGTTTTTTAATGGGAATTAGGTGTCTATATTGCTTAGGCCTTTTTTAAAATAACAGTGCCTATCTGCATCTTTCAGAGCCTAAATACCTTTATTAGGTATTTATCTTTTAAACCACACCTCTGTACACAGCATGCATTGGGTGTCCAAAGGTGTAACTGAACCATTTGACTTAGCAGTGAGTCTACCTGGTTCAATGATGGAGGAAATGATTTACATTCTTTCCCTCCACTGCCCCATGTGAAGTCCAGCTATTGATTCAAATAACAAAAAATGTTGTTCAGGGTTAAATCCAATTCAATTGACAACCCAAACAGACATGTGCTGTACCCAGTAATGAGATCAGTGTTGTAACATTGTTTCATTTTATAATTAAAGTGACCTAACTCCATTTTAAATTAGTAGAGGTGTAAACTCATTGGGCCGAGGTGTAAAATGTTAACTGCTTTGTAACAACCTCCAGCCATGTATTACAACAAAGTCTCTGTGAAACTTCATTTAAATAGTATCTATTCATGTATTACAACAAAATCTCTGTGAAACTTCATTTAAACAGTATCCATTACTATATTGTAACAAAATCTCTGTGACAAGCATCGGGAGGACCCCAGCAGGTGTTAAGAACTAAAGGCAACCAAAATGCAATCAGTCTGTAACCTGAAGGCTTTGGTAAACCTGTTACTCGAAACTCAGTAAATTTCATTTAAGTAGTATTCAAACATGTATTGTAATGGGTGAGTCTTTGTCAACAGCAAACAGCAGCTGGACAATTAAGAAAAATAAAATCAAGTTTCGCTGTGTAGGTTTCGCTGTGTCAGGGTGCAGCCCCCAATCACCTCATCGCTCTTAGGAACTTTATAATTGGCTAAAAAGTGGGCATATGGCTGTGAGGAAGAGAAATATAAGGTGTTCACAAACAGAAAGTAAACTGGAGATGTCCCATATCTTGGAAGGGCACCAGAATAGCTCTACGTGCAGGCTTGATCTACCTACCGTCTCTCCCCAGTTTGCTGCTCAAAACCTAAGTATAGAGCGTGTGGCTGTGTAACCTGAGTGTGACGGTATTTTCCACTCAGATGAAAAACCCGGGAATACTACTAATAGAATTGAAGTACTGCTTTGCTGCTGACAAACCTCACCGTTGCAGTGTAAGTATAATAGCATAAGTATAATCCTATAGTGTAAGCTAGCTTTGTAAATATAATTGTATAGTTGTAATTGTGATTGTGTTTAAGTAGTTAAATCGTTGTATTAAATAAGAATGAATGGTGATTTTTTTTTAAATTGTAATTGATGATGTATAGATTGTTGCAAGTAAAACAAAGTTGTATGCAAAGCAACCCTTGTCGCTCCTTATTTGAGGGATCCATATAAATCGAACCTGACAGCAAGCTGGTTCTTGTTGTCACCTCAATCAGTAGCCTATTCTGTGTGAAATAACAATGGAGAGGGTGGGGTGCTTTTTTGCCAGAGATAAATCAGTTGTACAAACAAAGGATTGTTAGATCCTGGCATAAAGTGGGCTGAGGATGGCAGAAACACATCGCTACCGGGAGACTGGAGCTCTGTAACACACAGCCATCTGGGGACTTACTTCTTGGGCAGGATGTATGTTCATAGACACCTCCCTCTTGTAATGGGGCTCAGAGTGGCTTTGATGTGTTTTGAAGGGGGATCACCTTATGTTTGATATGTTTTGAAGGGGAGTCCATAACAGCTGAGGTGGAGATGGTGCAGGAAGAGCAAACAAAATTGATTCATTATAATAGAGAAGATGGACTGGATGTACTCTCCATTGCACTGCTTTTATTGCCTTTGACTGCAATGGAGTCATTCCTGATGTGTGTGTGTATGTATGTATGTATACACAATTTATCCATAATTATGCAAACAGAGGGGAGATGGAAGACTTATTCTGAGTTATGTGCCCTTCTTATGCAAAATTTTGATCCTGGATTTTTGTGTGTTTATCAGTTTCATTATAAGACTTTTGCTCGTCAAAGCAGAGAGAAATTTGTATGTAACTTATTTATTTATTTTACTAGCGTAGTTCTAAGTGCAGTAAATGAAATTTTGTTGTTTGCACACACGAATAACACAGCTCTGGAAAAGTTTATATCTTCCCGAGAAAGGTATAAAAGCATGTATTTCTTTCTATTCCGAACGGTTTTGCAGCCTCTGGAACAAAAACAAATAAACAAATAAAACTCACACACAAAAAAGGCAAACATAAACAAAATGCAAAACAGTCAACCTGAAGTTCAGTAAAATTGACCATTTTTTAAATTGTTTTAAGGTTTCAAACTCTATTTTATTCTGAAATTTTTTATATATCACAAGGCGTTTTACCAGTTTAAACCACAAGTTAGACATTTTAGTTGTTAGTCGGTGCTCTTTATTTACAGTAAATGCTGTATATTACATTGTATGTATCCTCCTGTTTGGTACTTCCAAACTCATGTCCACCTACTTTCAACACAAGCTAACTATTCCTCTTTACAAAGTGAGTGAATGTTACATGATGTAAAGCTTTGTAGATAGTTGTAGACATGGAATAAATAACCTATCAACAGTCTAAGTAACTGAGCACATCATAAAGCCCCTTGGTTTAACAGCCATTTACACATTTCTCTAAAGCAAAATTGCTTAGTGCTAGATGCAATACTATGTGTGAAAAAATGTAAAATTGCATGTAACACTTTATGCCACCAAGAGCTAAACATTGTAAATATATCTAAAGAATGATTTACTGTTGAAATCAACTCTTAAGATGGTAAGAAATAGATGGGAGGTTATATTTGTGGTTAACTGGGTACATAATAAGTCATGATTTCAGAATGATCATAAGGAAGCTGAGGGGAATTTGAGTGAAAAAGTAATTATGTTGACATTTTTATAATGCTGTATTGGTAGGTATTAGGAACAGATGACAATGACAGTTTAAGAACAGATTAGTTTAAGGGCAAGGGAGAGCATAGTGTACATTTCGTCTTAATTTTATGTATTATACAAAGCCATACTGGAAACACAGCTGACTTTCAGATCTGCTTTTAAGCTCCTTAGAGCCAGAGAGACTGATTCTGCTCACACTTATGCTAATGTAAATCAGGTGTATCTCCACTGAAGTAGACTAAGATAAGAATTACACATGGGAAATTTTTCCTTTATCCATCCTGTTATGTCTAAACATTGTTTTAATGGTGATGGAGTCATCTGAACTCAGGAGGAAGAAAAATATGCCCCAAGAAAGTATTTTAAGTATCACTGCAACTCTGTCGAACACACACAATGGGGATAACTGTCCCAGGAACTGTTCATGTGGATATATAGAAGAAACAGCAGCTTGGTGAGAGAGGCACTCAGCTTATTCAGACAGAAATGTCTGAAGGCCACGTGTGCATCTTTCCCTTTTCCTGGCCCAGCCCAGATTGTCACAGAATATATCATGGGCCATATTACTTGTGTACTTCAGTATAGTAGCAATAATAAAACCAAAAAATGGAATAATTAAATGATGGATGTTTGGCTTTAGTTTAAATTTTGTTTCTTCTATTGGGTTGGTATTTTAGACACGATTATAAAATGTAGTTTCCTGATATGTGGATTTTCTTTGTCTTATTTGATGTTTAAAGAGAAAAGATAAAGAAAACCTTTCACTGAAATACATTATATTTGGCATGAGAGATTGTAACTGCTCCTTTGGAGTAAGTCAATTTCTAAACTTTACTTTTTTTTACCCAATGGACCATAGCAGCTCCTTTCAGAGCTTTTTTTTTCCTGTTGGGTAAAGTTGCACTTAGGCCCTTCAACAACTAGATTTCTGACACTCCAAACTATTGCAATCTATTGTTTGAATACATATTTTTACACATAGTGCTACTAACTATGTTGTGCTTTCACAGCAAGTGTCCTCTTTCTAAAGTACTGGATTCGGTGTATTTGTATAGTAGCAATTTTTCAAAGTTATAGCTGCAATATCTCACTAAAAATAGATTTGTTAAAAAAGGCTTTAATCCAGAATCATTATTACCAGCAGGGAAAAGTACTATGTTTTTGACATCTAAATGAGTTCCTAATCCATTCAGGTAACTCACTCCATACAATGTACTGACCTTGCAGATGAGTATTAAAGACTTTGCTAAAGTCCAGGTAAATTAAACCCATCATCCTTCATGAAAATAATCCCTTGTTTATGAATCTATGATGATTATCCCTAACTGTGCTTTGACATGCATTCCTCTGTTCTAGTCCTAATTAATGTATCCTGTATGTTCAGTGTTACCAAAGTCGATCTTCAAAAGTTCCGGAGGGGTAGCCGTGTTAGTCTGTATACAGCAAAAACAACAAGAGTTCTGTAGCACTTTAAAGATTATCAAATTTCTGCAGGCATAAGCTTTCATGGGCTGTAATCCACTTCCTCAGATGCATGAAATAGAAATCACAGATAGGAGGTACATATATACATCCAAGGCTAAGAAACAATGGGGAGGGTAAGTGTGAACAAAGTCCATTCAGTTAGAGTAGATGAGGCCTATTCACAACCATTGATTAGAAGGTAAGAATGTGTGAACGGTGACAATTACTTGTTGTAATCAAATAACCATTCCAAGTCCCTATTCAGACCCAGTCTGATCGTGTCAAGTTTGCATATGAGTTCCAGCTCTGCAGTTTCTCCCTGAAGTCTTTTTTTTCCACGTTTTTTGAAGTATGGCAAGTTTCAAGTCAACTACAGAGTGTCCTGGGAGACTGAAGTGCTCTCCTACTGGTTTATGCAAGTTCCCATTTTTTATGCCAGATTTGTGTCCATTTATTCTTTTGCATAGTGACAGTCCAGTTTGGCCAATGTACATGGCCGAGGAGCACTGCTGGCACTTATCAGACATTAAAAAATGGTAACATCCATAAACCAGCAGGAAAGCACTTTTGAAAGTCAATTTTGTAATTTTAGAGTTTCCTGTATCATTTTTATTTTCTCCTCTTGCTGCAGATGGACCCAAACCAAAGTGCCTCTCGACTTTGGGGATATTCAGACTTGACTCTGGATATGAACTCTGAAGCTTGGGCCCATCTCAAACAGTTTTTTAATATATCAAGCAATAGCTTTTCTTGACTTCACTGGACTACAATGAACTATTCTGGGGATTTTGGGTTGAGCTCATTTTTAGCTCTTCTGGGTACAACAGATTTCAGCCTCACTCGCAGCTATGTGCTGACTTTGTGTGCTCAAGTAGCTTTTCTAATGAGCAAAGCAAGCAATTGAGTGACCAACTACCCGATTTGCATGCTCAAATCAGGATTTTACGTATTCCGAAGGAGTACCCAGCTACTTGTTCAGCACAATCTAGTGAGTGCATAAAAACATAGATCAGCAGAGGCCAGATAAAATTTTCACCCTTATTATCTTGGCTTCACCTCTCACGCAGTATTCCTTTTATTTTCTGTCTGTAATTTTCTCATTATTTTACATTGAGTTTCGTGTTCTAACCATTCCAGTCTCCCATGTGCATGACCTTATACCTGATTACCTTCTACATTCTGTCCACATCAACCATTTAACACCTGATGCATTTACAGTTGTGTGGCACTTTTGACCTACAGGTGTATATGAATTTAATTTTTGAACACTTTCACTTTTCCCTCTTTGTCCTTTTATCTCTATTACTCTACCCTATTCCACTTCTGGCGACATCTGTAAGAGCTTTCTGAAATTTTCAATGATTAAGTACATCTTTACTGTTTCTCATTTTAGGCCTCAGCTAATTATGTTATAGCCACTATTGCTTATAAATGGTCTTTTATCTCTTTCATTGCCAGTCTTTTTTGCCATTGAATTACATAAAATTACAATCTTGAGTAGTTTCCTCTTTAATATATCGTGTAAGGAAACAGCACTCGAGTATTTCCACAATGTAGCCTGATTTATTCCTCCACTTACAAGTTGAAGTCCTGCATGGGTACTAAATTGCTCTTTTCACAGACCTTTTATGATTTCTATGATCATTTCCTCCTCATGTCACCCATATAGTGTAAGGCAAATTTGTACTCCATTTGTTACCTTAATTTTATTTTAGACAATGATTCTACCCACTCAGAGTTCCTTCTAGATCCTCTGTCCAAGTTATTCTCCAAATCTTCATGTGAACATCAGACTCAACTTGTCTTTTGTCTCCTGTAATCAGCCAACTGTATTTCTCTCAATATTTAGCCCTATCAATTGTCACTCTGAATCTATCATGCCAAATTCCCTCTGTCACTGTGCTTTTAGTTCCCGTGTTTTCTTTGTTATACATCTTTCATTTGCATGGAGATACCTTAGAAGCTTCCTTTCAGAATCACTCTTCCTCTTTTTTTGTTTTATTTTCAATTTAAATTTCAGCGTGTGTGTTTTTAAACACTCCTCTTTTCTCCCAGGGCCTTTGGCCACAATACCTTTTAGTTTACGTTTTGCTTTGCTGTACTGGATTAATATTCCAGTTACTGCCAAGAGAAGTATTTGATTTCCTTCCCACTTACACTGGGAAAGACACCATTGAAATCCATGGGTTATACCAGATAAAACTAATGCGAGTCAGAGGAGAATCCTGCCCTAAGGCACCAGTATGTTTTTCTGTTGACTAGTGTATTTGCCAGAAAAATGATGCAGTTTTGGCCAACCTGAAACGATTTGCTAATTTGGCAAGAATTTGCTGAATAGTTTTGACCAAAACATTTTTTTTTTCAGGCTAGATTCAAAGAAAGCCATTCATGCTGCAGAAAACCTTCTTTATAACCTTTAGTCCAGTAGATAGGACCACTCACTGAGGATGTGGGAGATCCACATCCATCCTCTGCCTGATGCCGGACAGAGAGGATTGGTCCCTCATCTCCCAAGAGAACTCCCTAATCACCAGGGTATTTGATATTCTGGGGAAGGGCTTTTTTCAGTCTCTCCTCTTGAAGCTATCCCACTTTGTATGAAATACTTGAGTAGTTGTTGGGCCAATGGGTATGAGAATGGCTCAATAGCCTGGTGGTTAGGGATCTCAGCTGGAAGTAGGGAGAGTCAAGTCCCTTCTTCAATGACTGTTCAAGTATTCTAGCAAAGTGGAACATCTTCAACAGGAGAGACTGAAAGAGCTCCTAGCTATCACTTCTCTTAGACAAAGACCTTCCAGGCCTGGTCTACACTTACCTTCTGGATTCGGCGGCAGTCAACCAGAGATATGAAAGTGATGTAAAAAACTTGCATGTCTCCTGTTGCCTTCGCCTCATCTGTTCCGTGCACTGTCCACACTGCGTTGCGCCACTTATGGAAGTGGTTTTCCTCTGTTGATTTCTGGATCGCCTGAGCAGGTCTACACAAACCACTCAGTCAATCCAGAGACATCGATCTAACGATGACGAGTTTGCTGCAGTCAGTATAGACATAGCCTTATACTATATTGAAGTCAATGGAGTTATGCCAATTAATTCCAGCTTGTGATCTGTCTCATTGTTTGCTTCCACAGAGCATTCCTAACTCATAGATGAAAGTTGATCATTGATCTCCAAACATTACATTTATCTATTTAGAACTTCCTTGCTTCTTGGGAGGAGTATACTCCAGAAGAGAGTGCTGGTTTGGGATTTAACAGACATAACAACAGCCATACTGGTTCAGACCAATGGCCCAGCTAGCTCAATATCCTGTCTTTTGACAGTGGCCAAAGAATAAATAAATAGAGGGAATAAATAGAACAAGGCAGTTTCAAATAATCCATGCCCTGCCATCCAGTCCCAGGTTCTGACAATCAGAGGTTTAGGGATACCCAGATCATGGGGTTGCATCCCTGATCGTCTTAGCTAATAGCCACAGATGGACTGAATTTCCATGAATTTATCTGATTCTTCTTTGAACCCAGTTATACTCTTGACCTTCACAACATCCCATGATGACGAGATCTACTGGTTGACTATGTATTCTGCGAGGAAGTACTTCCTTTTGCTTGCTTTAAACCTGTTGCCAACTAGAACTTAACCAGGTGACCTGCCGCTGGTTCTTGTGTTATGTGAAGGAGTAAATAACACTTCTTTATTCACTTCCTGCACATTATCCTTGATTTTATAGAACCCTCCTCCCCTCACTCGTCTCTTTTATATAATAGCATTATATTTTTCTGTTTTATTATCTTAAACATTTCCTAACTTTTTTGACTGTCGCTGCACATTGAGTGGATATTTTCAGAGAACTATCCATGATGATTCCAAGATTTCTTTCTTGAGGGATTACAGCTAATTTAGATGCTATCATTTTGAATGTATAGTTGAGATATTTTTCTTTTTTGCATTTTGTATTACTTTACACTTACCAACATTGAATTTCATCTTCCATTTTGTTGCCCAGCAACCCAGTTTTCTGAGATCTCTTTGTAACTCTTTGCAGTCTGCTTTAACACAGGTCCCAGTACAGATTCTTGGGGAACGTCACTATTTGCCTCCCTTCATTGTGAAAACTCACCATTTATTCCTACCCTTTGTTTTCTATCTTTTAATCAGTTATTGATCCATGATGAGACGTTCCCTCTTATACCATGAGTGCTTAAGAGCCTTTGGTGAGGTAACTTGTCAAAGGCTTTCTGAAAGTCCAAGTACACTATAGCCATTGGCTCACCCTAGTCCACATGCTTGTTGACCCCCTCAAAGAATTCCAGTAGAAAGATGAGGCATGATTTCCCTTTACAAAAGCCATGTTGCCCCTTCCCCAACAAATCGTGTTTATCTGTGTCTGATAATTCTGTTCTTTACTGTTGTTTCAACCAATTTGCCTGTTACTGAAGTTTGGCTTACTAGTCTTTAAATGTCAAGGTTGCCTCTGGAGGGTTTTATAAAAATCCACATCACATTAGCTATTCTCCAGTCATCTGGTACAGAAGCTGATTTAAGTGATAGGTTGCATACCACAGTTAGTAGTATTGCAGTTTCATGTTTGAGTTGCTTTAGACTCTTGGGTGAATACCATCTGGTGCTGGTGACGTATTACTGTTAAATCTATCAGTTTGTTCTAAACCTCCTCTACTGACACCTCAATGTGGGACAGTTTCTCAGATTTGTCACCTAAGAAGAATAGCTCAGGTTTAGGAAGCTCCCTTGTATCCTGTGCAGTGAAGACCGATGCAAAGGATTCATATAGGTTCTCCACAAGGGCCTTTTCTTCCTTGAGTATTCCTTTAGCACCTTGATCATCCAGCAGCCTCACTGACAGTTTGCAGGCTTCCTGCTTCTGATGTACTTAAAAAAATTGTGTCATTTTATGTGTCCATAGCTAGATGCCCTTCATATTCTTTCTTGGCCTACCTAATTATACTTTTACATTTGGTTTACCAGCGTTTATGCTCATTGTTTTCCTTACTAGGCTTTGACTTCCAGTTTTTAAAGGATGCCTTTCTGCCTCTAACCACCTGTGCTACTCTGCTGTTCAGCTATGGTGGCATTTTTTTGGTTCGCTTATTGTTTTTTATTTAGGATACGTGTTTAGTTTGACTGTCTATTATGGTATTTTTAGCAAGTTTCCTAAAGTTTCCTGCTTGCAGGCATTTCTCCCTGGTGACTGTTCCTTTTAATTTCTGTTTTAGTAGCTTTCTCATTTTTGTGTACTTGCCCTTTTAAAAGTTAAATGCTAGTGTGATGGTTTTTTTGGCATTCCCCCCCCCCACAAGGATGTTAAATTTAATTACAGAATGGTTATTACTACAGAGCAGTTCAGCTGTTTTCATCTTGTGGACCAGATCCTTTTGCTCCACTTAGTCTAAATCAAGAAATGCCTCTTGCCTTGTGGGTTCCAGGACTGGTTGCTCCAAGAAGCAGTCACCTGTGGTGTCTATAAATGATTGATTCCATCTACATATTCCTTCTTTTTAGTTCTAAAAATCAATAGTTATAGATACATTTCTGAAATTCCAAATACTTAGCAGAAATTCGTAATATTTCTACTAGGCTAAATCTACTCTCTCTGCTTTGCAGTGGTCACAGTATAATGAGTATGAAATATGTAGACTAGACCATTATCAATAAAAACAAACTTTCCCAAGAGTAAATTTGGACACCATGTGTAAAAATACATTGTTTCTCAGTATGAACACACACCGTGATTTTAATCTAACATTATTCAGGCTTCCCCAATAACTAATAACCCCATTCTTGTACAGGAGGCAGTGGGACCCAATGGATAGAGCCCAGACATAGAGTCAAGAGACTTGGATTCTCTTCTGGGTTCTGCCACTGACCTGGTATGTGACCTTAAGCAAGTCACCTTATCATTGATTTCTCCTTCAACCCTTTGCTACTCTTTGCCTGTCTTGTCTATTTAGATTGTAAGTCCTTTTGTTGAGCACCTGGTACAATAGGGCCCTGATCTTTGTTGAGAGCTGTAGGGGCTGCTGCAATATAAATAAAAATAGTAATTAAAAATTGTTCTCCTTTATGTCAGTCAACCAATTACACTCCCCCAGGCCAAAATTACTGGTTAAAAAAAGTTAACAGTATCCCCTAGAAGAAAACTGAATGAAATGATCTACTCTGAGACCTTTGTTAAGGGTGTCTTATGTTCATTTTGAATTCTAACAACTTCACTAGCATAGAACATGTCTTTGTGAGTCGCTTTGCCCTATGGCAGTGTTCCTATATCACTCAGGAAGACCTGATTCTGTCACCAGGGGTTCAAGAACTAGGGCAAAATTTATAGAGGAAAAACCAACTTTAACTTAAACATACACACGTTCATCTAGCACATCCCATCCTTAGTGCCTAAAGCGGAGTACTATAGCAATGTAATCATTTCATGAACTGCTAGCTAGTATCTTGTGGTTATTTTTGTTTACCCTGTCATTCACATGTCCCAAATATTTTTCAGCACCTAATAACAGCCCTCCCTGCACTTGGCCTAAGACCATTGGCTGGCAAATGCAAAGTAATTTTGTGACATTGTCAAATGACAATCTGTTTTTAATCAATCCCACTTCATTGCAATTGATTATATTGGAAAGTAAATTGTCTCGACTTCTCACTAAAACTATACTCCTCATGAATACAGGTATGTAAAATGAGCTCAGTTACACTCTCTTATTCTTTTTAATGTTATTAGCCAACTACATTTTAAAATAGCAGACATAAACTTCTTGATGGAAAAGGAAGTTGTACGCATTTGTTAAGGGGCAGAGGCATTATATAAATATTTTGAAGGGGCTACTGTAGTGTGCAGCAGAAACCAAAAAATAGGTTCAATACA
This sequence comes from Mesoclemmys tuberculata, assembly GCA_007922155.1. Lineage (NCBI taxonomy): Eukaryota > Metazoa > Chordata > Testudines > Chelidae > Mesoclemmys > Mesoclemmys tuberculata. Next base: position 8,742,645 of record ML675622.1, on the reverse strand, counting down.
CTAAAAGCATCTAACAAAAGATAAAACAAAGGTTATTGTGTTAGTGCATATGCTTCGGGTGGGAAAGGCAATGCAGGCAGACCACGCGATGTGGTATTCTGTCGCCCACTAGAAGAGGCTAGGCCACCTGTAGATTGATAAATCTGCTACAGCTTTGACTAAAAGAGGTCTGTCTTTTAGCTCAGGAAGTAGAGGCTCATGCATTAAGATCCAGAGATCCCAGGTTCGATCCCTGTTAAGTGTATCATTAGTAATCCTTCTCCCTAGGTGTGCACACGGAAGAATTTTAGCTGTTTTGATAGCACTATCTTCCTCATCCCTCTGGATCCTGCAGAAATGACTCTTGGCTTTGTGAAGGCTGCATAGGAGCAGGGTAGATACTGAGCAGGCCAGAGGAAGGAGTGAATGTGCTAGAGATGGTTTACCCCACACCTATAGACATTGCCAATAGAAGAGGGGCCTTGCCAGGGAGCTAGTATGGTGGAGGGACTACAGAGGGCCAAAACCTCTGTGCAGATCCCAGTATTGCCAACCCCAAGCATTCAAAGACAAGACCCAAATAATAATGAGATTGTCTTAAAAATCACAAAACTTAAAAATAAAAAGCCCTCGATATTATTTGTCTGTCTTCTGGATTCTGAGCTTTTTGCATGCCTTTGGTCCATGTTTTGAGCCCCCCCTCCCACACCATCATGAGGGGAAGAAATTTACTTTTTTCCCAAATGGAAGCACAGAGTCTCACCTAATTACGTGCCTCTGGGTGTGGGGACCTAACATTGTGAGATCCCTGATAAAGTTGTGAAAGTTGGCAACACAAGGTCATCATGGATCCCAGCTGAGGTGAGCCCCAGGTACTTGTCTACAGGGAGAAAACCCTCCCCCCACCCCCTCTTGGCCATAGAACAGTTGGGTGGGATCTCTGACACAGGATCTTTGCAGAGATTTCTTCTTCCATGTTCTCCCCCTGCGGGGTTTTCTGCAGGTGGGAAATGACCTGTGCCATTAATATTAATCTTCTGAATTGCAGTACTGACGAGAATGCCCAGTTTGCAACAGCAGATCATTTATTCTCTATGAGTTCTGATATGATCACTTACCTCAACACAGCATGTAAATGACAAGAATTAATTTTGGCCATAAAAAGTATCCATCTTTTTAAAAAAAAAATCCAGACACTACACTTAACAGTCTAACTATGCTCCTACACTCTGCAAGGAATGTCTTAGGCCAGGTCTACACTTACTTGGAAATTCAGTGGCAGTTGATGGGAGCTACGCAGAGTAGCTTGCATAACACCTGTCGACTTCGTAACTCCTTTTCTACGCTGCGTCTTCACTGTGCTGCACTGACGGGAACTGTGTTCCTGTCACTGCAGCGCTATGCCACTTGACGGGGTGGTTTTAATGCGGCGAATTCCAGATCGATGGAGCGAGTCTTCACTGACCGCTCAGTCTATCCGCATAGATTGATCTGATGGTGGCGAATTTGCTGCTGTCAGTGAAGACATACCCATTGTATTTTGTAGTGCAGCAAGTTTCTGATGCGGATTCAGATGAGGGCAAGCAGGATCTTTTCATTGACTGAAATTGGATTTGGATCAGGTTTATAAAACTAAATGCTATGTTTATACCTGAATATAAGTTGTACTGACATTCTAAAATCATACTCTTCAGTTTTTCTAGCACTGAATGTACTGCCCAGGTAACAGCAGATCAGAATGTCGATTAGTTATACGACCCTAACATGGATGAATATTTGTTTAATTCCCACTACTAGGACCTGAGAGTCTATTTACATTGCATAAATATCATGCATCTTCTTGATGATATTGCTGGCAGTGAATCCAGTAATGCAAAATTAAATGTGTTTTCCCCTAGCTTTTCCCGCTGATTTCTTCGCTTCATCATAATTGTCAATATTATTCTCCCCGGGTGCTGATCTACCTTACATTAGACTGAAAAGAAAATGCAAATGAGACAGGGATTTAATTAACAGAAAGTAGCCAAGCATACCTACCAAAGTCAGGCTGAGGAAGGAGACTACTTACTTCTCCCCGGTCATTCATACAAGAAGTGCTTTGACTTGTAATGTGCAGATAAAAGGAATCTAATTAAGGAAAGAATACTGTATTCTAGATCGATATCTTTCTTTGATAGGAAATCTGTCTTTGAAAAGTGCATAATGTGAACATAAATGTAACCTTCCTTTTAAAACCGCTTGCACTAGTCGCTTTTAAATTCTGTTCCATGTGATACCTTTCTTTACCTGATGTCTTGCAATATGAATGTAAGTTTGCATTGGACACCAGCAAAACTCAAAACCTTAAAAATGATGTAGACAATTACCCATTTCTTCCTGCTTTGTTTAATTGGTGAAGAACAGTGATGCTTTTGAATTATTGACAAGCCTTACAAGTGATTTTTATTTTATTTTTATTGTAATGTACCGAGTGCAATTATGATGTAGCACATCAAAAACTGAAATAAAATAACTGCTTTTCCACTTTACCATGTGCTGATTGTTCAGACAGCTAATACTCCTCTCAATTTTGGAAGTGAAATAGACACAAATAAGCCATTTAAACTTGGCTTGCAAGGAGTATTTATTCTTAAACACAACAAATATTATTCTAGCTATATTTCTAACTTAATATTTAACAATGAGCTAACTCATGCACATTCCTTTCTTCTAAACTAGCACATCATCAAGATTGAAAAGGAAAAGATTACCAGAGTGAATAGAACTAAAGAAACTAATCTTGGTTTACTGGTTTATGCTGATTTTGGCACTTTCACAATTATACACATTACAGGTATTAATACAAACTGTGAAGCAGACCTCTCCAGCTTGAAATAAAATCTCATTTCAGGTGAGAGTTAGGAGTCAAATCATTGAAGGCTCTCACGTAAACATGGTATATGATTACTTTTCTCTCGGGGCATAATATCTTGTACTAGCTAAAAGGCTATTCCACCTTCTTTTCTCTGGGTGAATTTTACCCTGGGACTGCAGGCTACCACGAAACTGCACCACTGAGATCCTGTGTGAAGAACAGGAATGAATTCACCCTCTGTGAAAAAGCATTTCTCTGACTCACGCTCCAGTAAATGGTTCACTCTTACCCCTGCACTGAAGCTGGAATGTTGTGAAAGGATGACAGAACCCTTGGGCTAAGACTGCCCTTTACAATGAGGATTGTGTTGTAGTGACCATTTAAAAAAATAGGTAATATTTCACCTTCTCTTGCTTTTATTGATGCCCTGATTTCCAAAGGCATTTGTGATTGGTAAGCTTCTCTGCAAGATTTTTGTCCTACAATTTCCCCCACATATCTGGCTCATCGCTTCCACAGTGATCTTTATAACTGAGCTTTTTGGTGTCTAAGTCTTGAATATGTAGACCAAATAATCTTGAGACGTTGCCAGGGATACTTTCTCTCTGACAACTTTAACTTTGAAACCAACACACACACATTGCCTAATATTTAATTTCTGTATTGCTTTCCCCTGTCCTGTACTTTTCCTTGCCCTTTATGTGGTCTGCAGTCGTGTGCAATGTTCATGTTCCTAATGGCAGAAAGCACATACCCCATTAAAACATGTATTGTGGATTCAGTGAAAGTCAATGTTCCTTCTTAGCTGAGAGAAGCAAGAGTTAGCACCGCACTAACAAAAGTTTACAACACAGTTCAAAATACTTTAATTAAAAAAAATAAGGGGTAGTAGGGAATTCCTTTTATTGGATCTAATCTTACCACAGGATAAACAGTCACATGTAAAGCCAGATCCTCATCCATGCGTTGTGCAAGCAGCCCAAAGTGAATGGTCACTTTCTGCACGTCCCCAGCTGGGGATTTCCTTGAAATTAGTGAGTCCCCAAGGGATGAACTTCAGACAGTGCCAGCTCCTATCTTACCTATTCTGCAGCCACCAGCATGGGTGCTATTTTGGGGTTGGGGAGAGTCACCAAAGGACACTGTGCTTTGGGTATCGCTAGCTGGTAGATGGCCTCTTCAAGGCCACTGCCAGTTGGCAAAGATTAGACCGTTCCTTTGACTGACCCAGCCTACACAGTGGCTGTGGAGCTGGGCAGAGGATTGGGGAACTGTAACTGTCCCTCTGATGGCCTCTCCTGAAAGCTGCACCAAATAAATATCAGCTGTTGTATAGAACTTGACCCCTTGTGCATGAGTAATTGCCACTTCATTGACTAGGGGCCTTCCTTTAACTTCACCATAAATCTCCACTATAAGAAGTTGAAGATAAAAAACAACCAGCAATCTTTTCCTGTGCAGAAATAAGTCCCCCCCAACTCGTTAATGTCTACCTACAACAACCCAAATTGGACAGACCTGCAATAAACAAGGGTACCTCAATGCATTTCAAATAGAAATGGTTATAAAAGAGTAGTCGGTTTGGCCTGAAGGAAACACATGGCAACATGTATTTAGTTTGAAATAGATTCCCTCACAGAAACTATCACACCTTTAGGGAATAAGATGCAATTTTTTTTTTCTTTAGATAAATGTTAAATAATTAATGTGCTTGGAGCAAACACAGCATCTCTCTAGTGTTCTTTTATGTAAGAGAAACGGGCTATTCACGCTCCATTTATAAACCTGATAAATAGGTGTACAAACAGCATCTTACAGGGTTTAGTAAATTTCAACACGTAGGGAATGAGATGCATTAATACCAAAGAAAATAGAAAATATACAAGATTTATTGATGTGGAAAGCTGTTTACATTATAGTCCTTATTTAAAAAAAACTTTTAAAATGAAATATTTTCTGATTTATGATACAAAAAATCATTCTGAGAGCATATATCAATAAAGTACACACATAATTTTCACCCACTATTATAGTTTCCCAGAACATATTATTTTAAACATCAGATTTTATGACAGTTGCATGTTCATTCAGGTTAGATTCTTTCTCTCCCCTTTTCTGCATTTCTAATGCAGCCATCATTCTCAGGGAAGGTCTATGTTCTGTTTTATGCAGAACTGGGTGATTACAGTGGACATGTCTGACTTTAGAATCTACGTATCATCACCATTGTGGTATCCAGGTGCTGTATAGAACATTAAGTGTCACAAGTCTGTGTCTCTGAAGATGGACATGTCACGCTCCTTCCCTGTCCAAGATATTAGTGATTGTCTTCTGGGAAATAAAACATGGCCAGAGGAGATCAAACCATTAAATGTAGCTGGGGAATGAGCAGCTAGACGATATACGTCTACTAAAGCCTGTCCATAATTTTTACAGCCAATTTCTACACAGCTTTAAGGCTGGTTCTTGGACCATTGTTATCCCCTCTTGGGCAGGATGGCATGGAGAGAAGGAGACATCGTTTGTGGCTCTCCTGTGATCCACGAGGTTGGGGTAGTAATCCACCAGTTTTGTGGGTGTGCACCCTGGTTTGTCTGTTAATACCTGCACCAAGAGGGGAGGGTGCCAACTGTTGTAATATCGACCTGGAGTCCCTCTGCTTCTGCCACACAGCTGGTGATCGATGGAGGCACTTGAACAGGATCCCCCTCAATTTAAAAGAAGACACTGGTAGTGAGAGGCCCTCATCCCTAGAACAAGCTCCCATACTGGTTCAGAACAGCTCTCACCCTTTGACCTAGAGTCTGTTCTGTGAGGTGTATTTATTTGCAGAAGATTGGATTTGTTGGGGGCTGGACCTGTCTGTAGGGAGAGGATTGTTATGCTTTGTAAGAGGGGTTGGTTCTCCTGGCTGTTGCGGGATAAGCTGCTAGTTAGTATTATTTTTATTTCTGTAACTTAAGTCAGGGGTTACGGACAGTGCCCTATGTTTTATTGCTGTAGAAAGCCAGATGATGAAATAAATGAAATCGCAAGACTGGTTTGTAAGATAGTAACACACTCACTTTTACTCTTCAGCTTCTGATATTTCCTCTAACGTCTGAAATAACACAGTGCCTACTCCTAATTAATGAGCTCCTACCCCCCAAGCCAGACATCTGATTTCTATTGTTCGCTTTGTGTGGGAGGGAAACGATTTACAAGATAGAGCTACAGGTGGCTTGGCTTATTGGACTATTTGCTCAAGAGAAGGTCTTGTTGTCTGGGATGGTTTTCTGAGTATTTCCAAAGACTGACAGACAGGATTATGATTAGCAGCTTTTGCCAGACTGTTTTATTGGTGGCCATTATTACATTCCATTTCAACTGTGTCCAGAAAACTGAAGCAAGTACTGGAAAAGAGGCTGACTGAATTGTTTGTTGATGACAAGCTGGTATCTGTTTATGATAGGAAGAAAGACAATGACGGTAATGTCAGTTTCTGCCAGCTCCATCCACTTTTCGTGATTCAAGTCCCAATTATGTGCTGTGTAAGCTTCGCAAAGCACAGCTCAGATTTTGTGCTTATCTACAAGAAAATAGTTTAGAGCAAAATTTTATTCTACTGGTGTCTGTTTTGTATTAATTTGAGTTTGAGGTGGTGGATTAGGAAGCTAGTCATGTCCATTCAGTATGTTTATTGTCTACATCCAGGAATTTTCTTCTCTTGGTATTCCCCAACTCATTTCTCTTTCAGAAATGAGAGATGATGTTGGCTCATGCTGAATTGCTAATAAAATGACGTTGTTTTCTCAAACTGATAGGCAGGTGGATGGGACCAGCACTCGGAGTCCAACCTGCCGTCTCTTCCTGGCTCTGCCACTGACCTGCTGTGTGACCTTGGGCAATTCACTTTCCCTCTGCTTCCCTTGCCACCATTTGTGTCTCTTGCCTGTTTAGACAGTAAGCTCTTTAGGGGGATTGACTTAGTGTGGCAGGAGAGAGGGGGCCGGTATGCTAGCACAATGGGCTTTGGATCTCAGCAGGGTCCTTGAGGTGCTACCCTAATGTGAAAACCAGAGAGGGGGTGGAAACAGCCGGAAAGATCCTTTTGGCTGACTAACTGTGAAAGCTCATTGGAAAAGACCCGGGACTTTAAGGCAATGATGACGTCGACTTCCAAGGCAAGACAGTATTGTCAGAATACAGCGAAGCAGCCCTGCGTTTTTGTTTCAGAGCAGGTTTAGAGTGTTGAAAGGGACTGTCAGCATTTCCGGCGCCTGTGCTCTGACACGTGATGTAGCATTCGTGACTCTGAGAAAGGGGAAGGAAAGGAGGTCAGTGGGTGTGCGACAGGGCTGGGCTTTACCGATGGTAGTCGTGTCTCTGGGTCACAGCTCTCCCTTGTCTCTGGTGTCCCCTGCCAGTAGTCGTTATGGCATGGCGGCAGTCTCTTTTACAGTAGATGGTAACTCAGCTCTCTGGCCAGGTTGCCATTGTACCCCTTTCTGGGGAAACAGAGTCCAGCAAAGTAGAGAAGTCCAGTGTCCCACAGAAAGACTTTCCACCCCCGCTGCAGCTCCTTGAAGGCCGAACACCTTACTTCAGTGCTTACAAGGTCTTTATCTTCCTTATGTCAAGGAGGCAGGGGAGAGGGTTATGCTACTCTTGTAATGTCTGGTAGGGGATCCTGGGCCCTTCATCTATGCTGGGCTCTGACCAGGGCCATAGGAATGGCAGCAATATCAAGAACACAGGAGTGCACCAAGGCTGCCTCCCTGGGCCACTTCCTACTAATTACTTTCCCAGTTCGGGGCACAGCTCCCGTCTCGTAAACAATCCAAGGAAAGATCAAGTGAAGGGTTCCTTAATCCGTTAGGACAACCTAGTCCCTCCTTTGGGGTCTGGGGTACTGCTGCTTGTGGACTGCCGTTTCCTGCAGCAAGGTCTCCCACTAAACCCTTACTTAGGAGCTCTCAGGATGGGTCCATCTATCCTATGTGCTATCTGCCATCCTATCCTGTCTTCTCTCTCCCACTGAGCTGTCTGATTTCTTTTTAGTTCCTCATCCAGCTGGAGCAGGTTCAACTGTGTGTTAAGGCTAGGCCACTTGGACCCTGAATTGCTCCTTCATCTCTTCTGTCCCAGGGTGGAATTTATACATTCCATCACAGGGGGAAAATGATGATTCGGAATGAATAGGAAAAAACGCTGAGGCCAGCCCTAATACCTAGTCCACAGCAAGCTTAGAAAACGTTGTGAGCAAGAGAGAGAGAAAAGAAATGCCACAAAGCATGTGCAGTGAATTTACTGCAGAAAAATATTATTTATGGCTCAGACCTTCTCCGTACTCTCACTCTTATGAAACTTGTGAGCTGCTAACATATGAATAGATTTACAGTTGATTGCAGCTGTTGGCATTACCAGCAAGCTATGAATTTCAGTCTTATTAAGATATAGTTGTGCTAGCACCGCTGAGACCATTCCCTGCTGATAATGTCTTCCTGTAATTTTGTATAGTAATATAATACAAAATATTAACTTTCAGACTAAAGTTAAATATACTGGCCACCATTTAATAAACCCTGCGTATCAGAAAAACAAGAGTACTTCTCTTTACTCAAAAAAGAAAATAACTGGGCTGATTCCTTGGTAAATATTGATTCTGGTTATTGCTGTACAATGTGGGTAAAGTTCCTCACTGATATGACACCATTGAAAGCAGAGGAATTACACCAGGAGTAAATCTGGAACTGTGTTTTCACGTTGATTGATAAGCCTTGACATTACATAGGAGATGCCATAAAAACAAAGGGTTACCATTAAAATGAACAAAGAAACTCTTTTTCGTTGATAGGGTAGCGCAGTGAAGCTAATGCAACCTGACATCACCTTGTGTCATATATAATTACTCTCAAATTTAGCAACATTAGTGAACAAAGCCCCTAGCTTAAAAATCAGAATAGCTTAATCTCATATGTTGTAAATAAATGCTGAAAGACACAGTAACGTATCAGAAGATCCTGGTAGCTGAGCAAAACATCAAAGATGGTGTGCATTAGTATTCTTATATCATAGACACATCTTAGATGCACATTTGGTTTTGATTGTAAAACCAGGAACACTTGTAGCTGCACACAAATCAGGAATAGATGACAGCGTGTGAAATTCCCACAAATGTGGGAGTCCTGGGATCCAGAATAGTGTAAAAATTCTTGATGTCATTTGAATCGGTTCTATCAAACATCCAAAGGAGTTCAATGGATAAAAAAACACGTTTCTTGATTCTAGACTGGTTGGGGGTAAGTGGCAGGGGGCCGTGGAAACTGAACTCATAGGCATTGTGTTGACTAAGAAGAGAAACAGGCAAGTCTGATGTTAGATGTGGGTGTAATAAAACAGCTGCTGAGGCCCCCACGTTATAGAGTTGTCAGCTTCCTTGTGAAAATACTTCTGAACTTTAGAAGCAAATTCCACGTTCGATGTCAACCCTGATCCCTGTCAGGCCGACCTGATCGTATTCCCCAATCAAGCAGCAGATGTTCTGCTTCCCTTTTGCTATGACTGAAGGAGGAAGGACTCATTACTTGCCTTGCCACTGAAGTGCCCCTCGGGGGGAAAGTAGGTTCTGAAGCAGTTCTTGCTCCTTTTGGAGCTGGCAGGCAGGGAAGCCAAGATTATTTTCTCCAGAACTGTCAGGAATCAGTAGGGTTGGAATGAGCAGACTAGGAAATAACTGCATTGGGGATGTTACTTCTCATGGGAATCTTTGATTAATCAAGGTTCTGTCATAATGTGAGTGTGTCTTGTGTTGATGGTGGCTGAAAATAGCTCTATTCTGATGGAAGTTTGTAGCTCCTATGTGGTACACCTTTGAGCTCAGTTTAGTTCCTTTTGGACAGGATCCATCTCTTAGTTAAAAAAAATAGAGAAGTTGTATTGGCAGACAGACCATGGAATGCAGGCATATTGTGTATTGACACACAAGTGCACATCTTGTATTGACACCCTGAAAGTTTTCAAGACCTAAAATCTGAAAATAAATACATAAATTGAGGTTAATCAAAATGTTTAATTTTGATCATTTCAAAATGAAATGTTTAAAAACAAACACTGGGGCTTTTCATTTTGAGAATGTCAAAATGGGATGTTTAGACAATTCCAAAGGTTTTTCTTTTTATAGTTTTTCAGACAAAAAGTTGTGAAAAATGAGCCTTTCCAGTGAAAAAGATTTGGTTCCAACAAACTGGGATTTTTTTCCAGTGTAAAAAGTTTGGCTATCAGCTCTACACACACTGCTGCACCTGTTGTTTGACTACTTCCAGCACTTCTATCAGACCACACCCAAGTAACCATAAGCAACAATCCCCTGTTCCCCACTCTCACTTAGCTAGTCCCCCTTCAGTTAATGAAAATGAAAACAGAAAACTGACAAATTAAATGAAAAATAGGCCTGAATCGAATCTCTTATCCAAATCTATGTTGAGAAAGTTCTCACCCAGAGCCAAACTTGCAGCTTGAGACAATCTGTGTTTGAAAAGGACTGACAGAACCGCAGCTGGTATAAATCTCCATTGAAGTTAATGGAGGTCTGACAGTTTACACCAGTATGGAGCTATGAGCAGTTACATCAGTTGAGGATCTGCCTCTGAATTCTTTAGTTCACTGATTGACTGAGCAGTTATACATGTAGCCTTTGCCTACTCTCAGAGTAGAGAGGTTTTTAAAATAAAAGAATGTAAAGAAAAAAATTAGCTGAATACAATTTTCTATGTGGATCTCCACAGGAATGGCTCCAGGTCATGAGCTACCTGGGGCAAACCATCAAATGTCTGCCTTTCCCAGCCCAGACTTACCCATACAAGTTGATGAATGTTTTGCTGTCCCTAACCTTTTTCTGTGACCTGTTGAGCATGACTAACTGGATACAAACAAAACTGTACATGTTATGTACCTTTCATAGTCTTTCCCAATAGAAAAAAATTGACTGCAAATTTAATTTGAAGGCTAACATGCAACATGGAAATGTTGCTTTTTTGATGGAGACAAAATGGGTGAGAAAATATCTTTTGCCAAATATCTCGGATCAACTTCTGTTGGTGAAAGAAACATGCTTTTGAACTCCACAGAGGTCTTCTTCAGACCTTTTCTTCAGATGTAGAAAGCTTGTCTCTTTCATCAACAGAAGTTGGTCCAATAAAAGACATTACCTCACCCACCTTATCTCTCTCACGTCCTAGGTCCAATACGGCTACAATAATACTGCAAACTTCTTCTTTGATGTGTATTTTGCTGGAGATTAACACACACCATGATCAAACATTGAAGGCATGTGGCAATTTAAAATGTGCATACTGAACATTGACGCAGGAGAGTCTCTCTACAGTGAACACTTATTCCCCTAAAGATTATGATGGTCCTGATCTTGCTGTGAGTTTGTGCAAACTCTGGATGTATTTTTCTCAGTTACAATATATGTTATCTGCACTGCACAGCTTGCGCTGTGGATGTCAACTTTATAGAGTGACATGTCTCTCTCTCTCTTACAGTTTAGGAGATTCAAATCACTCTGAGATCTTAAACTGCTAACCTGGTGGAAAGGTGAACAATAAATATAAAAATTATATCTCATTAACCTCTCCGTGCAAGGAAAAGATCATGGTCACCTCCTCAAAAATTGAAGAACATATTAGGAAATTCTCTGTGGAAAGCACATGGAGAAACAGCTGGACATGTGCTTACTGAAAGAAAGCAATGTTTAGAGGAGGTGCTAGTTGTCAGCCTTGAACATGAGTAGACATTCGGCTGAGAGAGAGCTTTTCAAATATAAAATGCCCTGTGAACTATGCTTAAAACTTGTTTAGAGAGATGTACTTGAATAATAGGAAATAAACCTGTATAACTGTTGAACAAGTGTTTATCAGTCTCTGACTACTATCCTCAATTTCAAATATAAGGGGTGCATTGGGGGTCAGAGAAAGGTGGTATAATCCCTACTGCACTCCAGTTATTCTCCTTTAGTGTAAGGGTTTCTTGGGGCCATAATTAGGCAGAGTACCTTAGAGCAGACTTCAAGCTGCTCTAAAGTATGCTAAGGCAGGCTACACCTTGCTTTTTTAATCACAGAAGATGAGAATTGGAAGGGACCTCAGGAGGTCATCTAGTCCAACCCCCTGCTCAAAGCAGGACTAACCTCAGCTAAATCATATCAGCCAGGGCTTTGGCAAGCTGCAGTTTAAAAACCTCTAAAGATGGAGATGCCACCACCCCCTAGGTAACCCATTCCAGTGCTTCGCCAGACTCCTAGTGAAAAACCTTTTCCTAATATTCAACCTAGACCTCCCCCACTGCAACTTGAGACCACTGAACCTTGTTCTGTCATCTACTACCATTGAGAACAGCCTGGCTCCATCCTCCCTGGAACCCCCATTCAGGTAGTTAAAGGCTGCTATCAAATCTCCCCCTACTTCTCTTGTGCAAACTGAACAAGCCTAGTTCCCTCAGCCTCTCCTCATATGTCTTGTGCTCCAGCTCCCTCATCATTTTTGTTTCCCTCTGCTGGACTCTCTCCAACTTGTCCACATCCTTTTTGTAGTGGGGGGCCCAAATCTGGACACAATACTCCAAATGCAGCCTCACCAATGCTGAATAGAAGGGAATAATCACTTCCCTTGATCTGCTGGCAATTTTGTACACACCCTCCCTCCCTCTGCCCAACTGTGAGAGAAATTAGACCTGTGATACATTTAATTTTTTTCCTGGTGAAGGAGGGTATTTGGATCCAAAGGCATGACCTAAATCCTCCATCAGTTGTTTTTCTAAGCTCATTCCCATATCTCACATGAAAACAACTTTTTCCCCCCTGAGGAAACAATATTCCTATGAAATGCTTCATGCAATACACATTGAAAATCCATCATGGCAAACCATTTGCGCAATAGTCCAAATCTAACTTAGCTTTGATGTAAAACTTTCCTTGCTTAGAAAAAAAAAATCAGAGTAGTGCATACATATTCATTTGAAACTTTGTGCATATGTAATTCCTCTGTGAATTGCATGTACTTTATCTAGTGCCCACAGCTAGGTTCCAGGAAAACATAGATTTCTGCCTGCATTAGCCCACACTTTTCCTCCCCACAGCAGGTGAATATCTCCTGAGAGACACTTAGTTGGGTCAATGTTTCTATGATAAATTGTATTTAAAAAAACCCTCTCAAGGCTGACTGCTAATGTTAAACAAGCCAGGTAATGGCAAACCATTAAAGCAGGTTGACACTGCAGGGCAGGTAAAAGAATTTTTTGCATCCCTGGATTTCACAGTAAAAGCGAAAGGTTAAAAGCATGAAAAAAAAAATCTCATTTTTGAAGTCTATGTGTATATTTAAAAAAAAAGGGCATAGGGCTTTATGCAAGCCGAAGCGGGAGAAGGGTTCTTTGTTGGTTCTGCTGAGGAGAAATGAGAAATATGATTTTGCTAAATCATGAATAATTTAGCGCGTGTCACAGGGAGATACCACCCTTACCGTTTCCAGTTAGACATCACTGAAAGAGGGAGCTGGTGATGGCGTTGTAGGATGTTCTTTCTACCCTGTAAGATTAAGTAAATACGTAAAATCAAAAGCTCAGAACTGAAAGGAAGGATGAGGCAGTGGTGAAGGTGCTGGTCTTGGAGTCTTAGGTTCAGTTGTCTGCTCTACCACAGACTTCGTCTGTGACCTTAGGTAAATCACTTAGTCTAATGTGCCTCAGTTCCCCATCCACAAAATGAGGACAACAGTATTTCCCTACCTCACAAGGGAGTTGTGAAGCTAAATGTATTAAAGACTATGACACAATCAGATACTATGCCAAAGAACCATAAATGTACCTACTTACAATCCATCCTCTGCTGAGATTGTTTGGGGAAAAACTCGCCATTGCAGTGATGGGAATTTGCCTGAGAAAATAATACAGGATAGAGTTCAATGGATATTTTTTTAAGGGCCTGAGATCATGCCCATTGAGGTCTTTTGAAAGATTCCTACTGGCTTCAATGAGCTTTGAATCAGGACGATGAGGAGGAGTTGTGGACAGTTTTGGAAATAATATACTTAAAATAAATTTTGATTTAAGATTTTAAAATCTGTGAGTGTGATTGTAAAGCATAAGAGGTTAAAAATAAAGAAAGCATTCTGTAACTAATAAATGGACAATTACAAATGATGCATATGTAGGTACACCATATTTAGGGTTGGTCAACATTTTTCTCTTGAAATTTTTTTAGACAGAAAATTGGGTTTTTGATTTCAGAAATTTGTTGTGTGGAAAGTATTTGCTTTTCAAATCAAAACAAAGAGTTAAACTTTTCCTCTGGGAAATAATCCCCATTTTCCACCCAGTTCTCGTTATACCTTATGCTTTACTGCGTAAAGCAGAACAAAACACATGCCATTGATATTGTACACTGCAAAAGTGATTTAGTGGCCTTGAGGCACTGAATTTTGGATGTTTTAGGAGCTTTATGTGAATGCACTCCCAACAAACTTTAATGAAAAGTCGTCTCTTTTTTCTCCCCTCCAACCCGTTTAATAAGCTCTCAGTTACAGTAGATTTACACCAGGAGCCAACTTTCACCATTAATTTCTTTTTAACATTTAAACAATAAAAAAATCATATAAATATGGAATACCAGGAAATCTTTATTATTTATATAGGCCAGATCATCAGCTGTGTAAATCCATGGTGGTCCACTGACTTTAAAGGAGTTATGCTAATTTATACCAACTGCAACTCTGGCCTTATAGTATCACCATTCACTCTACCACAGGCATGTAACATTAATAATGAGTAAATTATTCATAAAATTAAGACTTCAAATATGTTTTGCTTTTTCATGTTATTAATGGGGTGGCTGTAAAAAGGGAATTTAATTTTGTGAAAAATGTTGAGATTTTGACATTGGTTTTTGTTCTGCATTGGAATGTAAACTAGACCTGTCAAAAAATTTTCATTACAAACAAAGAACACAAGAGAAAGAGGGGCTTGAATGCTTCAAATGTGGTAGTTCAAATTACTTTTAAATTTTGACAGTTTCCAAGAATGGTCTTAGGAACTAAATCATTTACAGCATGTCCCATATAACCTTGTTCCTTTTAATAAACAGCAACTGAAAATAGTACACCTGCATGAAGCCGGGAGGTTTGTTTCTGAACTTCATGTACCCAAACCAATAGAATTATTTAGCTCATTAATATTTAATCTAAATGAGTCTGGTAAAGAGATTATTCTCTTATAGTTCAGAGAAACAAAAGAGAAATGATTTAGAAGAAAACTGCCCATGAAGAGACTTACAAAGGGAAAAATGAATAAACACAAAATCAGAAAAAAGTAGTTAAGGAACGATATAAAAAAGAATAATCCCATAAGGAAAGATTGATATAATTTCAACAGCTCAAGGGATGAGATGGTCATGTTATTATATGCAGACTCAACAACTGTAATCTTGTCAAAGTCAATGGCAAAATTCCCTTGACTTCAATGGAGCTAGGATTCCACCCAGAATCTTTCCCCTATAAATAGTTGCTTTGACTCTGAAAAGCAATAGCTATTGAGTGAAAGTTCTCCCCAGCCATCACCTGAGAGATTTTTTGAAGAAATCTGGTCTTGACGCAACTCAGAAAGAGGCCTTTTCCTCTTCTGGCCTGGCTC
Source organism: Mesoclemmys tuberculata (assembly GCA_007922155.1). Taxonomy (NCBI): domain Eukaryota; kingdom Metazoa; phylum Chordata; order Testudines; family Chelidae; genus Mesoclemmys; species Mesoclemmys tuberculata. The sequence goes on along the minus strand of ML675622.1, from coordinate 8,727,146 downwards.
ATGTAAGGTCAAAGCCCAGTTGTGGCCCGTCTGCTCATGGGTGTGTAGACACCACTCCCTCCCTTCTCCCTTATGGCGGGACATAGAACACAAAAGGGGTGGTGAGATGTTGGGAAGAACACAGCCTTGTCCTGGTCTATGTAGTGGGACCAACATGCTGGAGGGGGTGGTTCAGGGGAGAGGAGAGTTAGCAGAAAGAGCACTTATTCTGTGTCTTTGGGATGTTGGATTGAGAATACCTTCGTGTTATGTTCCCTATTACTTATGGGTAAAATCCTCAGCGTGGGAATTATTATGTTAATTAAATGAAATGTTTAAGCTGATCGCCATTTTGAAATGGCAAAAGAACATCTAGGACTCCATCTTGGAGGTCTTCTTTTCCAATGGTTCCCGCCCTTTCTGGGAAAAAGGCGGGAAGGGTAAGGTGGAAAGGAGTGTGATCTGCTTGGCAACAGGACTCTATACATTGTAGTGAGCCAGCCCGCTCAGGACTGTCTGCCCTACAGGCAGCAAGGTGTCGTCATGCCCAGGAGTCACTGAGGGAAGAAGAGAGAGCTTCTAGGAAGAACATCACGGATAGCTCCCCACACAAGAAGATCAGCATACCTACCTGCAGTGGTTCCTGAGTCCATCATCAGATCCTGAGTTCCTGGCTCATCATCCTGGGAGTCTTGAACAATGCCCCAGGAGGGTGAAGACCTTGAGTACTTCTTATTCACTTTGGGCCTGGGTAGTTTATGTTTAGGTTGGGAAAGAATCTGGTGTTAAGCTCCACCGTGTTAAATCCCCGAGTGACCCCTCATTTGTTGTTTGCGTCCTGAATAATTTGTTTCATGTTTTTCTTTATTCTGAGTTTTGGTATTTACCCACCTGACTACTCTGATGATAGATGCGGAAGGGAGGCCTAGACACTTACTTTTGTAATTGTTGGTGGGAGGGTTAGGTGTCTATCATAGAATCCCATTTATTTTCTCCAATAGGGAACTCTGGGAGGCCTCCCTGAGACAGAATGCCTCTTTGTGCTCCCCTTGGGGGTCATGTGAATCCATATTACTCCTAACACATGAATCCAATACCAGAAGGCCTTAATAGCATATCAAAATTCTGATTCAAATCTATAAAACCTTTTTGGTTTGCAGTGCAAGATCTCGATGACTTGGGGGATTCCAGCTCAAGGACTCCATAAATCACTAGCCAAGATCGTTTGTTCAGTCCAAATTCTTGCTACTGTTTTGCCAGGATTCCTTCTAGCCAGACTTTCTCAGACCGTCTCCCCCACAACCTCTCTGGAATCACCCTTATTTCAGGGCTGAGACTCAGGGACTTCCCCCTGGAATCCTCTATCCTCTATCAAAATTCCAGTATGAAATTCCAGTATAGCCCTCCTTGGGCTTGATCTTGTGTCCCTTTTAGTTAAATGCTTCTCAGTGATCCATGCTTGGAAGTGTTTTTGCCAGGCTTTCCCACCACAGCCTGGTCCATTCCAGCAGCTGTTCTTTGTCAATCCTAGCCACTTGCCAGCCTCCCTCACTCAGGGTTTGCTTACCCTATTCGCTTCCTTCTCTGATTGCAGAGAGTGACTGCAGATTCTTTCCCTGTAGCCCCCTTCTTTCCTTTCTTTCTTTTCCTGACATTTTATGTCACAGCAGCCTCAGCATGAGAGGCAATGACCACCACCTACCTCAGTTTTCTCATAAATAAAATCTATATCCTCTTATCTTATCCCGTATCCTTAAAAAAAACACAGCAATGCTTTTTTAATGCTACTCCGCTTCACTGGTATTCTCGCCAAGCCTTTCAGCATAGAGTTTTTCACTTTCAGGTTTCTCATTTTTTCAGAAAGAATCTTTGTTTCTGTATAATTTTCCCAGCACTGACATTGCAGATGCTCCACTGTTTCCTTAGCTGTGCATGTTTCTCATAACCCGTTTTTGTGCAAGGTTAGTAGATATAAATTACCATTCAGGCCAAAGTGACCTGTTAGCACTCTAAATATAGCTACTTCACTTCCGCTGCCATAGCTGGGAAGTGTAACATTATCCTCAAGTTTCGAAGTACTTAATAGAACCTTCATCCTTTTTCTCCACTTATTTCTTGCCATTTCTTCTTAAGTTCTCTCAACCAAATGTCTGACGTCCCATGTACTCAGAAGGATCTTTACATCAACCTCCTCAATTTTTAAGGCACTTTTTGCTGCTTTATTTGCCATTTCATTGCCAGGTATCCTGACATGTGCCAGAATCCACACTATTTCTATATGAATACCTAATTATACTATCTCTGTAGTTAAGAACAAAGTTTCACTGACTAAATCATTCCTTCTTTAGGAGGCTCCCTTTCTGATGGCTATTGAACCTGATAGAGAGTCAGATAGGAGAGCAGCAATAGCCGTGTGCGTGCACATCGCTTATTGAACTTAGTGCCAGCATTGGTTCTGCCATCATAATGGCCGCAAAATTGGGTAGTTTCATAAATCTCTTAATTCCAATTTCAAGGATACAAAAGTCCATCCCCACTCTACTTGTGTTGTCATCTTTAGTTGTGTCAGTATAAATTTGGCATTGCCACAACGTATAAACGCATACATTTTATTCATCATATTTGACAGTCCTGCTCTTCTCTTTGTGTTATCATATCATTCCAGACCCGCAACTGGAGAGCTAACCATTTGATTTAGTTCAGCTCTAGCTTGAATTCCCATGACTAAAGAGTTTAATCTTTTCCAGCCCTTCCTTTTCACTCAAGTCTTTTACCCACATTTTGACCGGTTAGCATGTGAGAGTTTGTGGCATCCAGTTATATCTTGTCTACTTAATTCCCAACAGTCCTTGTATGTTTAGTATTCTTATCTTCACTATTTCCATTAACTTTAGCCTGAAAGGTTAAATCTAACAATTTCATCCTTAAATTTATTGGCATTTGTCTGGTAGCTACTTATATCCTGCACATGGTGTAATAATACTTACACCACATGAGATTTGCAGAGCGTAGACTTGGATTGATTGTGATGTTTAAATGGTGATTTAGAAGCTGAATTGAAGACTTAGCATCCATAATCTATAACTGATCTTATTAGCATCTGAAACAGCATAATTAAAGGCAAGATTATGCCATGGAGGTCACGGACATGATGGATTCTGTGACTTTCAAAGACCTCGGTGACATTTTCCGCTTCGGGACAGTAGGGCTGGAGCTGTCAGGGATCCCGCAACTCTCAGTCATCATGGATAGCAGGAGACCCAGAGATGTTGGCCCCACAGCTCTCAGTCACTATGAGGACCCTCCAACGCTCAGCCGCCAGAAGCAGACACGGGACCCTGAGCCACTGGGGATTTGGCAGGGGCCCCGGTGCTGTGAGCTATAATAGCAGTGGGTGCTTGACCCTCACTGCACCATCCGGCGGTGGGGTTGGGCTGTCATCTCCCCCCACTTGAGTTTGTTCCCCTCCGTTAGTCCCCTCCCATTATTTTTAGTAAAAGTCACAGACAGGCCATGGGCTTCCGTGAATTTTTGTTTATTGCCTGCAACCTGTCCCTGACTTTTACTAAAAATAACCATGAGAAAATCTTAGCCTTAAGCATCATCAGCACATTCTTACGTGCACCCCGATTGCTCCCAGCAGTACCGTTAAGCAAATTCATCCTATTGACATTTAATCTTGATGTTATCAATATGACCCTTCCAAGTCTGTTTATCGAATATAACTCATAAGAACGTAATATTTTGAGCTACCTTGATTTTCTCTGCCTAGAGATATAAGTTCTTTTCTTTCCCAGTCTTTTTTGTGGAGATCATTGCCTTTGTTTTAGCAAGTGAGAATTTAAATCCCCAAGAAGCTCCTCATTTTGAAAACCCCCTGAATAACTCATCGGTTCTTTCCACAGCTATCTTAAATCTTCTGGGTTTGAATAGCACAGTCATCTGCAAATAAAGTAATACCTATTCTTGCCTGTACTCTCTCCAGGAGATCATTAATCATAATGTTAAACAAGGACAGGCTGATAACACTCCCTGGTGGAGTGCCATTAATAAGTTTATAAGCATACAACAAAACTGATGCCACCCTTACTTGCATGGCTCTATCACTTAAGAAGTCGTTTATCCGCTAAAACCTTCTTCCTCTTATTCCAATTACAGTTAGTTTATACAGCAAGCTTTCTCTCCATAGCATGTCATGCACTTTTTTTGATGTCCAAAATGTCAGCCATCATAAACTCTCTCTTCCTTATGCTTTTTTGTGTTTCCATTTCTAATCTTACACTATATCAAATGTTCAACTTCCTTTCCTAAAACCCCCTTTGTGCATGGTTTATAATTCCATTTTTTCAAGTGTACTACTAATTTCTCATTTCTCATTCTTTCCAGAAGTTTGCCCACATACGATGTGAAGGCAACAGGTCTATATCCATCAGGCCTTGAGCATCATTTGACAGGCTTTCCTATCTATATAACCACTCCTTGCTTCCATTCTGCCAGTAGTATTCCTTCCCCCCCCAGATACTATTATATAATTTCAATGAACCTCTTAAACTCCCTTCCAGTAGGTGCTAAATCATTGTATTACACATGCTATATTTACCTGGAGCTGTATTCTTACTTTTATCTATAGATTTATTGAGTTCCTGTATGCCGAAATTTTCATTCAGTACATCGTCTTTATATTCTACTCCTCCTTGTACGAGTTCACAATATTCTTATGCAAACATTCTTTTCTCTTCATGAAACTGTTTACTTTGATTTATTTCACTACTAGCTTTATGGAATTCTTTTGCTAACATGTCTGCTTTTACTAAGCTAGAACTTTCAACTTTATCATTTACTATGAGATGAGGTATAAAATTTGCTTTTACTTCATATGCCACTCATTCTTTTAACATATTTATATATCTCTGAAACCTTGGAATCTTTGTTCATTTTCCCACAATACTTTCTCTAACTCTCTTTCTTTGCCTTTTTAAATAAATCTGTGTGCTGCTGATTTCTATTTCTTATAGTTCATTAAGTCCTTGCTATTCATTGCACTTTTTGCTTGTTTATATGCATTATTTCTTCCTTTAGTTGCTGCTTTACAATCTTCATTCCACCAGATTTCTTTATTTCTGGCAATACAGTGTCTTACATATATATAAGCTCACTGCTACTACAACTCCCTTCATTATGTTATCATGAAACTCCTTTAAATTATCCCTTATTCACTTGGTACAAAGAGACTCATCACACACGAGTCCCCATTTTTCTTTTCTAAGGTCCCATATAGGGATTTCTTCAGTATTTTCAACATTACCTTGGCCTTGATATGTAATTAGTGTGCGGAAGTGATCACTTCCCATTCCATCTTTTTTATAGATTTCCCAGCTGCATTTACTTGCAATATTGCTTTTTGTAATTCCCATATCTAAACATGAAAAGCTTTCATCTACCAAATTAAACCTCATAGGTGCTCCGGTATTTAGCAATTATGCATGTCAATATACATGTCAAATGTGCAATAGCAGGTTATGCATGTCCCTGAACTGTTCCAGGCATTTGCCATTATAATCAGATATCCTGCTTTCCCATAATTAATTATGGCTATAAGGTCCCCACAAATAACATACAGGCCTTTGACACCCTTAACTAAGCCTTCCAGTTCTGATTGTCTAGTTTTTTTCACATGGGTTGTAAAGATTATAGATTCATATAAAGGTGTTGTTATTCTGCAAAGGAATCTCAATACTTCTGTACTCAAAACTTAAGTCTGTTCATCTCTTTTGCTATAACTAAATAAATATACAGACCCCTCCTCGTATTATTGTTTCTCTGTCATGTCTGATTACATCATATCCTGGAAATCTAAACATAAATTTCCTTGCCAAAGCCCTGTACTGTTCTACAATTCTGGGCTTTATAATCGCCTCTCAGCCCCTCCCCATCTGGCCTTCATCTCTTAATTAAGTCAAACTGTAGTAGCTTTATATTAAAGGCTTCAACAAAGGCAGCCCTATATAGCAAAGGCTGTCTCATACTGAAGAATACACTTTATCTATTTGTTTTACAATTTTTCTTCCAGAATAATGTACCCACATCAGTCTTTGTTTCTTAATATTTCAGTCAAAGGAATTCACTGGGTAGGAAGGCTGTCCTGAAATGGTTTTGAATATGCTTTTTGACAAATGTTGGGCCCAGATTCAGAGCTCTGAATAAGAAAATGTATGAACTTCCAAAGACTTGAATCATAGAACTATAGATTTAGAAGGGACTGCAAGGATCACCTAGTCTAACCCCCTGCCAAGATGCAGGATTTGTTGTGTCTGAACCATCCAAGAAAGATGGCTATCCAGCCTACTTTTGAAAACCTTCAGTGAAGAAGCTTCCAAAACCTCCTGAGGCAGTCAATTCCTTTGTCCTATTTTTCTTACAGTTAGGAATTTTTTCCCTGAGATTTAATCTAAATCTTGTAGGCTGTAGTTTGAACCCATTGCCTCTTGTCCTGCCCTCTCTGGCAAAAGAGAACAACTTTTCTCCATCTTTTTGTAGCAACCTTTCAAGTATTTGAAGACATCTATCACGTCAACCCTTAATCTTCGTTTTTCCAAACTAAAGACACCCAGTTCCTTCGGCTTTTGCTCATATGGTTTGCATTCCATACTTTGGAACAGCTTTGTTGCTCATCTCTGGTTCCTTTCCAGTTTCTCTACATCCTTTCTATACATCAGTGACCAAACCCGGACAGAATACGCCAGCTGAGGCCTAATCAGTGCTGAGTGAAGCAGTACTATCACTTTCCGTGACTTACACGCCATGCCTCTGTTAATGCAACCTAAAATGGCATTTGCTTTTTTTACAGTGGCATCTCATTGTTGACTCATGTTGAGGCTGTGATGCATCACGATTCCCAGATCCTTCGCAGCAGGGCTGATGTCAATCCACTTATTTCCCAGTCTGCTTTTGTGCATTTGGTTTTTCTTTCCTCAGTGTAGTAACTTACATTTGTCTTACATCTTTGGGACAGGCACACTCTTTTTGTTGTGCGTGTGGGTGTACAGCACCTAGCGCAATGGGTCTGAGTCTGTGGCTTCTAGACGCTACAGTAACACAAACGGTAAACAGGAATAATAATATAATTCTGTCAGAACCAAGAAACTTTGCTTAGAAGGCAGATATTACTATAATGAGTTAGACTTATTTACTAGCCAATGGGACCACTATGATAGTAAGAGCTACGGTAAGTATTTGCACAATCCCTCTTTTAATTCATTAGTTTAAGCTGAAGAGCGTTCAGAAGAAGGTCTGTAATGTTTCCGGAGTGCATTTTATATCTTAGCAACTAAAAGTAAAAATCCATCAGCTGATAAAATAAGTACTTCTTTTCAGAAGAGATTTAACTGCCCATGTTTCTTATATGAGAATAACATTTAATTATGACTAGGGTCATATGTTATGTAATTCTTGTGCACGGCATATTCAGAAGTAGGTGTTCTATCTGCAGTGCTCTTCACATAATGGTTTTGATGAACACAAGTTATTAACCAAATATAATAGGGAAGGTAATACCAGACTTTCGTAAAGATATGGGTTGACTCTATGTTACCTTATGGCTAGATTTGGATACCTTTACTTACAGGGAGTAGCTCTTTACTCCACAATACAGTTATCTTCAGTGGGACTCCTTCTCCGTGTAACTGCTCATTTATAGCACTAAAAGTTCACACACTGTTCCTTTCTTATTAAAAATTTGCCACCGTACATAATAGCTGCAGAACGTGAGGCTTCTCATTTACTTCACTATCGGCTATTGCACTTCTAATTCAGCTGTGAGTGAATACCATTGCCACTAGTTTAGTATTTGATCAAATACTGCTACCCAAATCGACATTTGGCATGAAATTCTGGCCCCGCTGATTTCAATGGGGCCAAGATTTCACTCTTGATGCACTCTACGTTCATGCTCTGTTGGGGAAGCTGTCTGAGCTTTGCAGCGTGCAAGCCTGATCACTCTCCTAGTTTTCTTCACTTTGATTTTTCATTAAAATACACTACAAAATAAAAGGAGGCAAACTCTGTTCGTGCAGCATTAAAGAAACACCGTTACACCTCCGAAGGAGAAAATTAAAAAAGTTATACCCAAGCTTTTCAAAAACTTAGGTGTACCCCTTCCTTTGAATTTCAGTGAAATGAGGGTACCTAACATCTGTAGGCTCCTTTGGAAATCTCACTCCCATCATTCCAACATCAGCATGGACTTGGCTGCATTCCAAATAGACAGTTTTTTCTATTCCTATTTTTTTGGTAAGCTTAATGAATTACTCTTTATATCCCAAAATGTACACGCTAAAACATGTAAGCTGTGAGCATGCAATACATACTTAGGGCCCACACCTGCAAAGACTTACACGTGTGCTTAACTTGACTCACATGAGTGCTCCAGGAAACTACTCAAGAGTAAAGTTACGTGCAACTTTACAGAATCAGGGCACTGTACGAACCTCTGTGTAAGGATCACTTTTTTGTTATGAATTTGTAAAGTGATTAATACAATGTGGCCCTGATCCCTAATTGGTGTGTTTGGCACTAATACAATGCGAATCTAACAACAAATGATTAATGATGCTTTTTGCAGTTTTTAACTATATAACCTGCATGAACACAGGCTCTTTGCATTTAATATCTTCCATGATTCTCTTCTGTTTTAAAAAATATTTTCTCATTCTGTCTGTTATTTGTCAAACTCGTTTCCCCCTCCCCCCCCAGCTAATCTCACTTATCCTGAATGGAATTCTGAAATTGATCTGTTCATTATTTAGAGCTCCCTTACTGGTTTTGTCAAGTCATTCATTTCTGGCCTATTCCCCATGACATGATACCCAGACTATGAAAACATTGATTCGTAACCAAGTTATGTTCTTAATTATATGGAAACTTTCCATTGTTAGCTTTTGTCTATTTGAGGAAGACCAAGATTGTAGAGGATTACGAGGTCAAGACTAAATAAAAGGAAATAGAAAATAGAGGAGTTAAGTGCCTTGGCTCAGAGTCAAAGATGCTTCTCTGGAGTCTAGGAAATAAATTGGATCTAAAGCTGTTTTGAAGTATTGTATGGTAGATTCAGACACAGAGAATTCTCATGTCTGTGTCTGCATATAGTAATGTTAGATTTCCCTTTTGAAAGCCTTTTAAGTAGTTTCACATTTTCTTTCCAACTATAGTGATAGGGATTCTAAAACACTGAAAACGAACAAAAACAGTATAACATCACTGGTACAGATAGTGACTTAACCTGTGCTGCAATTGCAATATTTGTGGATTTAAGTACTGGGAAAATTGGAAGGGGTGAATGGCTTATTTCTCTAATTTAAATGTGATAGTTGATCTTTAAAATGATCTGGCTGTCTGATCTTATATATACTTTCATCACAGCATCTGAGCACTATAATGGATAAAGCAGGTACAACAAAATAAGAACAAAATCTTCAACAAAACTCAAGCCAATCCCTAATGGGAAACTTTTTTTGTTAGCAACACTAAAGTTCCATTGTAGATGGGGTGCATTAATGCCTTTGCTTTCCTTAAAATACTTTCCCTTTATTTCCAGTTAATAAAGAATTTGAGAAGGTGTCAGGAGTTGATAACTCATCTGGGAACATGTGGGTGTGGATAGTCAATTGTTTCTATATGCAGCATGAAAGGTATCTACAGAAGAACTTGTATCACCACAGTTCACTTGTATGCAAGCAGGTGTTACTGTCACAGACACTGGTTTGTGATATCCCTGAAAGAATTTGGCAGTAGGTGGAGGCCAAGTAGAAGAGAGGAAGCTATTGACATACAAATAGTTGGGTAATCTGTAACAGGGGGGAAGAGAGAGAGAATAAAGGGCAGTGATAAAAAGTTTAAAGATACTTAATTTTTTGAAACCAGATTAATTTGAAAACATTGATCGTTCAGCTAGTAGACACTCTTAAATGACATGTCATGAAATGAATCTTTACTTTTGTTGTACACTCTGTTCTGCTCCCTGCATAATGTTTAGAAGGGTACTTTGGGCATGTGTGAGTGCCACACCACCAAATGATCTCAAGTCCACTCATCTTCCTTCCTCCACTTTCTCTTGGAGAACACACCTGCTTGCTGCTTGTTGACTTCCAGTTTCAGCTCTGCAGCTGCTATTGATAAAAAGCCTCTTGCAGAGTCTGGGAAAGAGTGCTCACCATCAACAAAACAGTGAAGCTGACGTACACGAAGGGCAGAAAATGCATATAGTAAACACACTAAAAAGAGAGAGAGAGAGAGGTGAAGAATCTCACATTACTTTCAGTTACAGTAATCTCAACAATTGTAGGCACAACATCTTAAGATGGAAATATTTTCAGCTTAATAGGGCCCCTTAAAATGATGATCTACAGTTAAAGAGAACCACCAGGATTACTGTAAATGTATCTGCTGGGATGTAGGGAGTCCACTGGGATTTTTTACACTATCCAAAGAGACCTCGGCAAGGCACAGATGCCAACCCCAAGTGACATTAAATTCACAGGGTTGCTGACAAGAAAGTATTTCTTTTGTTAAGTGAAGCATGTCCTCACTGTATTAAGTCTCATGTTGAGCAGTTGTAAGGGGTATTGAGGACACATTGTACTATATTACTACTTCCACTAGTCTATCTGGAAGGAACCGGTCTTCCCCTTTGGAAACATTAATTCCCTATTGATCACTCAAATTATAGTCTTTCCTTATATGTGAACATAGGATTTGCCATTCTGGGTCAGAATATTGGTCCACTGTATCCAATATCCTTCCTCAAGCAGTGGCAATGTCCGATGCTTCAGAGGAAGATGTCAACACCCATAGCAGTTAGGAGAATGGGAAGGCAACAAAGGAAAAGAGAGAGCTGCTTACTAAGTTTAAGATTCTGTCACGGGTATTTTTAGTAAAAGACAGGGACAGGTGACTGGCAATACACAACAATTTATTTTTGGAGGAGGGAGGAAAACAGCTGCCAGTGCTTGCAGCTGCTCCAGGCCTGGGGCTGGGCCAGCTGTTGCATGGCTGCTGTTCCACGGCCCCAGTGCTCACTGCTTATCAGCTGGTCGGTGGCAGCCCAGAGGTTGACAGTTGCTCTAGCCTGGTGCCAGATATCCTGGAGGGCCCGGAAAGTCAGGGAATTCATGAACTCTTTGACCTCCATGACCAAGTTGTTTCTTTACTATCTACATATCTGAAATATATACTTTTCGCGCTTGTCTTGCCTTAACTTGGGCCAGCCCATTTCAGCTAGGTTGGCCTTACAGGCTGAATTCACTTCCAAAGTGAATGAAGCCAAATTTCCACACAGGGATTTAACGTGGTTAACTAATCCACTTCAAATTCATATCTATAATTAATTTGAGTTAACTTTCCTGGATGTCCCCGTGTGGACAAGCTCTCTGAAATGATTCAAACAAAACCTTTTGATTGACCTGAACTGAGATACTTTTTTCAGTTTGTTCTTAAATATTTTCAACATTTTCAAGATTTCAACTTTCTGTCTCAATTTGGACCAAGAAAATGTTGTGAAGCCTCAAAAATTGCCACAGGATGGTAATAGCATTTTCTGTCCAGCCCTATATGTAACTCCTTGAAGACTTAGTTATGCTTATAAGTAATGCTCTGGAGTGATTTATAGACTCGAAGGTCAGAAGGGACCGATATGATCATCTAGCCTGACCTCCTGCACAAAGCAGACCATAGAACCTCACCCACCCACTCCTGACCTATGACTGAGTTGTTAAAATCCTCAAATCATGGTTTAAAGCCATTAAGGACATAGAATCCACCAGCAAGTGAGTCTTGCCTCATGCTACAGAGGAAGGCGAAAACCCCCCCTTTGCCAATCTGCCCTGGGGGAAATTTCTTCCTAACCTCAAATATGGTGACCAGTTAAACCCTGAGCATGTGGGTAAGATTCACCAGCCAGACACCTATGAAAGAAATCTCTGTAGTAACTCAGAACCCACCCATCTAACATCCCTTCACAGGCCATTGGCATATTTACCATCAGTTATCAGTCGCTTGCTGAACTAGGCTGTCCCATCATATCATCCCCTCTATAAATTTATCAATACAGTTTTGAAGTCAGCTGGGCTTTTTGCCACCACTGCTCCCCTTGGAAGATTATTCCAGAACTTCACCCCTCTGATGGTTAGAACCTGCATCTAATTTCGAGAATAAACTTCCTGATGGCCAGTTTATATCCATTAGTTCTTGTGTCCACATTGGCTGCACCAAATTCAGATTCTGTACATTTATTTTGTGTGGTCATACATACCAAATACTTAGCCTTGCATTTGGTGACTGAAATAGTCAATCTGGCTCAAACTTCTATTTAAGCATCTGCTAGGTACAAATAGATGGGCTCTGTGACATCCGACTGAGCATAACTGAATGGGATCAGCATATTAGCCAATTGGATTTTAGTAGCAACAATATTTAGTGTACAAACTCATCAGGGCAGGTATCAGCTACTACTCTGTTTGTACACCACCTCGAGCAGCGGGCCCACACATGTCCGGTCTTTAGGCACTACTGTAATAACCATTATTAATAACAATATTATTCTGAACTATCAAAGAAGGTGTCAGATGCCATTTTGTATTTTTCTGATTTTATTCCTATTAGCAGTTTCACCGTGGGATACCCTGGTCTGTGTACCTGACTTCTTGGAGATTGTGCCAGGCCTAGGCGGTGCATTTAATTTGGTGAGTGTTCATCATCATTTTATTTTCTAGAGAAGGTAAATGTTCCTGTCCTGTCCAAGTAATAATTTTGGGAGCTCAAGTTGTCTAGCTTCAACTTTGCCAGAAAGGAGGTGAAAACAAGATTTCAGAGCAGCACGGTATGTGAGAAAGTAAGCGGCAAAAAGCAGTGCCTAGCAACAGCTGGAGTTTGTTGACCATCCTGCATATAAAGCTACCCTGAAATCCTGTGTTTTTAATTCTCTCAGCTGGTCTCCTTCCCCCTATGTTCATAGATAGATAGATCGCATACCTTGTCACATCCTCTCTCTTTCAACTTTATTCTTAGCTGAATTTAGTTGGTGTATACTGTTTTTTGGGATAAGGAATTTTAATATGCTTTATATGTAGATTTCAGAATAAAGGCACTGAGGTGTATGTTTTAGGCACCTGCCAAAATCGGGGTGAAATAGAAAGGCTACCTCTGTGCTATTATAGCCTGTAAACAGACAGAGGAAAGAGAGAGTGGACCACAGGGCTAGGATTTAAACTGAACACATTTGAATGATTATGCTGTGACTTTGACTCACAAGTTTGTGAGCTACAGACTGGGAACCGACGAGCTAGGCAGTAGTTCTGCAGAAAAGGATCTGGGGGTTACAGTGGATAAGAAGCTGGATATGAGTCAGCAGTGTGCCCTGGTTGCCAAGAAGGCTAATGGCATATTGGGCTGCATTAGTAAAAGCATTGCCAACAGATCGCGGAAACTGATTATTCCCCTCTATTCGGCATTGGCGAGGCCGCATTTGGAGTCTTGCGTCCAGTTTTGGGCCCCCCACTACAAAAAGGATTTGGACAAGTTGGAGAGAGTCCAGCGGAGGGCAACAAAAATGGTAAGGGGGCTGGAGCACAAGACTTATGAGGAGAGGCTGAAAGAACTAGGCCTGTTTAGTCTACAGAAGAAAAAAGTGAGGGGGGATTTGATAGCAGCTTTTAACTACCTGAAAGGGGGTTCCAGGGAGGATGGAGCTAGGCTGTTTTCAGTGGTCACAGATGACAACAAGGAGCAACGGTCTCAGTGGGACGTCTCTAGGTTGGACGTTAGGAAAAAATTTTTCACTAGGTGCGTGATGAAGCATTGGAATGGGTTACCTAGGGAGGTGGTGGCATCTCCATCTTTAGAGGTTTTTAAGCTGCGGCTTGACAAAACCCTCACTGGGATGATTTAGCTGAGGTTAGTCCTGCTTTGAGCAGGGGGTTGGACTAGATACCTCCTGAGGTCCCTTCCAACTCTAATATTCTATGATTTGTGGAGGTTTTGTAAACCAGATGACTTTAGTGACTTTTCTGGAGATCAAGTCCTAAAGCATGTTGCTTATTTTCTCCATATTATTTTCTCCTCCTCTTCCAATAATAGCCCTCTGGAAAGAAATCCCATTACTTTTCAGAAAGATTTTAGGATAATTTAACTTGCTTTTCTTGGGAATCTCCTCTTCCCTCTAGTCATTTGTATCTATTTGTATAACATGGTGGTTGTGAAACATATGACACTTTCGGGTGGCTCACAGAGCACATTCTGACACAGAAGCATCTTATCATCCTTTTAGAAATTGCACTACCTGCCTTAGTCCAGGAATCACATGTGGGTTTATAATGTTTTCTGAGACACTAAACTTAGCCGTAACCCAACCCTATACCCCTCAACACCACCTATAAGGGAATGTAAAACTGCATTATACTCTTCAGCCACAGAGAGCACAGTGTGTAAAATACCTTATGTGAGCTAACCTGAGGCAAGCCTGGCAAAAGATCTTACAATGAACTCATCTGGTGTATATAAGTCAGATCTGTGACCAGTCCATATCTGGTACGAACGGCATGGTACCACCACTCTCTGAATCCTGTGTGGCCGCCTCCTTTCTTTCTTTGCTTGGTGTAAATTCAGTCATCATTGGATTGGTGGGTGATTTGTTTCACAAAAGTGAACATCCACGCTAGTCACAGGAACATATCTTTATTTTTATCTGGGCTCTTTAATGGTCCTTCTGTTCCAAGCTGGCTAGGCGCTCGGCTGGAGATGAGCATCCCTGCGCTGGTGGGGGCCTGGAACCAGCCCCATCCAGCCTGCCAGCGCCCACCATCTCCACTGTCCACCATCCATGAGGGACGGGAAGAAGCGGGGCCATGTGGGGCATGCGGTGGCGGCTCTGCCAGGGAAGACATAGTTTCTTACTCAGGTCAGAGGAATTGATTGTTATTATTTAGGTAATGTAGTGTTGTTATTATCATCATCATTATATGTGTTTACAGGGGTTATATGTGTTCGTGGCTGCTGAGGGCTGGGGGAGATGTGTTTTACCCAGTGTTAACTAGTGGGGCTTTCACTCAAAAAGGTTGGGAACCACTGCTTTAACTGAAGAGCTTTCAGTCTAAATAGACAGCTTCCGATTAAGGGATGGGAGAAGAGATGGAAACAATAAGGCTGCCTGACGGGAATATCCAAGACAGAGCTTTCAGTCAGGAAGGAGAGGGGCCCACTGGACAGAAGAAATCTCTCTCTTCCCCACAATCTCAAGACAAAGGGAAGGGGCGGAGTTGGGAAGGCGCTGCTGTTGTGCTCTGTCACGCACCTTCTCTTATGTCTGTGAGAGACTGCGATGAACTCCGTCTGGATGAGGCTGAAGTGAAGCCAGCAAGTTGGGGGAAGCACACAAAAGATAGGGTGCGTGGAGCTAGTCAGACTCTTTCCCAGGCCATCCTGAAAATCAGTCACGTCGGCACCATTAATTAACTCTCACATGAAACAGTGTCAGGATTAAGCTTCTATCCTCTTCTCTGTTATTTCTCCCACTCCCTAGCAGTTTTTATAATATCCGTTGAAGAATCAAATGCTGGATGAACCAATAGCCTGACCCAGTATAGAAAAGAGTTTCCTGCCATCTCAGCATTAGTATTATTCTCAGAACTTGTGATTTCTTTCCCCCGTGTTTAGAACATATAGCTGTCTCTTGCTTCCCAATGCCCAACACTTATTACAGTAAACTAAAATGACTTCACACATCTCTTAGCTAGAGTATTGTCATCAAAATCCTGTGCTGGCAGTACATTTGATTTTAAGAATGCACCAGAATAATAGCCAAAGACTGAAAGGGTTGGCAAGCATTATTACTATTATAAAACAAACTGGAAAAACCTTAGGGCTATATTTGGATCCAAGCTCCCCCTAAGTTGGTCCCTTTCCACATTCCCCAAATGTGGCTTGTGCCTATCTATTACTACCTGACCCAGAATGCTTTTGTGCAATGGCCAGCCCATGCAGGCAGATAAGGAGACTCACGTAATTAAGCACAGAGAAACGCTAGTTGGTGTGAAATTCACACTGCAGTTTACCGATTAAGCTTTGCTCAATACTCAAATCCTCATTTATGTTAAATGCTGGTTAAGAAGCTTTTGTGCATTGCTCATGTCCATGATCACCAAGACGATTGACTAATCCCACCCATGTGTTCTGGGAACTCCAGCTGCTACAGATATTGGTAAAATCTGTATGTGTAAAATGTGCGTTAGATGGTATTTTGTAATCATTTAAAGATGCTTTTTCCCTCTGTCATCTAATTCTGTGGTCAGGGATAGGAAAGGAAGAAGGATCTTAGAACAATTAAGAGATATTGGGACCAGGAGCCCAATATCAGAATAGGATTTTTGCTTTCCCAATCACTTGACAAAGTATAGTCAAAAACGAGCAACGTCCTTCAAATTGGTTCACACTGTTGCAGCTGTATTACTCTTTTTTCCTTACATATAATTGGACATTGTTGCTAGACTTCTAGAATTCAAAAATACATTGTGCAGAAAACTGCAGGCCATCGATAGTATCTCAGCAAAGATAATAACTAATGAGAAGAGAAAATTGGGCAAAATAAATTCACTCTCATAACAATGAATGAGATAAGAATGGAAAAC
This sequence comes from Mesoclemmys tuberculata, assembly GCA_007922155.1. Lineage (NCBI taxonomy): Eukaryota > Metazoa > Chordata > Testudines > Chelidae > Mesoclemmys > Mesoclemmys tuberculata. The sequence goes on along the minus strand of ML675622.1, from coordinate 8,710,494 downwards.
ACATAAGCCATTTAAAAAAAATTGAAGGCTGCAAGCGTGTCGTCTTTCCCACATAAAAACGGGGGTTGGATTCTCACATAATTCTGTTTTGTTTCTATGTGTGCACTACATGGGTCTGCTCCTCTAAGTGCTACTCCAAGTTAATGGCTGTGCAGAGCCCTTGATGCATCAAGACCTACGTTGGGAAAGCACCATTCTTTCTTTTTTCATATATCGTGCCTACAGGGATGTCTCTTTTAAGAAAAAGCATAACTGAAGGCACATCTTCTGAAAACTCACATCAGTAGAGGGTTCCTGCTCTGAACAATTTATCCCCATAGGTGGATTGTTTCACTGGGAAGGTATTTATCTTGTTATCTTAAAATGATCCCTTTTTAAAAAAATACAAGAAGAGGTACTCTAGCTGGGCAGTTAGGTTTTCTCCAGTAAAATATTCATTAGATCTCTCTGTGGTTCCTATATTTAAAAGTTTCCTGCTGGTATGACCAATACTACCATTTAACTACGTGAAATATCTTCTGCTTTTCTCCTCATATTCTTTGTATTCCTTGTCAATACAGAGCAAAGTGCAAACTACTCTAAAGAGAGGTGTTTTGGCCTAACTTTCCTTTTGTTTTGAAGTCAGCCTGTGTGGTGGTTGCAGCAGGAACAGGGCTTGAGAATTCTTTGTGTCCAATTCTGCACTCCTTGCATATCCGAAGCACTTCCTAACTTCCATGGAAAGGAAATGAATGAATGAAAAAGGAACGAACACCTAGGTGCTAAAAAAGGGAACATACAAGAGAATATGTGATACTGTGATGGGGCTAAACCCCCATGACCTATAAGGTAAGGGATAAAAATTAGTCATACTTCACATTTGTGGGGTGGCTGATTAACTAATTGCCTCCTGGACAGAAAGGGCCTTATAAGTTAACTGAAGGAGTTCAGTTGCATAGGAAGGCCCAGGAGAGAGGAAGTAGGAACTCCTGCCCTTCCTGGGAAAGGTCAGGGTAGATAGTCTAAGAAAGGCCACGAGTTGCAAAAAAGTGGGTAAGATGTAGGGAAAAGACTGTGGGATAGTCAGGACCTTTCTACAGAGAAAAGGTGTCTGGGTGAGAAAGCCCTGAGATAGGGTTTGTAAGCAGAGAAGAGAAGACTTCAGTAGCTCAAGAGGGCAGAAGAGTTATTCACTTTTGTTTGGATGTTTGCTTGGAGTCGTTTATGATATCCCGGAAGGGGGTTTGAACTTCAGTGACTTGGCTGAGGCACGGAAGACCTGGGGTCAGAGGGAGGTAGTTTCAGGAGATGCTAGAGCCAAAAATAGTGGCAACATCACATGCTGACGCAAGGGAATGCCCCAAGGGCGCACCGCACAAGTAGATGCAAAATTCAGAAGCAAGTACAGCTGGCTTTTGAAAAATTGTAAGTTCATGTCTTGCTCATTTAAGGTTGGCTTTCTTTCCTTGTCTCTTTATTTTATTTTGTTTTTCCAGGTGAAATTAGACTGAATCCTTTGAAGAAGGGAAAAATGAAAAGGCTGAAAAAAAATCAGTGAGCCCAATAGTGTCCTTAATGAGTACCTAAAATGAATGGCAGTTCTAACAATTTCACATGAGTGCTACTTACAGACAGCAGGGAGCGTTAGAGTATGAGGACCTGCCTCAGAAAGAATGAGGTTGCTAAGGGAAACTGGAAGTAAATAAGTTAAACAGGTTTGAAGGCTGCCTTTTGTAAATGAAAAGCGGTAAATGATTTTTACTGCTGATTTACACAAAGGCAAAAAAATAAGTTAAAGGGACACGTGATAAAGAAAATGAACCTAAGCAGAAAAAAATAAGTGACAATAACAATAAAATCACCCAAACCCACAAATGTCATTGTTGAGAGAGAGAGAGAAATTGACACTCAATGTATGGAGGGAAAACAGAGAGGAATTAAGCAATAAGATGACCAAGAAAAATAAGGGATGTGTAATGCTGGTATAATCAAAATCTGTCAGGCTCACTTTTGGGTTAATATTGATAGGATACAAATTAGAATGATAAGAAAGGGTTTAGTTTTTGGACTTGTGAATTGCTGCTTATATTAATCTCTCTTGTATTTTCTGTATTTCATATTGTAATGTAATATGTGAGCAGGCACACCGTGAGCCTCTGTGACTGTATGAATCACCATACAGGGGAGGGAGGTTAATTCGTATGAAGAGCTGCTCTTCTGTAGAAATTGTTATGCCCTGAAAGAAGAGACCTATTGATACCAAACAGTCCTATGCTTGGATTTTACAACTGGAAACTCCTTACATTTGGACTGAAGAATTGTCACAAAAGGACAAAAGACATTTATTGTTGTGTTGCTCTTCACCCCGTGAAGATGAGTTTTATTATGCGTGGACTCCTCCCATCACCTGCGTTTGTCACTGAGTGCACAAGGCAGGAACGGGGTGAAAACCCCAAACAAAAGGAACTAAGCTTCTCTATGTTGCTAGGACCCTGGAGGTCGAGGAGTTTCCCAGGCATAAACGAGATTCCCAGCCATTTAGCATGGGTTAACCCTATAAGACAAATAGAGTTTGCTGATTATAGATTCCTCTGTTACCTTTAAAAACCTCAGACTGTAACTCATTCATGTAACTATATTCACTTGCTTTAACTTCATAAATAACTCTCTAATTTCCTTTTCCTATTTAATAGATCTTCATATAGTTTATAATTGGATTGGCTACAGGTGTTGTCCTTGGTGTGAGATCTAAGGTGCAACTGACCTGGGGTAAGTGACCGGTCCTTTGGGATTAGGAATATCCTAAATATTGTTGATTCTTGGTTTTATGGGCCGTTTATCAGAGGACAGACTGGAGTATCCAAGGAGACTGTCTGACTCCATTTAAGGCTGTTAATGTGCCTGAGGAGTTTGTACTTGGTCCAGCTGGTTGGTGAAATCTAAGTTTAGGACTTGCAGCCAGTAAGCGGTTTATGCCCTGGTGTTTGAAGAGTCTGCCCTGTGTTTGTTCTTGTGGCATCATCTGGACCATCACAGGAGGGATTAGTGATAGCATAGAATAGATGAAATATTATATAAAACAGGCAAAAGTGAAGCCACAAAAAGAATTAAAACTAAAGGCTACAAGATACAATTAAAAGGAAACATGAATGAGGCTTAAAGAAATGAATGCATGGAAAATAAAATGAAATATGATTATATTTCATCTCAAATCAATAGTATTTTTTCAGGAAAAACCTGGTAGTAATTTACAGAGCAGAATAACAGGGTGTATAAATGGCACACTGGCATGGAAGGGGTTAAGGGGCTGCTTTGAGCTGGTGTGGCCCCATCTCTCTGCATCTGCAATTCATGCCAGGATTGGAGGAGGAGTTAAAAGGAGGGAACCCCACTCAGATGGGGGCAACCGTGGAGAGGGAAAAGACCGAGCTTCTGCAGCCCTCAAGGGAGGGCAGACAGTCTGCAGAGCCTCAAACCTTGCAGAAAGAGGGTGCGGATCCCCTGAGCTGCAAGGGCGGGCACTGAGCTCCGTGAACTCTGAAGTGAACAGTGATGCTCCCGGGCCCTTAGGAGTAAGAAATGCCAAGATCCAGGTGAGAGCTGCCAACAGGTTTTTCTTTTCCTTTCTTTTGTTTAACCTTGTAACCGTTTGTTCTTTCACCTGAGACCCCAACAGAGGATGCGGCCTTGGCCAGGGGGCTGAGCATTGCCCACTAAAAAGCCACCTCTTACAGCACCCGTGGGGTGGGGGTAATTGGACTCATGTGTGTGCTTCTCAGGTAGTCCTGAAGGGGGTGTTCTACCATGGGCGGTTTTGTGATAACTATATATATATATTTTTATTATTCTTGACATTTCATAGGCATAGATCAAATCTTGTAATGTCATGAGAAACCTAAACCTGAAATAGTCTCATTTTTGTGTTTCGTATCCCTATATTTTGTCATTTTATTAACCAAGGCCAGAATCTGTAATTTTCTTGGTAACTGGTGACTTATATTCTGCCCACCATCATTTTCTGTAGCGAATGTGGGATGTAGATTATTTTTGTGGGTAATGAGCAGATATAAATACCTATGAGTCAGATAAATTATGCTGTATTCCCTCATTCCAAAGACAGACTCACAACGAAGGATATAATCAAATCCTGTTGCCCTGGTGATTTCTAGTTCAAGTCTGGATTGCAGCAGGTCTACATACTTCAGGTTTTTAAAGTTTAAGATATGTGCATTAATATGCAGAATTGAACAGATATAGACACATACTACAAATTAAATAAACCAGATTAAAATATCACCAGATTCCAATTTATGGAAAATAACATAAATTAGAGCAAATACTAACAGATGTTATGCTATAGCAAATTCGGAATAGACTAGAAAATATTAAGGTGCTCTCAATTTCCAGAATTTAATAGATGGTAAATGACATTTAAAGGGGCCCGGTCCAGGCTGATGGTCCATAAACATGACTGTACACCCATAATAATATCCAATTTACCTTATTAAAAATAGTTTAAAAGTGACTAGTGATTATGGGTGTCTCCATTTCTAACTTCAGACACATTATAGGGGCCTGATTTTCCATGCACTCATGATCAGTGCCTTCTGAAAATCGAGCCCTTGAGGGGATCTCAAGCTGGGCACCTCAGAGATCCCTAAATCACTAGTCATTTTTAAAAATCTAGATCACAAGATCTGATCCAAAGCCCATTGAACCCAAAACTGTCAACATCCACCGAAATATCGAATGATATGTGTGTGTTCTACACTCCCTTCTCAGGACACCAAGGAAATGTCGACAGTTTTACAGTTTTCAGAATCTGTGACATATAGTGTTTAGTCCAATATAAAGTTTATTGAATTTGCAACCGTCATTTTAGAAGCAGATACTGTTTAGCTATCAGGGCACATTTGTGTGATGCACTTGGCATTTTGAAAGCAGGGTATATCTGAGGACTGGCAGACTGATAAATATCCTTTTACTTTGTTTTTCTTGAACCCTCCTTTTTGCTGGGCTCTGGATTGACTGCCTGACTATGCTGGTCGTTTGCATCGTCATAAGATCTGCACAAAGACTGGTGTCCAAAATACTCAGATATGTTGCTGTATAGAATGGTGTGTTTTGTTTTGTTTTTTTTCAAAAAGCTCTGCTTCACAATGCCTATACTGTTTAGACTGGAAGCTCTTTGGAGGGGCAACTCTTTGTCTTGTTTGGCTCTGAGGAGATTGTCAGCCCCTAGCAAATGGTAAATAACATTAAATATTAATATTATTAACGGAACGTTCAACAGTGTAGGAAAGCAGGCAAGACTATACAGATTCATCTCATACATATCAACAGATCAAATGATATATTTAAGGGGTAGCTGGTACCAACTCTTTGACTATCACTTCTCATAAAGTGTCCTCTCCCACCTCCAGCTTTGCAACAGACTTTGGAGTTTCAGTAGGGGGAACGCTCATGGAGTAGAAAAGTCCTTCTTTGTCCCATACAATTCTGTTTATTTCTTCAGAGGGATAAACTATTAATCATCAATATTTGCCTTCTCTCACTTGTATTCCTGTAAGGCCAGACTCAATCTGCTACCAAAACAGCAGCAGTAGCATAACTGTACTGAAAATGCTTGGGAGTTGTCAGAGGCGCTGTAGTGAGACCCAGAACCAGGGGTTCCCCTCACTCCCAGACCTGGCAAGCCTGTGGCCGAGCTCCTCTCTTGAGATACCACAAGGGGAAAGAAGTAGGCCAAGTTTTACCTTTACTTAAAAAAAAAAAAACCCACACACACAACCTAGGAAATTATATACAAAACCTACATTGAAAGAACATTATTTAAGTTGCAAAGTCAAGCACTCATAAGTTAAAAAGTTCCAAATTCAGAGTTGCCGGGGGCTACCTTAATTTTAAATTCCCTTTGTGTGTATGCATAATAAATTGCCTTGATTACAGAATCACGCTTTTTTTTCCTACAGAAATCTTGCCTTATTCAGTACACAGGATGGACTCATAAGGGGGAAGATTTAAGCGAATTTGGGCAACTGCAAGTAGAGCAGTTCGTTATCTTTTGAATGCTTGACTTCACTAACTGAATGGCTTAGTCAATCACTCCAAGACTGAATACTTAGGTTTTTCTAATGTAATAGGAATGTATCAGAAAGCATTTGTAATTAGTTGTAGAAATTACATGCAAAATAATAACTGCCACTTCCTCATGTTTAATATTTTCTGTGGTTACATTTTCGGTCGATTAGCTGTGGAATAGTGAAGTACGGGAAAGACAAAGTTGTGTAGAGCGGTTATTGTAGGGGACTGGACTTCAGACCTCCTGGATTCTTTTCTGTAGCTGACTTGCTCTGTCCTTATGGAAAAGTCATCTAACCTGCTTGTTACCTAGTATACCAAGATGCTATAAAATGTTAAAATGCTCAAGGTGTTGGGAGGCTTCGTTAATTGATGTTTGTAAAGAGCTTCTAAGTTCCTCTGGGGAAAGGTACTATCTGTAGAAGTATATGCCAACACTTTCTCTTTTTTGGTGAAAATTCTAGCTCTGTGAAAATTAACTTCCATGTATTAATGGAGATAATATGCCAAATGTAAGTGGATGGTAATTAAGAAAATACACCTGAATATGTTTACTCCTTGTGTTGTTTTTCATACCAAAGGCCCACACTGTCTGACCTATGAAAGCAATTTAACATGCATACAACAAATGAACCAGGTATTAGCAAGAGCTTAGGAGTGACAGGAAGCTATCCAAAGGCAAGAGACTAAAGACTGAAACTGAAGAAAATGTTAATCGAGGCAGCGTTTGTCATCAAACAAATGGTGTCTGAGATATAAAAATGAAGCCCTGCCAGAAACAGAGCTACTGGTGTACATGAGTCCAAAAGGGAGTTGAGAATTTTTCTGGAAAAAGAGAGATACACAGACACTGACTTGATTTCTGGGGTGAAAACGAGAGAATGATTTAGAGCAGGAAAGGCTGAAGATGTTTCAGCTGGCAGGACAGTGCTGCCAAGCAACAGCGATTCTTAAAAAGGAAGGAAATATGGCGCAGTATGAAATAGCGAGATGAGAGGCTCATACACTCCAATAACTTAGTCACAATGAATTGTGATTCGTAAAACAACCATATCAGGATTACCCTGTAGCACTAGATAAACCAGGGGGTAAAAAGAGCACACTATAGGGAAGGTGGATTGTAAAACAAAAAGACTAGCTAGGAACAAATTAATACGCTTAGAGACCAGTGTTTGTAAAGATCCTTATTAAAGAGAAGATTAACAGTATTTTTTCTTTTTTTTCCTGAAAAATGGTTTTCTGGCACCATGAAAAACCATGCTGGAAGAAAGTAAATTCTCCTCCAAGGAGTCCCAGGAATTCCCTTCTTTTGTTATAGGAGTTGCAACTTCAAGGAATATAATTTTATACTACCCACCAACCAGTGCATTCATGTCAATAAAAGGAAATGCTAATATAGACGTGGACCTGCTGCCATTGAAAGAGAAAACTCCAGGGTGCAGGAATGGGTATTGGTTCATCTTGAAATCACATACAGGATGATTGACTTCATGAAACATTTACTCTTGCTCTTTTATATCTTGTTCACTATGAAAGGTGGCATAATGTCTGACAATGTGAAGTCATATACTGTAGATGAGAATATCAGTGCTGGATAAACTAAAATAGTTATTATTGACTGTCATATAGGAACCAAATGTGATACATTCAGTGAGAAACTCTAAGAAACTTTGTTTTAAACTTTTAAAGTATTTACAGCTAGATTAGCACACAAAATATAGCAAGGTAATGCAAGCAGATCAGGTACATCAGTTACATCAGTGTGCTTAAAGATTACCCCAGCCCCTCTATCTTCCAGTCTTGAGCCACTCTTAAGCAAAGATTGCCAACTGTGCTCAATTATGGCACACTGTGCAATTATTTTATGATGATGGATAAACACCATTTGAACACTACATACTACAGATGGAAGGAATGATGATATTAAGACACATTTGAGCAACTGATGATATACTGATAATGAAGGATGTAACAAAATGATGGTGTTTCCCCTTACTATGAAGACGAAGCCATCTTAAAGATAATTTCTAAAATGTGAAGTGTTTCTAAATATGTGAATATTATATAAATTCTCCCACAACAAATATCAGCCTCATTTCCTTCAACAAACTTTCCTCTAACAGACTTGGGCACCTGCAGTGGGAATTCAACCACACACATCCAACTTCTCTTTTAGTAAGCGCTGATGTGTTTGAGCGGCTTTGGGGGGTTTGCGGGAGGTTTGCTTCCTTCTCCTGTTGATGCCTTTTCAGATGTAAGTAGAAATCAAGGCTACTTATTCAAGCAAGGCTTACCCTACTAAATAAACAAATAAAAATGCACAGGCATGGAAAGCAGTCTTCTCCTAGTAGCGGCAGCCTTCTTGAGGGACTGCCTTCAGCATAAACTTTGGAATACTAACTGTAGCTATTCCTGTGCGTTCTTGGGAGAACTCTGAATCTTTCCTTCCTGCTTTGTTAGGAAGGCTGGGATGAAGGACCATGAGTCTCCCTTTGCATTCCAAAGTGTCGGTATGACATGTTACTTTTCTATTCACTCTCTGCTCTCCCTTCTCCCAGTAAAAGTGAGTGGCTTATCCTCTTATTTTATTTTATTTTGCCATCTTGTGCTTCGTCCATCAAGATAACTCTCTTGAAACACATTAGTCAATAATACGTAATTTTAAACTACCTGTAGAAGATCCATATTTAGAGAATTGAGGCTTGACTACCTGCCCCCCTGAAATCCTGTAATCACTACATCAACACGCCGTCTTTATGGATCATAAGCCTTTTAATCCCTTCACTGCCCACCTACCATCTCAGCACCTGCACACGCCAGCTGGCTCAAGCCAGTTTCATTTCTCTGATGTTGGTTTTCCCAAAATAGGAATTATCTGTGTTTCTTTTTCCTCTTCAGAGACCTCACAGGAATGGTATCTTGCTTGAATGCTTTAGTAGGTCAGTAACATTATGATTTCTGTGAATCTCTTTGGTTCAAATGATCTTTTCAGGACTGGAGGTATGCAGTAAAGTGCTTTACGCCTCATGCTCATTGATTATAATCAGGGCCAAACAAGTAGTGAATGGAAGCATTGCTATCTAGTGACTCATGGCCTGTATGAAATGAAGTTGTGGTCCCAGTCTAGGTCCCAGCAAGTCAATGTCCTTACTGCGTTCACCCACAATTGGTAATAGTGGCAACTTCCTTGTTAATCATAGCTCAGAAGCTAAAGAAACCAAAATTATGGAGGCATATGATACTTTCTTCTTCTCCGTGGTTCCTCTGCACCAGTGGTGGGGTCATGAGCTATTTACTGCTATTGCCAATGCTGTGCCTGCTCTGGCTTCAGTCTCTGGGGCTGTCAAGCTGATGTCTTGAATGAACATTAAATCCACTTTGAAAGAGTAACTTTCCAAGTTGCAGGAGGAAATATCACAATCAATTTGACTCATAAAAATGATGAAAACATGCACTTCGTCTGTAACGGTACTTTTACGTCTTGTCTTTTGTAACAGATCAAAACTAGACTTCAATCTGCATTATATATCTGTGTGCCTCACATGGATTATGAGCAAATGTTGTTGATAAATGTGCACGGACATGTTTGAACAGGGCTTATGCACTCTTCAAACATTTTTTTCATGGGGACTCTGCATCTAGATACTTGTCAGTGAATATGTCCTACACTGGGAAGTATCTTCTATTATTATGTCTGACAGCTGACTGGATTTTGTCTAAGGGATGTAAGCTTCGTACTGAAAACTTTTCTCTCTAAAGGGAAGTTTGCTGATTATCATGGAGAACACGGAGTCCTGAGGTCTATGGCTGGGTCTGCCACTGACTTGGATGATTCTGGGCAAGTCAGGTAGGCCAAAACTTTTAAGAGTGGCTGTAGTCTCTTATTGATGAGCAAGCTTTGTCAAGAAATTCTTTATTATGCACAGGAACTCTGTACAAAAACAGCATAACAAACTTTCTTTACTCTGCATTCCTGGAAGAATACAGCTAACTCTCGATGCAGCCGAAGTCAGAGGGGAAACTTTAATTTGGATTCGTTCGACGCAGGTATAGTGATTCTATTGTCACATCCACTGTTTTATAGTAAAATTATTTTATTGTAATAACTGATTGTCTAATAGCAGCATTTCTTTTACAAAACCAATTTCCTAACATTGCGGATAATTATTGTAATAGAAACATCACTGATATAGATTAGATGTGGTATTATAATCACAGAGAATCAAAATAGACTTGATAAATGTTCTTAATCCCACTTGTATTATAGAAAATGTTTAAAATAGTCTCTAGTTGGCTTTCTTGCCTGTTTCCAGCTATAGTGTTTCCTGCTGAATAAGAAGCACTAGTGACTGGAAGGAATGAGGAGTTGAGTATGAACAAAGTAAAATTATTGAATAATACACGTGCCCCTTTTATTTTGTTGGCTTGTAATTTATTCCTGATTAGTAGGACATACCTGGTCATCAGATTCCCAAATGAGAGCTGACATCTCGAATTGATTCCGAATCACCACAAAGATGTCCAGTTCGACCTGTTAGCCAACCACTTTGTAAATCGGAGTGGAATCGGCTGCCGTACAGCAGACAACCACCACTTTTTGATCTTGTATTTCAGGAGTTTTTCTCTGTGAAACAAAGTACATGGAGCATGGATCACTTATAGCAATGAGCTTGTGCTTGATGCTGGAATAAATTCATGCTTGGGTCTGGAATTACCCAGGGTAATAAATGATCCCTCCTGAAGAGCAGGAGTGGTACTCCAGTTTGTGGCTGTGTACCATATAAATATGTCTCCTAGTATGACAGGGAGCAGAATGCCAACTTTGTATGGCCTGATCTTGCATCGTCGTCATTCAACACTCCCCTTGCCTCCAGTGGCTATCATGTGTGCATGCAAAACTATTGCAGGATTAGACATCAGTGGGAGTGAACATATTGGAGGAAATAAGTTTAAGGCCTCAGCCTGCAAATTTTCATACATGTCAGCAGTCAGATCGATGACCATGTGCTTGCATGTGTAAAAAAGGATTATTCACGTGAGTAAAGACTAGCGAGCTCAACACACATGGATTGTGAGACCTTTGGGACAGGGACTGTCTTTATATGGTAGATGTCGGGCACTTTTATGACACTATATATTTAAAAACTACTAATTAAATTACATTGAGCATTCAGTCATTGATAGTTCACCCTCACTAGAGGATTTGTTGGTTGCTACTTTTTTGGTAGAGTGCTAGAAATGTCCATCTAGCAGACAAAAACTCACTCGCCAGTATACTCGCCAATCTTATAGTGCCTCACAGATGCTTTAATTATTACATAAATTATGCTGTAAGCAATGGCATTAAGTTAAAAACAAACACAGCAAGACCAAAACCCCTCTTAAGAATGTGATAAAAATTCAAGAATTGTTGTACAGAATTGAATACAATTGGCTAATCAAGGCTATGAATTTTAGAACACTTCTTAAAAACAGACAAATGGAGGAATTTTCAGTTTAATTATGAGAATTTTCAGTAATCCAGATTTTGGGCTGAAGGATGGTCTTGTGGTTATTATAAGGTGTTGGGTTGGCAATCAGGTGTGCCAGATTCATTTCCTGGTTCTGCCTCAGACTTCATTGAGTAAGTCACTTAACCTTTTTGTACCCTCTTTGAAAGACCTAGTCCTTATATTCCTTTTTCCCACCCTTTTTCTGTTTTGTCTGACTGTGAGGCTAGGAACTATCTTACTGTGCGTATGTAAAAACCTAGCACAGTGGACTCCTGCTCTCTGTTCAGGTCTCTGGGTGATCCCATAATGTAAATAATAATTTAGGGAAGGGATTAAATGATTTGACAATGTCCCTTTAATGAAGGAATCCTGACACTATCATTCAGATCACTTAAAAACGCTCCAAAGAAACGAGCTTCTTAAACATCAGGTATTGCTTAATGAAAGTCACAGGAATTTGAATTAATAATAAAAGAGAATTTTTATTCAGATATTATGAAGCCTTCTGCTATGGATCTGTGGTCGTTTCGGTGTAATGGAGCTAATGCTTTCCATTCCGTATTTTGTTCACTTCATAGAGCTTGCAACCACTTTCAAAGTGCCTTAGACATCAGTCATTTTGAATGTGGAATGCCCATTAAATTCAGTGGGTGCCTTGATAGGGGAATGATGGTCCAAACAGCTTTAATGCTATGGTGCATTATAGAAGGCTCTTGCACACATAGAGCTTGCTAACTAATGTAGAGTCATATCCTGCTTTTGCTAACTGCACATGCAACTTCTGTTGAAATCACAGGCATTTTAACATGGATGGAGGGCAGTGTATAGCCTTAAATGCGTATCTATCCTGGGACACTTACGTGTTATGATTAGTTTTTCATGATTGTTGACTTCACTGCTAATGATGTTGCAATACTTCAGGCAGTGATAAAGAGAATCAACTGTCAGGATGCATTAACTGAAACTTTTTCATATTATGATGCTGTATCTGCTTCTTGGGATTGACTCAGCATTTAAATTAAACTTTAAAATTCAAAGCTCTTAAAAATAAAATTGAAGTGGAAGTGCTGCACTTGTTTGCTCTAGTTTATAGACTATATGAATCATGCCGTTAGTTTTCTATTTGGGCTGCTGGCATTAGATAGCTTTCATGTTTAAAGACTACTTAGAAACCTTGAAAGTCTTCCTTGTAGTTATTGTATGTCCTGATAATTTGGTGACAAAATGAAAACAGGATGAGCCAGTAAAATCATGTTATGTTTTTGCTGGATTGTTCTTTTAGACCTAGGCTGCAATTGTATGTTTGCTTAATTTCAATTATTTAGAGAGGGAGTGAGGAAGAGAGATCTAAGCACTGCTGCTCATGTTTTTTCCCTATACTGAGAACCAGACTAGAAAAATGATGTTTAAATTCTGAGATACTGAAGGGACTAAGTGCTCCTCTCTGGAGTAATAGGAAGAAAAGCCATTTCCAATTTCTGATGACATTTCGTCTGAGGAGAAGCCACTTGTCCTAATATTGATCTGGAAAGCGTGCAAAAGTGCATTAGGTCTCGTGCAGCTGGCCAAACAGTCCAAATGTATATACAGCAAATACCTGGGGGAAGATTAACATTGCTTACTATAAACCACAAAGTGTGTGACAGTTGCCTAACAGGTTGTTAATGTGCATTAACGAATTGGATCAGTTCCGACTAATTGCCAGCTGGGAGTTTGAAAAACCAAAAGCAAGAAAACCCCCAAAGTATCTACCTCAGATTTTATACAAGATGCCTTCTACAGAAGGTCAAGAATTTGGTTGTTTGCTTATTGATAGTACTATGCAGATTGTGAGTGTCTGAGTCATTGTGAGTGTTTAATAAAGCTGCTAACTCTTTCAATTTCTATTAAGTCATAGTATATTGAATCAAGGCTATCAGAAATCGGAAGCACATGTTATAATTGCCATGGAATAAATTTAGAGTAGAGTAGGGAGAAAAATTCCTGAAGAAACCCCAGAACCTAGTATTTTGGCCAGATTTTTTTTTAAAACAAATCTGAGGTCACCAATGTTTCAACAAATGTTAGTGATTTTGTGGTGAATTTGAAAGTGTGGGCCTTACCATTTTTTTTTTAGAAGAAAGCTTAAACTCTACAGAAGACTGGAGGGACAACCAGGAGAGTGGTTGGACAGTGCATCAACAGATTGCATCTGATCCCTGTTCAGTTTAGATTGAGGACTTCAAGTTGCTGTCACTAGCAACAAGCCCATCTTCCACTCGATGCTCATATGGGTGGCCCATAACAATGGCACCACAGCATCCTTATACACGGCACCTACTGACTCAATAGATGGAGCCACATTTTCACTCTTACTTTAATTGGGCCTTAAAAGTCAGTTAAACATCTAAGGATCAAATGCCTGCACACAATCAATGACTTCTGTTAATTTTGAATCCAAGTGATACTAATTGTGCTCATATTTAAAGGCCCACAAATGTAACAGCATTCCCCCCTCCCCCAAGAATCCGGATAAACTCTAAAATGTGTGGAATGAGCTCTGGAAGACACTTCCTCCCAAAGCTGTGTGAGAGCATTGCTGAGCATAAAATGGCTGATGGACTATCAGGGATTGAGTCAAAGACTATTTAAAGACCCCCGTTTGCCTTCAGTTGTCTAAAGCATTTCTAATGATCCCCAAAAAGCAGAAGGATTTTGAACTAAAGGAGTCATCTGCATGTTTGTATACAATCACTAATTATCACCAAAGCCAGAAATACCTAACGGCACATGGGCATAGACGGAAATAAATTAAAATGAGTTTTGTCATTTCAGCAGAAGGCAATTAGTTATAAAATTGGAAGAAATCCTTCCATGTTCAGATTTGCAGGGAATTTCTTCAACAGCTATAACAAAATACAAGCTTGATTCAGGAAAGACTGGTTAATACATGTGACAGCCCCATCAGCTCTCACTTTTTGTATGTAAACTCCTGAAATCTCATTGCTGCCTGATCACATGTTCCATTTTTTTGGACTGAGACTGTTAGTGTCAGACATGGCAATGTAAATGGTTATGTAGGTTTCTAGTCTTCTAATCACCCCCTTATTTAGTTGTTAAATTAAAACCTTACAAGGTTATATTGCGAATTTAAAGCATGAATTTGGCCAATGTGACTAGAAGGCTGGAGGTCTTTGATTTTGTTCAGATGAGAAGGTGTCTTTGAGCTAGTGAACAATGGCTTATAAAAAAGCAGTGTCTGTTCTGGGTGTTTGGTGAAGTAAATAAGAAAATAATCTGAATTCTGTCCCAGTCCACAGCAAATTAAATGAAGGTGGTTCTAGCCTTTTCCATTAGAAATTGAAATAAACCATCAGTCCCTTGGTGTGTTTAGCATACAAAATAGGGACGCTGCTGTCCAAAGATGCAATAGCCCAAATTTATCATGAACATAACCAGAGGTCACAAGTTGGTAAGAAGATAGATGCAAGTGGGTGTTTGTATTTTGCACAGCAGGGGATGTGAAAGAGTCAAGGTGTGAGTCATCCTGGGCCTTGGCTGGAGTGACTTTGGGGCAGTGATCCTTAAGGCATCATGTGTCAGCTAAACATAGCCATGGCACAGCCTCCAGGAGCCAGAGCACAGCAGAGATTCTGATCCTCAATGTACAGGATTTGATAGATTTATTTGTATTGTCATGACTGCCAAAGGGATAAGGAAATTCTGAACTTGTGCAATGTGTTATTTCCTTGCTGGGAAAGAAATAAAGTGCAAGCAGATACTTAGTATTCTATTTTGTTATACACTATTAACAATCCTCAGATAGCTTGAGCAATGAGGAATAATGAAAAGCAGCAGCAAAGCTTACTGATCAAAGACCTCCAGAAAGCAAACTGTGTTCAACTCCCAGTCAATAAAAGGCCCCTCCACCCTGCAAATGTGACTTGAGTCAAGAGACCAAATTTCAGCTCAGTCAGTTGTCTTGACCTGGTTGCAATATTCAATGAGTGGTATATCTGAATTAGGTCAGCGACTTGGACATGCCTGGTTGCAGAACACAGTTAAAACATAAGCCAGGTCTACAAACTTGTATCAGTATAGCTATGTTGCTCATGGGGTGTGAAAAATACACCCCGAATGAAGTCGTTATACCGGACTGGTGTAGACAGCGCTATGTCGACAGAGGAACTTCTCCTGTTGACATAGCTACCGCCTCTCAGGGAGGTGGATTAATTACACTGATTGGAGAGTCGGTGTAGTAGCACCGTCACTAAAGCACTACAGCAGTGCCGCTGTACTTAAAGACAAACCCATAGTTAGGAACTGCTGGAATCCTGTCATAGTAGGATTGCAGTCAACCATCTAATAACCAGGGCCACCTAACTCACTAGTATTTGTAGCCTAAAAGGCTCTTCATTTTCTGCTTCTCTCTGAAATATTTTCCTACTGCTATGTTTACGACACCTATAGCCCATTAAAATACTGTTGTAAGCAATTGGGTAGTCCGGGTCATTCCTTTGTCAAGTTATGCAGATCATCAAAGCCATCTTTGTTTTGGGCACTTGTGGCTCCAAATGGACCGTTTTTTATTGTTGCATTTCAAACAAACCTCTGCATTTGAGGTGAGAGACCCAAATACGCACACACAGTCTTCTCCATGCTGGTATGTGCATGTTTGTGTTCCTCTGTGCCTCATCCACGTGTCTGAGCTTCATTTTTAATTTTCCTTTCCTTCACATTTATCTTTCTATTGGGATGGACGTGAATGCCACAGCACGGCTTGTACTATTGCTGTCCTTTCCATTATTTGATGTTAGAGAATGTACCTTGTGACAAGCTATTAAAGAATTTCCTTCCTGAAGTAAATTAACAGGACAATATATTAATAAGGAATCTGTGACTGCTTTTTGCTAGAAACGGAATGTTGAGTTAGGTGAGTCGTTAGATTGATTTAACACGCAGAGATGATTTTAAATTTTAACATTATATTCTGCCTTTGAAATGGGGAGGTCTTGGAGTGTTCTGGCTAGATTACTGATTACCAGCATTTTTAGCAGGTAGGGATTTGTCAGTTGGGCTTTTCCTGTAATGGCTCTGTCAAATTAATTAAAAATACAAGATATGAAATGACAAGATTATTTATAAAAACAAACCATGCTCACATGCAATAGATCTGTGTAACTGGTCTGGAAGAGAAACTGCATCACAGTAAATGGAAAATATGGCTATGCTATAGCAAAACATTTAATTTATATAAGCTCCCTCGGAAGTTCCTGAAATATCCATTCCTTGAAGAAAAAGGATTTTTGTTTTAGATTTCTACTCTATCTGGCCTGTGAGAATGTCAGAGGTTTTGGTTCACTAGGAGTTTCACATGAACCGTTCTTTCCAGGTTTGCTCCATATTGGTTGACAGCCCTTGAATTCCACTTTTGAATGAACAGGAAACTCAAATTTTTAAATGACTGCATACTTTTGAAGACATGTCTCTGGATGTCTGGCCCTAATGGGTGCAAAATTGTTATTCTGAATGTGAACCAATGCAGGGCTGAGTCTCCAAGCAGATAGAATGTAATGATAGCTCTATACAGGACAGAGCATTCTCTCCCCTTCCCTCCTCATACACTTCACATGGAAATGGAAAGCCCTAAGGAAACTAAACTGCTTTCATTATGCAGGGTGGAGTCAAGATGGAGACCAGGACTCCAGACAGAAGAGTTTGGCGTCATGACAGGGGCAGCATGAGGGTGTGGCCATTAGCTCCTCCTTTATACTGATTCACAGGCCTAATAGTCCCACATATGAGGTGCACAGAAAGTCTAGCTGCTATGAAAGCCCATGAAAAGGTAGTAGCAGTGGAGTATCTGCTTTACACATAGCTATCAGATCTGTTTATTTTCCTAGAGCCTTACACAAAGCCATTCTACTTGGGATTCGCTATTGGAGTTCAGCATCTGGTCCTAAGGTTTGTGTGAACTAACCCTGTTCTTCTCAAGGAAATGTTAGCTCTGACACATAAGGATGATACCATAAAGTCCAAATTATTTAACTGCTCAGCAGGGAAATAATTAACATGCTTCTCCAATGGGAGTATGGGCAGATTTTGCAAATGCAAGTGGAACACTGACTGTAAAGCCCCTTATGGAAAGAATCCTATAGGGTTTAATCAATAAGAAATTAGGTTGTATAGACACTTAAAGGTATCCTATAAAAAGATCTCTAAATCCTTATGAGATCTCATGGAGAGTGATATCTTTTCTACAGATTTTCTGGACCATACTAAAAATTCTGTAGTAGGGGCATAATTCCATATTAAGGACTTCCTCTTAAATACCCACAAAGCCCCTCAAACACCTACTTAAAATTATTCTCTGCCATGATGCCTACAGAAAGTTTGACAATAGTTCAGCTGCTGGAGAGCTGAGACCACTTCCTTGTGTTCTCTAGTCTGTTTGTTGTATTGTACTGTTGCCTCGGTGTCTTATACTTACATTGTAAATTCCTTGGAACAGGCCGCATCTCTGCAACTGGGCAGTATCTCCTAGGTGTTACCACAATACAGATAATAACAAATGCAATGGTAAGGGTCAAAAAGCGTGTATAAACCTAAAGTTTATAATGTTGTCTTAAATTCTAAAGAATTTTTCTATAAATGACCACTGTGTTTTCCCCTAACATGATCCCTGGAGCTGAATGGTAGCACTATAAATAAACCCTGGTTTCCTGAATTGAAGCTAGATGCTGAGAGATTCTAGACAGGAAAGAGTCAAAACTGCTCTGTAGCTAAAAGTGGGAAATGGAAACTTGTTCTTAATAAAGCCCTATATCAATATCCAACATTATGATTATTTGTCACCACCCCTCATTTTAATTCATGATTTCAGAAAGTAGTATGTAGTGCATCCCTCAAGTGACATTTTCTAATGGATCCATTGTCTGCCAATGTTGTTCGGATGTCACATTTGGAGATTGTGTCTCAGTGCTGTTTTGGCACAATGCAAAGGTAACTTATTTTTCTTCATTGCAGATATGAGGATGTTTTCATTTGTGGTGTGGGTTATTCTCTGTATGTGTTAGAGAGACAGGAACTTCAGAAACAGTGAATGCATTCTGCATTCGGTGGAATTTCATTTTAGTGGGAAGAGAATCAGCACAAGCCATAAAATATATTGGCCAAATTATTGCCCATAAAAGAGGAATTACTGTAAGAATAACTGTCTGAAAATTCACTAAAGTTCTCAAATTATCCATTTCTTAATTGTATCTTTAGAAGCCAAATATTTGACGTAAATGGGTTCACATTCACAAATAATTTATTGCTCAGACTGGCTGACCTATGTTACCTGCTTTTTGTGAACATTCATCTTGGTCCTTTTGTATGGGCATTGTCCATTTGTCTGGAAATGTTTAATCTGAACTGATAGACGCTTTGCAAGCTGAAAAATAAATATATAGCTTTAAAACTTAATTGTTCTACATGTTCTGTCACAGAATCAACTAAGAGTACACTATTTAAATTGGCATTAAGATAACACAAGGACCATAATGAAAATTTAAAATGATCACATTTACTTTCAGCTCACAAAGATGTTATCTATTCAGATAACGGCTGAAAATAAATGACAAAGAAGAACATTGTGAACAGGACAGTTGTCTTTGCTATTCATGCACTATCTAAATAACCAGTAAACTGTTTGGCACATCTCTCACCTTTACATAACTCTGAGATGACAAGGATGATAGAATTCTGCACCATAATAATTTCACAAGATGGAACAATATAGACTGTTGGGGAAATAACATGTTTTGTTTAATAAACTAGCCCAGTTCAGTACAAGCATGTTATCAGAGTTTGGTGAGGATGTTAAAGATAATAGGCTAAATTGAAGTCTGGTGCAACTCCATTGCATTAAATGGACTTAATGCCTGATACGGATTTGACTCAGTACACTTAACAGTAGCGAAAGGAATACAGTTATGTGGTAGCACCTATCAGTCCTATCTGACTTGGGTGCGAAACAGTGTTCCAACCTAGGGTTGATTCCTTTCTTTGGGATAGATTTTGTTCAGACTCACAAAAAACAGAGCTGTCAAAGACATACTTTTATCACCCCGTCCATCTCCTTGAAAATGCAGGTTTTCCACGTATTTTAAAAATGTTCCTAGTTTTAAAGGGAGCACTAGATGAAGCCTCCACCACTTCAGTTGGGAGATTGTTCCATGACCTAACAGACCTCACAGCTAAGATGACACACTCATAACTTTAAAAAAAAAAAGACAGAAATTTTGTCCAAATTGATCTGTTCCTATGGAAAGTTTCAGTTTTGATTAAATGGTATTTTCTATTGGAATTTTTTTTTTACCAGCTCTAATTGCATGTTTTCTGCGCTGAGTACTATGTGTGATCTCATGTTTTATGTTCAGGGTTTTAGCAACAAGAAATTTCCAAACATCACCAAAAAGGCACTGTGATTTTACAAGAACTGTTTTTTCCCTGACTACCTAGCCATAAAGGTATGGTTCAGATGGGCCAGGAATTAAATGCAGATAAAATATCACATTCTTTCTCCTCATTTCTTTTTAATATTTTTGGTGCTAATTTTTAAAATGGTATTTTCATTTTAGATCTGTTCACTTGCCATATATTTTGTTTTATTTATCCTGTTTAACATTCAAAGACACTTGTTTTTAAATATAGTCTGAAGTTTTAAGTTTTGTTTCCCCCCTCATGTCCTTTTATTATTTAGAAAGATGTACAAGGTATTCAACAATTAAGAAAATGAAAGTAATTACATTTCTCACACTGAACTGAGAAACCTTCCTGAGAAATAAGGTAGCTGAATATTATGATTAATTTGCTTGTCAGTAATATTTTTCACACTAACATTTTATACTTGAAGTATTCTCATTTCCCTCTAACCACGTTTTCTTTAATCTTACTGATGTTAACATGATTTGAGGGAAGGGTTAACTCTTTTCAGATAGAAGATAGCAATAGAATCTAAACACATGCTGTGTCAAAAGGATTACTTTTTCTTATATCCAGCTGCGAAATGGTATTAATAAGCTAAAATACATTAACTCTTCTAATATTTCTTTTCCTTTGCCTTTTACTAGGGATGAGACCTTTATGGAGTGTTGTGGTGTTTTTAGTTCTGGTTTAGGGGCGTCAAGCTGGGATTTCCATTGAAGGTGTGAGGAAACCCTCATCAAACTCCTCTGTTAACCAAGGCAGACCCTGCTGGGAAAGTACTACTGATTAAAACTGGAAGAGCAAGCTATTGACTTCTGCCCCTGCATCAGTAGGGTAAAAAGGAAATGGTAGCCCAGGCTCGGTGAGGATACAGGGAGAGAAATCCTCTGTCAACAGAGGTGAAGGCCTTCTGAGCCTGGAGAAGGCTGGAATACTTATTTAGAATGGACTGTCCTTGTTCCCTGTACATGTGTGTGTGGCGGGGGAGTGGTAGCGGTGTGTGTGTAAGGAATGCTTTGGTTTTGGTGGGAAGAGCAAAGCACTGAAGCCTGCAGTCCCACAGAATGAAACCCAGGTCCTGAGAAAGGTAAACTGAGGCAATGATGGCAGAGAGATAAGAACCCATTTCAGTAAGCAATTGCTGTACCAGTCGCTGAAACAGGGATGTTATGCTGTCACAAGGGAGGAGGTGATTTGTGCCACTGCTCATGGGAGGGCAGATGTTAAGCAATCTCTGTGTTAAAGTGTTGTTCATGTTGGCTCTGATTCAGCAGAACATGCACTTGAGTCCCAAGTGCATGATTAAGGGCTGTTTGAGAGAGCTTAGAAGACAGGGCCCTAAATCTGCATCTCCTTGAGGAAGGAGATTGCAGGCCCAGGCCTGAAAGATTAGCTATACAAGGGTAAGCACTTTATCTAATACAAGGTGCCTCTTCCTAAGCATTTGACTGGCAGTATGGAAAAGTTTTAAGGGGTAATGACCTGCTTTCTTGTTTGCTATTGCCTTAATTACTCATTCTTTAAAATAAAACAACTTTTTTAGAAAGACACAAACAGAGGAGAGTCTCACATTACAAATACAATAATGGAATGAGTTATTACATAGACGGTTAATACACGGACGTTGCAGCAAGTCCTTTACATGGGAAAAGCATAATGGAGAAAGAATCACTCAGGCTAGCTCTAGTTGCTAAAGGCAGGATAAAAAGCAGGGAATGAAAATAACAGCCAGCATTGTCAATTAGGGTCGAAGACTTAGGAACTCAGGTCTGATGGCAGTCCTATCACACCCCATGGCAGAAAAAAGGCAGTAGGGTGCGGTCCAGACCTCCAAGCTGCCTAGAGAAATTAATGCATGCAGCCACTTATAAGCATTTCATAGAATCTAAACTTTGAATGCATTCTCATAAGACAAATACCTGTTTTGAACAAAACTAACATACAGGCAAGATGCTGTGGTTTCCAGGTATGAGTTTGCCAGTTCTTAGCTAATTGCTACTGTAGGGGTAGTCAATGGGCAGCTTGCAGTTCATAGCCAGACTGCCAGAAGCTTTTCATCGGATTGCTGCTGTGTGCCACGGTTTGAGGCTTTAGCCTGGCAAGGGGGGAGCACACTGGGGGGTGGAGCTTCAGCTTCTACTGGGTGGCGTGTTGGGGCTCAGGGGGTCCCAGGGTGCGTCCCATGGGGCTGATGTCCTGAGCCCCAGCGCACCCCGGTGCACCTGGTAGGGCTCCAGTTAGGGAAGGCTGGGGGATCACCTGCCCCAAGCTACAAGGTAGCACCAGGTGCCTTCCACAGCTCCAGTTTTCTGCCCTGGGAGGGCAGGGCTCCAGTTAGGGAGGGTTGTGGGGGCACCTGCCTCTCTGAGTTACCTGTCAGCCCTGGGTAGCAGCTCCCCCAAGCCTGCCAGCATGCAGCCAGTCACTCCTCCATCTGCACAGCCCCCCCCACTCAGTGCCACAGCCCCCCAGCGTTCCGTGGTCCAGTCGAAAGCCTGTGGCGGTCTGGAGTTGGCCCGTGGTCCACCTATTGACTATGCCTGCAATAGGCCCTGGGATAATTACACAGCATTGTAGTGTTTGCTGAACAGAGGCACATGTGATGTGAAAAATATTTCTCTGGTGTCTGGACCTTGACCGAGAAATCTGGACCTTGACAAAAAATGATTCTCTCCTTGGCCTACGGCCTTAGCCAGAACTGGCACTTGGTTTCCCAGCATCAGAAACACCACTTGAGTTGGGAGAGTCACAATCAATGAAAAGTAGTTTTGCAGTTTAATCAGAGACTTCCTTATGAACCTTTACCGCACTGTTCTTCTCAAGTAGTGTATGAATTTGCTCCTCCATTGGCACCCATTCTTTATTGAGACACATTCTAAACCAAGCAGTGGGATTACTTACGGAGTAATGTACTAATCACGGGAAGAGTGGCAGAATCAGAGCCTAAAATATTTGAATCCTTTTAACTTCCTATTGATCTCCCGGCATGATTCACCCATTACCAGTTCTAGGAAGGCGAGTCCTATTTATCTTCAGAAAAGGTATGGCCACTACTCTGCTAGTCTGGAAAGAGCTTCTGGGAAAAAAACACTTTATTCCCACATGAAAAATTACTACAATTAGCAAAAATTCTGGAAACTGCTTTAAACATTTTGATGCTACTGTGCTTATTTTTACATTCGCTATCTTACACCTACAAGTTACTCACCGTCTGTCACACATTCACAGACAAAGCACTAGTGTAGAGGAGGGACTGTCACTAAGCAAGCATGAAGCACACGGCCTGGCAGCTAAGTCACAATGGGTGGCTTGCTCGGTGCAGGCCAAACCGGAACATGCTGCTTTTTTAGACTCCTGCCCCTCTCCTCAAGCATGGCAGGTCCTGGCTGCTCTGCTCCCTCCCACTCCACTGCAGCCAGAGAGAAAAAGTTCAGCGAGGTGGCTGCCTCCTTGCTGATCTCCCATCCCGCTGGCTGCAGCAGGGAAACCGCACGCGTCTGGTAGCCCTCTGTGCGTCACCTGGGTCCCTAGACAGTGACTCCCTTCTGCAGCCAGGGGGACGGGAGATCGGTTCTCCTGGCTCCAGCAGGGACCCCCGCACATAGGGACTCAGATAGAGCACTTTGCCATGCTCTCTGCGGGTGTCGGGGGAGGGGAGCGCTGATCTTCCATCCCCTTAGGTGCAGCAAGGATCCTGCACTGGTTTTGTAGCCCCACAGCAACATGCTCCTCGCCTGTGTCCTTAGACAGCAGCTCCCTTCTGCAGCCAGCAGGACGGGAGAGGCAGACTACTGCGACAAACCCCATGGGCCACTTTTGTCCCCCCAGGCCATGGGTTGGGAACCACTGGGTTAGACAAACACCTGTCAGGAACGATGTACATGTACTTAATCCTGTCTCAGACCAAGAGTATAGACTAGATGACATCTTGTGGTCCCTTCAACCCGACATTTCTAGGATATTCCATTACCGTTTTCCTCAGCCATCCAGTCACCTATTTAATTCAGACCTTCCTTACTGCCAGTAAATGCCTCATTTTTTTAGTTTTTTTTTTAAGAAAATGTTTCCATGATAGTAACCAGTAGAATGTTAAATATTGCCACAGAAGTGCCTTAAGAATTACAGACACTGATGCCCTACTGTGAAACTAATTCTAGTTCACAGTTCTTAAACACTTTAATTCCATTGCCTGGGCTTGATTCAGCAGGGACTACTTCTGACCTTCCAAGGCAGAGGAGTTTGCATATTGATTTAAGGCAGTAGCTCCTCCACCCCCTTTTGGTCTAATCTCTCCTTCCTTCTCACAGATTTTTGTTCCTGATTTGCTAAGCAATCTATATTGTGATCAAATGGCACACAATGAATTTTTTCGTCTTACAGTCACACATCCGCTCCGGTTGTGTTCACGTTCCCACAAAAGCTTTTCTTTTTTTGTTAAGCCTGTATAGTCTCCTTCCCATGATAAGCATTAAAAAGGCCCTTAAGCAAAAATGTGAGGTGATTTTTATTCCTACTTCATTAAATTGGTGAAAGAAAATAAACACAATTTATTTTGAAAATGTAATTGAACTTCACAAAAAAAAAAAAATCTCATTACGCCTGGCAGGGGCCTGAACACAGGCTTCTTTAATTTTTTCTAATGAGTTAAATAAATTGTCTAATACAAGATTGTTTCAGGTACAATAGACCAGAAAATACTCAGACAAGAAGTTTAGCAAGGCATAATTAGTAAGCTATTATAACGACCCTCTTTGTGTAACACGTCAGAATGAGTGCTTTAGTTTCAAATTAGTTTTTGGATATTAAGAACTTAATAGCGATGGAATTTTAACAGTAGCTCAATCTTTAAGTTTAAATAAGCATAGTTAGAATTTTAAAGGGACTACACAGGCAGCTGTAAGAAACATTAAAAATGTACTTTTTCTAGCAGAAGAATTCATAAACTGTGAGAAAAACAGAACATTATGTAATGTGAAAAATATTCCTAAGAGCAGGTTGCATTCATTATACACTCCATTAGTAAGCACTGTTGGTACAGTTAGACATTTCAGTGCCAGATCTAAGTTCAATGCCAGAAGAAGGTCATTGGAGAATAAATTGTATTCCACATCACTATTACTTTGTGAGCTATTGCTCATTTTATCACTTGAACATTGGGAGAGAACTTTTTATAATCCGAAAGTTATTTGGATTAGCTGTTTGAAGTGTTGTAATTTGCAAAAAAGTTTCTGAAGTATCTCATTTTTATTTTTTATTTGTTGAGCTGGCAAGAACTTATCAAACAAAAATACTGCATTCTGTATGTGTGCCAAAGTACCTTCCGGGAGGTTTGAATACCTCTGAACACAGCAATGCCAGAGACATCTTGAGTTGAGCATGCCTGTCTTAAACTAACAGACAAAACATAGACACACTCTTTTTTTTTTAATTTTAAAATTAAATAACCTAGACTGGACAAACTTAAATGGGACTTAACATTTTCTCGTGTCTGATCTCACAGTGTTTACCTTAATGGGGAGGCAGCCTTTTTACACAGTAAATATTTTAGTGAATATGTAGTTGTCAGTGAATGTGATGGCCTGCTTAATTGTTACGTGGCCTCACATAATAAAAGGACAAAACCAGAGAAACCATGGTCCAGTGGTTAGGGTACTCGTCTATAATTTGGGAGGCCAAGATTCAGTTCCTCTTTTGTGACAAGCTTCCTATGTGACTTTGGTTAAGTCACATTGCCTGTCTGTGCTTCAGATCCCCATTTTACAGATGGGGGGAAAATAGTACTTCCCTACCGCCTGTGAGTATTGTAAATATAAATACCTTAAAGATCGTGAGGTGCTCAGATATTAAGATAATGGTGTGGCCTCTGTTACCAAAGGAAGAGAGACACAAAACGTATTTTTTTCTCTCCAAGAAACTTGCACATTATCATAATATTCATCTCTCCAGAAACCAAGCAGCCTATCTGAAAACTCTGTACTCTAAATATTGGTCACAACTAACATGTGACGCCCATATTGAGCCAATGGCTCCTAGGACACCAAGCACTGCTCACAATCCTTCTCAGCAAAGGGCAGGATAATCACCAGCCCCTTCGCAGGTGTGCAAAGGAGGGAGGGGACAAGAAACATCTCAACCTCACTTTGCACACTCATGTAGGGGACGAGTCACAATTACAGTTCCTATGCTCTTGTGAGCGTGTGACGTTTGCTTCAGGCCAGCACCACTGCAGTGATTAGCCTCCACACAATAAGGTGAGGGGCGAGACCATGGAACTAACGACAGTTGGTGCAAAACCCAAAACCAACTAACCAATCCCCCTCCCTTCCTCAAAATAAACAAAACCCAACAGGAAAATGACGTTGAGGTTCTTTGTTTGACATTAAGCAAACAGTCCCATTTTTACTTATTTTTTTTATTGCAGACCAGCCAATATCACTAAGAAAATATGGCTTTTGTTAAAGTAAAATTCATGTGTTTCCAGTAAAAAAAATTGCTTTAAAACTCTTGCGGAAAACATTGTAATCATTTTTTTTCGGTTAAAAGTTTCAATTTTTGGGGAAAAAAAAACAATTGTTCAACAAACATCTTTATTACCAATTCTACTGGTAAACCCTCCATCACACAGCCAAAAGAGCTGGCCTTCTGTACGGTGGTGAATCGCTTGTTCGACCTAGTCTAGGGCTATGTGTACTCTTTGTTGCACTGCCTAAATATAGATTAGTAACCAAGTTGATTTTTTGAAGTAATAAGCACCCACTGAAATCAGTGGGATTCGTGGATGCTCAGGACTGATCAGTCTCAGTTTACTTATTTAGGTGTCTAAATGTAGATTTGGCTGCTGGAATTTAGACATCCATCTATGAAAAGGTTGGCTTTAGTCACTGAAGCAAACAGCTCAATTTATGAAGCAATAATATACAGTTTTCAAGATGAACACACTCTTAAATACTTATTCCTAGGGGCCCCAAACTTTCTATTGAGTTAACAGTCTTCATTTAAAAAAGAAGAGTATATTTAAAAAAATACAACAGTTCCAGTACATGGGAGCTCACGGGACAGGGTCTCAATGATGTACCATGACTGCAGGAGCACAGGAAAATATAGCCAATGTGCCTATCCTTGGACTGGGGTTAGCATTCCACTATTGGCTGCTGCTGTCACGAGGCCTTGCAGCTTCTTCGTCTCCATCACGTCCTTGCACTCTAGCAGTTGCACTAGCCTAGAGCAGTTCTTGCAGGCAGGACAGTGCAAGAACTGCCATTGTGATTGGCCGCCATGATATGGGACACCTTGGTAAGGGAGAAAGGGTCCTTAAGAGTAAGCATTTAGCATCTGACTGAAAATTTTGGCCTAAATGAAATGCTAGGAAATTTCACTCCCTAGAAAATCTGTAAACCAACATAACTGATAGCTATGGGACTTTGCCATTTGTTGCCAAGCGGCGGTGAAAAAGTGATTTTGTGGAATGTAAGGCTCTGTAAACAAATATCAGCTTCCATGTGAATCCATAGGAGTTGTTCCAAACCTGAGTCACAATCCCCATGGGACCTGTACAGCCCTGTTTTGTTTTATAGCATCACACAGGCCTTATTCACCTTGCTAAAGGTTTATTCCTGAAGAACTCTCATTCAGTATGCATGGAAAGATGTCGGTTTACTGAAAGAGATGCAGAGTTGACAGACATGGGTTATGTATTAATTAGCTGGACACCAGAATCATTACTGATCTCCAACCTTTCCTTAGGCTAAAAGCCATCTCTGGCTGCTGGATTGCATTAAAAGTGCTCTCTGCTGAGACCCAGTGGCTGGCATCTGTTCTTGTGTCTGCGCTTCATAACATCTCTGCCCTTTTTTCACCTAGAAAGGTGAGGCATCCTCCTGGAGAAACTCAATTATTTATCTCTAGGAAGGGTGTGTGTAGCCTAAAAGGAATAGCTAAGCAACCATGTTCTGCTATGGTAAATTCAAGACTATATATAATTTAAGTGAGGGGTTGTAGTAATGACATGAACTATGAGACAAAGCAATGGCTTTAGTCCCAAGCTTCTTTTCATTGGCAGTATTGCCAGCCTTAAACCTTCAAAAGTCATGAGTCAGGCCTCCCAAAATAATGAGAATAGTTTTTAAATAGTATGCTTTTTAAGCCAATGCATTTGTGCATCTTTTTTATTTGCCTTTTGGTGTGGAAGCATTTGAGTTTGCATTTCCCAGCCTTTTTTTTTTCTTTACCTAGAGACTTGCTGATATCCTCAAGTAACAACCCAATTCTGGTGGCTGGGGCTTTTGTAAAAACACCAAATATTTTGAGACTCATAATGAAATCATGAGTTGGCAAGGCAGCTATTTTAATATAATTAAATAATGTAGCTCTTTGTGATGGAGTAGCTTGGTCAGCTACTATTAGCTCTCTCAGCAGACAAGTTAGAACACCACTAAAAGAGTAATGATATAGCATGTATAACCATGTCTCTAGTTCGGTATTAGAGGGTTTGATTCAGTGCCTTTATGGGAATAGGAATATTTTGATTGACTTCCATGGGCATTGGATGAGGCCCAGAAATAGTAGCCTGATTGTCCACTTCATTACTAGTTTCATTTCAGTAGAACTCCATTGTCTTCAGTGGAATTATACTGGCATAAAACTTCTGTAAAGGAGTGGAGAATGTGTAATTGTATATAGCAGGCTGCTGAAAAGGAATAAAGAAATATGTAGGAAAGCTTAAAAAAAATCTGTCAGCATAATATGAAAGCCTAGAGTTGCGCATAAAGAAGCATCAAATAAATGGGTTGTAACTCCTGGGAGTGGAGAAGGTTGTAAAAGACAATCAAAGGGGCTGCAAGACATTGAGAATTTTATTACACTCTAAAGCAAAGAAAATCTCTTTTCCAACCTCTCCCCCAATCCCTCCACCCTGCTTACCCTTCAAGGTCGACTATTCTCTGTCAACCTATCAAAACACAAGCACAAATAAACTATCTCCTCTCAGGATTCTTCCATTGATCGTTAATTTTAATCTTTTATAGTAAATGTAAGAGGGTCATCATAACTTTTTACTTTGAATAAAGGATTGTCAACCTGAAATGGTTGAGAAACTCTGTACTAGATCTTACTTTAAATGTTGTGTAGGTGGCTCACTGTAAGGCTTCTTGGGATAAATCATGTAGACTTTAGTCAGTCCTTTTTCAGGCAAAACTCTCACTAACATCGACAGGAACTTTGAAAAGGGGCTGCACGATTTTGCTTTTTATTATTTGTCAGATTTCTCATGGCAATCTTGAAACTTGCACTAACCTTTGTTTGATCCTTTACACTCTTGCAAACCCAAACGAAGTAAGAGAGTTTGTTAAATACTGCCAGTATATCTTGCATATTAATATCCATGTTAAATGGCCCTTTGGAAAGCATCTGAATAGCATTTGGCACCAAGTACGTTTTTTTTCTTGAAGATAGCTATATGCCATTATCATCTGAATTACAGTCCTTAACAGGTTCAATTAATGTAATTCAGACCTCATTTACAACATATTTCTTTAAATCCAGCTGGAAAAAAAGGTAAAGTTCTAGTTACACAGACACCTTATATTTTAGGAATTCTATGAATAACTTGTGTGTGCCTAAAAAGTATCCTTGCTTCATATTTAAATCTGGCATAAATTTTAATTTACTATAATTTTAGCTGTGCACACAGAAGAAGCCTGCACTACAGGTAGAATGGTACAAATCAAATAGTATTTATGCTAGTCCTCAGAAAAGAATCTCCCACTTCTCAACAGATGTCTGCCTACCTTAGAACCAGATGCTAAATTCTGACATGGACAATGTGCCACATCAGGGCCTCAGAACCTCCCTCCACCCGCCACTGTGTTACAAAAGGGGTAGTGTATAGTTGTCAGGAAACCTCCAGTCAGTAGTTAAGCCATTTTACAGCCTATTCACACAATTGGAGAAGCACAAAAGGATCAGAACAGAGGCCTGAATCTGGCTTTCTGAAGCAATGCTGCTGTTTTCCTAGCCGATCCAGACAGTGGATACTTGTATCCATTCTCGCTTTACTTCAGATTGCTCAATAACAGTTGTTTTGCTTTCCCCTTTTATTTTAGACCCTTCACCTCTGGCTTTTCCCTGCGTGCTCTTTCCATGAAGGTAAGACCAGAAGTCTCTGCAGCAATGTAGGTTTTATATGAATATTATGGACACAAGTCTCAGAAATCAGGCATTTATATCCCTGCTCTCTTTTGGCATAGTTGAAACTGACTTGAATAGGTTCTTGGCTTTCACAGCTCTGATGCCATCATATGACATTTCGCTCTTCAGGTAGGCTCTGTGCTCAAAATTCAGGGTTAATTACAGAAATGAAGGCTTGTTCAGTGCTGACCTTAAAATTACAGCTTCTGTGAGCTTCCCAGAGGATGGAGTCCACTGGGTGAAAACAGATCTTCCACAAAAAGACGGTGAGAAACAGCTTATTTTCCAGCAAGCATTAAAGGAGTGAGTGGAGTCATGCCATGACATGTTGAATCAGGATGATACTAGCTAGGCCTAATTCACTGTGTATGCTGCGTAGCTTGGAGATGGCAGAAGAAAAACTCTTGAAATGGCAGACCTAATCTTAGGATCAAAGTCTCGATGGATAGTTTAGTGTATACCCTTAATGAAGAACTTCCTGATATGCACGAAGTCTCCCAAGATTTACGTGTACAACATATATTGTCCTAGCTCCATTGTCCCAGAGCACTACCGCGTTCTATTTGACAATCTGCCACTTTCCAAGCAAGTCCACAAATGAATCAGAAATGATGTTTGCCTTGTGCTTGCTGTGGAAAGTCTCACAATGAAGCACAAGTGTCCATCCAGTGGACCCCGTGCTGATCCTGTGTGCTGTTATTCCCAGAAGGGACTGTACTGCTTTACATCTACCTGTCTGCCATAAAATAGCAGCATCAGGCATGCTTTATCAGGTTATTGCTTAATGTAAAACTCTTCACAAACAACGCTCTGTCACACAGCTGAGAAGGGAAAAGATGATAATTTTGGCATGTCTATTTAGCATAATTAAGGTGATGGCAGTGAGTCATAGTGATTAGGTGAACATTAAAATGCAGTTATTTTAGTTTTAAAAGGTCTCAATAAGTAATAAATAATGGTCATTTTAAGCAGTCATGTCTAAAAGCCAAAATGGTAGCCGCAGATATTTCACCTGAGAACAACAAAATGGTGGCCTTAGAATGATCTGGAAACGGAGGACACTCCAGAATACCTGAAGGGACAGGTCAGTCAAGTAAAAAGTATAAGTTCTCAACCGGGTCCAGCCAGAGTATGCAAAACAACGTAAAGCTTATTGGCAGAATGGGTAAAGAGCAACCAATCAGAGAAGGTCAAAATCCGCATATAAGGCAGGGTGCTTTGGTGCGAGTGGAAGGCACCAGAGCCAATGGACCTCACGAAGGTCATCAGAAGAGCTGAACTCACCCAAGAGAGGAAGAAGAGGGCTAGGTTGTTGCGATGGATCAAGCAATCGCCACAAGCAGCAGCAGTAGCAGAGGACCAGCAGCAGCAAAGAAGGAGCCACTCGTCTTGACAGAGCAGAAGGACCAACAGGGGGACAAGAAGACTCTGGAGAAGTAAGCGTGATGACTCTGCTATAACAACAACTAGGATGAAAGTACGTGTATGACTGGGACAATAGAGCTGGATGTTTGTGTTTGAATGTCATTTTGTGTATAGAATATAATGTTTAAGACCTTTGTGTCGGCATCCTATATGTGACTGGCCATCCCACATAAACGTAACCACTTAGTGTAACTATAATGCAATATCAGTTATTGTTACTATTTTTAGTGGGATTTGTGTTACATTGTGTGATGTTACACAATAAGAATTATGTTATATTATTTATGTTCCAGTGTGTCTATATGACAAGTGTTAAACTGCATTGCATTCTATGACTTATATTGGGTTAGATGATGTGTGTTATTGTGTAGCGTGTTATATGACCTATGCCATGTTCTCCTTTGTGTTGCATGTTGATTTTAGAATTTATTTGTATTGAAGAATACTTTGTTTTCAAGAAAATTGTTGCTTGGGTATCAATCCTTCAATTGGAAGGCTGTATCTGGATCCTCTCATGGGTAAACTGAGGCAATCAGTTCTGGGGAGTATTTTCAAGGATCCAAAGGGAAACCCCAGTAAACCACTGCAAATCCCCTCAGGCGACCCATCCCCCGTTACCCACCGATAAAGACAAGAGTTGTAATTGGTCTATTTATGTAATTAGGCCATTTTAGGGGTCTCTTGGCTCAAATTTTGGGGTAACATCATCACCTGACGTTTCCTACTACCTTCTTCATCATGGTAGAGAATTCCACCAACTTCCCTCAAACAGAGATCTGAAACTTGAATATTGCTTAGTTTGGAGTCATGGATTAGATGTTTCTACAACAGTTTATGTTTCCTGAAACAATACAAAAATAAATTGCATTCCACAAATGAATTTGGGGACAGTTTTGCTAGCTTTTCTCTCCAACCAATCTTGAACATGCATGAAGATACAGGACCGTATATTTGCCTTTTCCTTCCTGATTCAAAGTTCTTTCTGTTTCCATTTGCCTATACCAGGCTACTTCAAAGATCCCATCTTGGCACAGCTGAGAGTAATGGATGTACCTCCACCTAGCAGAAACAGAAAGCCTTCTTATTGGCTCAAGGATAATGGAGTGTTATAGTAATAGGCATAAAATGAATATTTATACTTCATCTTACACTGAGGAAAAATCAACCCCTCGCAGTTTAATTGTTGACCTTGACTCTCCCCAACAAAATGCAGATGTGATACAGTTGGGGATGCAGAATAGCAAGCAACAAAAATATAAATATTGTGAGGTATATGATTCAACATTGCACCATGAAGGTACATAGCATTTGAAAAACTACAATGTACTTTGCATTTTTATACCACCTTCCCTCCCATTATCTGAAATAATTTTTTAAACATTAATTAACTTAGACCCACAACACCCCGATGAGATAGGCAAGTAGCTTACGGTTTTAGGAATTAGGAAATAGAGGCGAATGGCAGTCAAATGATTTTCCTAAGGCTATCAAGACCACGTATGGCAGAACTGGGAACAGAAATCACACCGCTTCCAAGATGTGCATTAGCCACAATATTATCTTTAAGCGAATAAGAAGTTGTTCCTCCTCTAATGAGCTAACTGTCATGGGGCCTGATATAAAGCCCACTGAAGTCCGTGGAAGATCAGACCGTTAGTAAAGCTAGAAATTAATGTAAATTTAATGAAATGTTTGGTATTGCTTTTTATTAGAAAAAGCATTGGCAGATAACTGTTTAACAAATACACTACTTTTCTCAGGCTTTTTGAAGTCTAAAGTAATATTAAAAACCACATAATCTCTGGATGAAGCAATATTATGCACATTTTACTCCTAAAGTAGCATCTTGATAAAAACTGGTAGATTTGTTTGTTTTAGCTTTTGCTAGATCATGTACATCACCACAATGAAACAAAATAAAGACTTATTCAATGCATTAACATTCTACATTGAAATCCCATACTAACAGTCCAAATTAGTCACTTCAGTAGCAAATCCAATAAGTGATGTTATATTTGCATCAGTATGACTGTGTTCCCTAGGCTTACAAATGGTTATCCCTTTTTTAAAAGCTGCTAAGTATGCAAAAGTTGCCTGAGCTATATGGACTTCCTCATTAGGCTGATGAACTTCAAAGCTTTTGGGGCACCTTCCAAGTTTGAAGGAAAGGCACATCATGCATTTCAATTGAAGCTGGGCATAAAAGGGACACATTCAGAACATAATGTTCCAAATCCTTCACCTCATCTTGACTACAAGGATATCTAATTCTTCCCACAGCAAGTCACTCTTTCTTTTTGCTATTGCTAATGCTATAAACTTACTTTTTACTCTAATAAAGGCCTCTTCTGTGCCAAATTTTTCTCAGATATGCACTCATTGCTGTAGTGTCTGAGCACCTCCCAGAAGTGCATTGTTATAGGGTGGGCTTGCCTCTTTATGGGTCAGTGGCCTAGGCCCAGACTACCCTAGTTACTGAGGAGACACTCCTGCACAGGGACTTGAAGATTCCCTATAGAGATTATCAGGAAGTGAATGGAAATGAGGAGGCCTGAGAGTGTTTCAGGAGCAGCAGAAAAAAATAGGATTTAATTGCAGGGACTGCCAGAGACACAAGGCCTGGCATTAGCCTATGGAGAAATGTCCTCATAGCAGAGCCTAAGACAAGCAGAATAACTGCCTAATGCTTTTGCATTTTGGTTTGTTGTTTTTGAAATACAGTCCTACTGAAGCAGCTTGTGAGACTGATCTGTGTGGAGTTTATCTGTGGGAGCCCTAAAGGGGGGGGGAAACTGATTCAGGGGGCCTACAGAGCGACCGCAGGCCATGAATGGGTGGAGAAGGCCACCCTTTGACATCCATTCATGTGACTAGCATCTGTCACCTGTTGTTTGTTCTCTCATCCTTTCCCCAGGGGGAAAGGCATGTGGAGTGCCTTGATTTGACAGGGCTTTTTTAAATATACATTTTGCTAGACGTGTGTGTTAGAAAAGTTAGGTCAAGGAAATATGCCTTATACTTGGAGTGGAAGGTGGAGCAGTTTGTGATGTTTCTTATTTCCTGGGGATGGTCATGCCACGTCTCAGACTGGACCCCAACAAAGTTCCATCTCTTGCAAAGCAGCGTTTCACCCTTATAAGAGACTACAGTGCGTAACCTCTGATCTAATGCTGGCTGTATCTTACTGCACTCAAATAATAGTTTGACATAAGCCACAGACCTTCCAAGCCACCCTAGACATATTTAAGCAAGTGTTGGATTGGTGCCTGTTTTTATTATGCATGACCTCTCAAAGGCATTTCTTAGGAAGCCTCTGATTTTCCATTTTGATAAGTACCAGCCAGAAGACAGATTCTCTTGTTGATTTTAGCATTAAGAGAATATACTGCAGTTTCCGCTGGGAGGCTTGAGGCATGGAAAGAGCCGGGCGAGTGTTAGTATTCTTTGGACAGAGCTGTTCTGAATGGGCTCTAAAGTACTGTTACTGGCATGTCTCTAGATCTAAGGTACTATAAAGAATTTATACTCATTTTTACCTCCTGAACTCTTATGGCCAGATTCTGCTGCCTGGTGAACACAGCATCTATTGACTTCCTTGGGTGGTGCACATGAAGCTCTGAGAGCTGGATTTGGCCTTTAGTGGATTCCTCTCACACCTTAGTGTTCCCATCACTGAAGGGTCTGTGTTATTTTTCTTGGCATTTGTAAATGATTTTTCAATGCAAGATTTTTATAAGTAACAGCTAACGTGCCAAACTAGTCTGCTATGCACTGCAAGGGACGTAGCAGATGTGTCCTCCCCAGCAAGGAAGGAATCTTGCCAACCTGGCCTGGATTTTCTGGGCTGAGCTGAAGTTATAGGGTGGTTAGGGTTTGAGCTGCATTTTTCTGCCTCCATAAGTAGAAATGGCATATACTTCAGAGACTGTGTTCAGTGGGGCTGGACGTGCTTCCTGTTGAGCAGATGCCAGTGGCACCTGGTGCATGGACCCACACATTCAACACTCTTTCATCCTATTCGATCCAGGAGGAGTTCATGGAACCTATTTTTGTTATACATATCCTATAGTTTGATTTACATTGGAAAGTAGAAGAGTATTTGTTTAAAGAGAAAGAGGACAAAAGAGTGTGGGCATACTCTGATGGGAATTCCAGATATATATTATGGGGGGAACATGCTTCATAGAGTTTATGCATCTAATAATTTGGTGTGATGCAGTTTCCCTGGAATTTCCACCTGTAAGAGAGAAATTGCTTATACCAAAGTCAACAGTGCAACATGGCATTTTCACTGCATTTCATTACTTTGGTTTACATGCTAACATACAATGTGATGTAACTGCACAGAACTTAACCTCTGTGATAGAGAATCCTGACTTTGAACACTAAAAGCCTAACAAGAACTGATGTATGAAAGGGGCATTTTTTTCCAGCAGGTGGAAGCAGGCATCCTTTTCTTTTCCAAGGGGGAGAAATAAGAGTATGTTTAATAAGCATTCATGACTGCTAACAATTCTGGCAGTGAAGAACGTAGGCCACTATACCTCAGGTACAATAATCTGCTTCCTGGGAGCCCACACTCCATATAAAACATGGAGTATTTTTGCAAACAAATAATACAACATACTGCAGACAATATGTCATGCTGCTTGGTTAAATCACTTTTTACGTGATGTGACATGACTTTATATGGATCAGTGGGAAGTCAGTGTTGCATAATAATATATCAGCAGTTTTAAGAATGGGAAAAAATGTGCTCCATTCAAGTTTCAGCTATTTTAGTCCTAAGAACTATGATTTATATAAACCACTGTAGAATGGTTGATCCAGATACATTAAGGCCAGGACAAAGAGGAAATGAGATGGAGAAAACATTTAGGGAAGCAAGCCATAGAAAGCCATTGGAGGCATAGGTGGATGGCTTGTCCACTCTTCTTACCTGTGCTTCTTGTCCAGTTATCTTACCTGTCTCTCCGTGCTTTTTGGAGCTGGGTTTTTTAGGTGAGCTGTTTTCTGCATGTAGGCGATATACCAGTTGGAAAGTGATGTTTCTCTCTGTGTTGTTTATTTGTTGTGTAGCAGCACCTAGTAACCCCAACTAGGGACTCGGATCCTTTAATGCTAGGTAGGTGTGGTACAAACACAGAACAAAAAGATGGGCCTTGCCCATGAAGAGTTTAAAATTTAAGTAATGAACTGGGCCATGATTCTGCAAGCTTTTTGCCATGAGCAGGATTAGAAATTAAGGTTGGAATTTTCAAAAGCATGTATGGGAGTTGGGCAAACCCTAAATATCCATGATCAGCATGAAAAAGTGTAATTGGCACTTACATGAATGCCTCCAGTTAGCAAATATGATGTCACTGTCAGGGTCTGTTTATTCTTTCTTAGAGGTTAAATGTGTATATAAGTATTTGACAGTCTTTTATGGATATGGGCCAAACAGAAAGAAATATTTAAAATCAAGCTCCCTGGCATTCAGTGGAAAGGGTAAATGATTTATGTAGCTGCATTTTAGAATGTACCATTTTGCCTGATACTCTCAGTTGTCTGCACACAAATAAGGCTGAGTTCCAACTTCCGTTCTAGTCTCTCACTTTCAGTTATTCATAACATCCTCAAATCAAGCAAATTTCTTTTTAGCTGTCTAATTTAGCAGAAAAAGGCATACCAAGATCCAATGGCTGGAAAAATTCAAATTGTGAATATGGCTCAAATTTTTAACAGTGAGGGTAAGTGACCGCTGGAACAAGTTACCAGAGGAAATGAGACATCACTTGAAATCTTTAAATCAAGACTGGCTGTCTTTTTAAAACTGACGTTGCAGTTCAGCTATAAGTTATTGGGGCTTGGTGCAGGGCTTGGTGGGTAAAATTCTATTACCTGTGTTGTGTAGGTGGTCAGTAGAAGACCATAATTGCCCTTTTTGGCCTTAAAACTGATGCTTCTATTACATTTTCCACCCTTAGTCTCAGCTCAGAGGTGTGTGTTTTGTTGTTGTTTTTAATTTTAATTTAAACTGAGCAAAACTGGTTCAACAGTTCTAGGAGGGTGGTGAAGCACTGAATGGGTTACCTAGGGAGTTGATGGAATCTCCGGTGTTAGAAGTTTTTAAGGTGTGGCTTGACAAAGCCTTGGCTGGGATGATTTAGTTGGGGTGGTCCTGCTTTGAGCAGTGTTTTGGACTAGATGACCTCCTAGACCACCTATATGACCCTAATCTTTCTATGATTCTGTAATTCTTGCGTGGTTATGCAAGAAGATTGCAATGACTTCTAGGATTTGTAGTTCCCAGGGGAGGCATAAGCCATGAGGAGTAGAATGAGATGCTTTGGCTGCTCCATATCCATATATTGGGTTGGGCTAGCTAATTGTTGTTGGAAGTTCCCTGAACCCCACTTGAAAAGAAGCCTGACTGGGTAACCCAAACCGAACTTCAGCATCTGGTGATTACCCAGAGGTGTTGCGATGGACACTCAATGAATACTTCAGTTAAGATTCTGGAATGATTCAGCTGTTGAGTTTTGTATGGACATTTGTGCACATATGTGAAAAATGTGCATATAACCATAAACTACAGCTCTTAAAACTTTGTGTAGCTTCATTGCTGGGGAAAGGTGTCTGCTTGACAGCTCTGGTAAGTAGCATTCCCTATTTAATTATAGGGCAGCAGTAAGACCAAGCTTACTATTCACTGCCTCAACTGGAAGTAAGATCTTTGGCAGAGGAAAAAAAACTAAGTGAAAGTTGTACAGCAGCATCTTCACTACTGATGTCTTTCTAATTTTAAGGTTGCAGGGCAATGAACAGAGAAAGGGAAAAAGAGTCTGTCATTGAAATGTTCAGAATGATACAGAGTTAATAGGCTTTATGTATGTTAGTCCTACATGCAATTTTGAGAAAATTACTCTCTCATCCCTGGTTTGCCTGCTGCTCCCTTTACTTACACTGGTGTAAATCAAGTGTCTACAATTGCCAGTAGAATGATACTGGTGTAACAGTGTGAAGAATCTGGCCCTGAATGTTCATTTTGTTCAGCAGCTTGCCAGTACCTTAAGCTGGCAGCTATTTGAATCAAATCTTTGAAGTATTTTGGACTATGATCTTTTTATTCCCTTATTTCTGGTAAGGGCTGCTTTTAATTAATGAATGCTGCAACTACAAATAGAAATGGTTTATGCAAAGTGAATTGGATAGCAGCATGGTCAATTCATGGGATAGTTTTCATTATTAACAACAGAATGGAGTTCATTACATTACTTACCTCTGGAAACCATCTTTCTGTTTTCCTTTTCTCATGGGCAGC
Organism: Mesoclemmys tuberculata; assembly: GCA_007922155.1. NCBI lineage: Eukaryota > Metazoa > Chordata > Testudines > Chelidae > Mesoclemmys > Mesoclemmys tuberculata. Next base: position 8,671,575 of record ML675622.1, on the reverse strand, counting down.
TACTTTATGACTGAATAGCCTGGCACATTAAGATACAAAAAGGTAATCCTGTAACGGTTGGGATTCAACCGGCCTATCGATAGGGGAAAAAAATCATTCATCTCTGTGAGAAGCCCAAGCGCTATAATTAAGATAACACTACATTTGACAACTGAATGTGTGCTGGGCCCATTGTCATTTTGGAGCTGTTCTTTTTTTCCCTGTCTTTCATTTTAAATCTGCTTTACAGCGAAATACCATTGCCCATTTACTCAGTGGTAGAACGCCATTGATGCTGATCTATGAATCAACCAAACAGGGAGGATATATTAGCAACAGTGTAGCTGGTGCCTCCTTTACTCCCAGGGGACTAAGTACAAGTGAGAGTCTGATTATCAGCTATGATCATGATATTGACTCCACAATGGAGACCATTTCGTGCACTGTGTGCTGGGTAATAACATGAAAAGACTCTGTATCTGTAAAAGTAAACTGGGCCTTATTAAGAGAACTGTTTACAGAGATGCTGAAACTTCAGCTCATGTTCTGCCATGTGTACACAAACTGACTTCCTGGTGCCTGCTCCAAACTCTTTCCTCCTGCAACCTCTGCTCCTCCCTCCAAGTTCCATGGAGGTTGCTACAATGGATGCCCTCATCTCCTCTTGAGGCTATAAGACACTGTGCGGAGTATGGTCCTTGGATCTCAAATACTGCATGCTCTTCACGTAAGGAAAATCTGTTCAAGTCAATTGGAGTAATGCATATGGTGGACTTTCAGTGATAGATGCATAGCCTAGCCAAAATAAGGGAAGAGGATAGGAGGATTTAATTTAATTTAATTTTAATTTAATTTAAACATGTGAAGTACATTTAAAGTAATATAAAAGAAGGAAATAGCCTCCTGCAAACTGTTCTCCTTCCGGGTCCAGGCAGGTTGTAACAGCAACTGCTGTTCCAGTTCTATTCTAATCCCTTGTTTTGAATATTTTATAATTTGATCCAAATCCTTTTGGGATTCATTTTCTTATGCTTAGTCTCCCCAAAAGCTGAATAACTTTATATAGTTAGAGGAGAAATCTGAGAAGCCACTTTTGAGTAATGGGGCTGTGTAAAAATAACATATTGCTCTTTTTAAAAAGGCGGTATGACCTATTCTTGATCTCAAAGGTTACTTGCTTTGAAAACTTCTGAACTTCCACATAGCTTGTTCATGAGAACTGGGTGCCAATGATATGTCTAAAAAGATCTTGTGTGGGATTTTCAAAAGCGTTTAAGTAAACTTGGCACATGACTTCGCTCGAAAGTCCATTGGATTTAGGAACTTTTGAAAATCCCACATTTTGTCCACAGATAAAGTTAACTCTTAAATGATAAACTTTCTAGCTGCATCAGTTGTAGTGATGGACAATGTGTGTGTGGCACTCATGAAAGTTATAGGGCCAGATTCTCAGCTGGCTGCATTGACTACAGTGGAACTATACCAATTTATTCCAGCTGAGCACCTAGTCCATTGTATTGAACCATGTGGTCCTAGAGGCGAGTTGCCTGAAAAAATGGCCCATAAATCCTTATTCTCCCTCAAACTGTTAGGATAGGACAAAGATGATCAACTCCAGCTTTTTATTGCTCGTGAACTCAACCAATCACCAGCTTCTAGTTGCCATTATTTAGGAAAAGATTCCATAAGGCATTGACTGCCTTCAAGTCTCATGACTTCAAAGGAAGATGACAGCACTCAGTCTGACATTTCCCTCCACCTCCCAGAAATTTTTAAGATTTCAACCAAAAAAAAAATGAAATCAGAAAAATTTTGACTACAATAACATTTTTCTTGTGGAAAATCCAAATTTTTGTAAGCAAAAAACAAAAAACAAAAAAAAAAACAGTTTAGGTAGAAAATTTTTGACCAGCTTTAAACATCTCTTAGGTTTGGTCTCTGTGATCCTGTTCCTGCAAAGACTGGTACACATGCTTAATTAAATACATGTGAGTAGTCCCATTTGCTACAGTGGGATACTATTTATGTGTGCCACGTTAAGAATGTGCATAAGTCTTTGCAGTACCAGGGCATAACAACAGACTTGGGTCAAGGAACAAGTCTGTATAGATGCGGCTAAGAGAGTTAGATGCTCTATTGAATGTATGTGTTTCAATGGGTTTTGGGTGTCTATATCCCTTAGGCTTGTTTGAAAATCCCAGGGTGCTAATTTAAGGCACTATAAAACTGCTCAGGTATAATAATTTATCAAGGAAAAAGAAATCACGTATTTCATATAAAATTATCGTGTGCAATTATATTCAGATGAGATGCAGCCCTTTAAATTCTAGGAGCATGCTTGGTAGTGAGATCCTTGTCTTTGCAAAGCTTGGAAATCCTGACAGCCCCGGGATTCAGGGGTGCCAGCTATGAGCCCCGTGTGGGGCTCACATATCAGGTTGTCAGCCCCCATAGTGCCCTACTTAAGTCAGTGCAAACGTTCCTGGTGAGGATTTGTACCACCAGCAGACAGAGGATAGTGTGGCACGAAAAACCACGGCCATTATTGCAGGGGCTGTACATCAACCTAACTTAGGTCAACTTAATTTTGTAGTGTAGACAAGACTGTAGAGATAATTCCCTGACTTTCCCTTCTTATCTGTAGCTGAGGGAGGAGGGTTCCTTTGGGAAGTAGCTCTTCAGGGCATGTAGTCAAGCAGATTCTAAAGAAAGGTAAGATGTTTGGAATTATGAAGAGAGCTTTCCCTGCTGTGATCTGAACATTACAAACTCAGTTTCTGTGGAACCGATCCTGTTTTGCTATCTGTGTCCTGCTGGAGGGAGACTCAATCACAGTTGTCTAACAAGACAGTGTGAGATAAACTGAACAGTTTTACTGCTCATATCCAATTGTACATTGTAACAAAACAGAAAGTTAATCTTATTTCTACTCACATCATTTTTTCAGTGAAGTCTTTCTTCAGGAAGCGTGGTCAAAGGGTTAAGGCACAAGATTAGTCATCAGAAGGACTGAGATCTAGATCCTCAAAGGTATTTAGATGCCTAACTTCCATGCATCCGGGTTCCTGGCTTTGCTAGAGACTTGCTCGACGACCTTGGACAAGTCACTTAGGATCAAATCCTGGTTCCATTGAAGCCAATGTAAAATTTCCTATTGACTTCAGTGGAGCCAAGAGTTTCTCTCAATACGTTTCTGTTTTCCCATCTGTAAAATGGTCATACTCTATAACTAGCTCACAAAAGTGTTAACAAGCTTGATTCTGTAGCATTTGAAGACACTGTCAGTGTTGGAAGTGCAAATTATTTTGTTGTTTCGGCTTTGTGTAAGGTGTTAGAGACATGACCAAATCAGAAGCTATTAGGCCTGATTCACGAAAGCATGAGCTCATTTCAACTGCAGGAGCAGGAGAGCTGGAGTTTATCTCCAAATTGCTTTTCTTTTTTTTATAATGATTGCTGCATGGTCTGAATGAGGGAGTTGTGTGTGTGTGTGTATGTATATATCATATAACCATCAAGATATCTGATTTAACTCCTGGCAGTCAAGCAAATTACTATCAAATGAGGGTATTAAGGGAGAAAACCACAGGAAAAAATTATACAGATTAGAGTCCAGAAGGAAACAAGGGGAAAGCTGTTTTTTGGGGAATACCCTTATTTGGCTGCATCCCAGCTAGAATGGTTCGCCCTTACCAAGGCTGGAGTGTAGGATCAAAGGGAATTATAAATCTAAAAACATATATTCTGTATTCAGGAAGGAGGAGAGGGGAGTGGGTTGTCAGCAGATAGAAGCTGACTCCCGGATTGATAGAGAGAGGTGGAATGTTGTAGGGTGTGCCTGCACTGAGGTGTCCCCTGCTGGCTGAGCATGGCACTGAAGGCGCTCCCTGGCTCAGTTTACCTTTAGTTTTCTGGCTGGGTCATTCTCAGAATTCAGTTCCCCTTCCAGGGCAACATATTTAACACAAACAAAAGTTCTTCAGGTTCTGTACCTTTGAGGAATGACTAAATAATGCTTTGTCTCAAAGATGCTTTTTCTGTGTCATTGCAGATAGATGCTGTCACAGGCACCCAAAAGGTGCCTCTAATAGGTGCCCAAACCAAGTTCAAGCCTGTGTTGTTCACATGATTGGGAGCCAGGGGGGGTTGCAGCACAGAGATCCAGCCTGGGAGTTGTTGGAGAGTGTGGTTTCACCCAGAGTGAGGATGCAGGAAGCCTAGCCTGTCACCTAAGCAGTGCAGCTGAGAGTGACTAAAAGGGGTCTAAGGCACATTTTACCCTGTAGCTGGGACACTGCATTATATCTATAGTGACCTAATTGACTGTTTTCATCGTTATGAATCATAGATAAGGAACCATTTAAAAAAGAAAAGTCTACATTTTGTAAACAACAGAAAACTGTCTTCTGCTTTTAATGTCATTAACTACTTTTTTTTTTGGAAAGGAAGCCCAGTGTGGGAGCATAACACAATTTCATGAAAAAGCACCATTTTTTTTTATTTAAATGAAAGAGTTCAAGGTGCCTAAAGGAAAATGTATCATTATGATTATGTCCTTTCCAGCCGAGTGACTATCTGTCTAGAGGATGTGCTTTTAGAACACATACTTTGAATTTTCTCTGTAATGATTGTGGAGACGTTGTGAGTCATTACTTTGATATTAAGAGTTGTTACAAAGAAAGAATTAAGGCAAAATGTTATATTGTGTATAAATGAATCAAAATATCCTCACTAATGGGTACTGGGGAAGGATGGCTTAAAGTGTCAATGGAAGTGAATGTTGAGCTATATCTTTATGGAACATCTTTAATATGTCAGTGCCCATTCATGGCTTGTGTTTAGAAATGTAAAATTATTCAAAAGTTAACCTGTTAAATCATTATTATTTCTTCAGGTGGGGTCACTGGATTGCATGATGCATTTTACTGGTGTAAAAGAAGCCATGGCCAAATACAATTGTACAAAACATGTGCATGCTTCGAGCATGAGTTTAAGAATCATGTATGGCCAAGATATAACCGGGGGGGATGGCAATCTATAAGAGGCAAACACTGTGCGATGCTTTACACACTGCCCTCATGAATATTCATTTTATGACCTCTACGCTTGTCCTAGAATTGTTTGTACCTCCCACCCCCTCTTTTGATATATTCCTCATAAAATATCCTTTTTATTGGCACCATTGGCCTGGGAGCTGTCAGAAAAAGGATTATGGATGGAAAGACCTGTTGCCTCTGTCTCCTTTCACATTTTCCTATGCTGAATCCTTATTCCAAGTGTCATTTCCTTCCAGGCTGAACACTTATTGCTGCACTACTATTGAAACAAGTTCACAACTCTTCCTGGTGCTTCTGACTCTGTGTGCGTCCGACTCTGACTCTGTGTGTGTCTGCGTGTGTGCGCGCGCGCTGCTCCTTAGTACATCTCCCAGCCTGAGGCTGGAGCCCTGCCTCACATGGGTAAGAGCTCATTTTGAAGCCTATTCATTCTTCCACAAGGAAGAGTGGACAGGAATGAAAATGAATAAAATTGGGTTGGAATAGCCTGATGAGTAAAGGGGGAAGAGTGGCAGCTTTGTGCAATACTAATACAAACACACTAATACAAACACATCCACCTCCAAAATCTATATGAAGATGCTGAACCACCATTCCTTTCTGTGTTCTGTTTTGTTGAACACTAGAGCATGCTGGAATCGCTCCCATTTAATGCTCCTTAAACATTCTCCAAAGCAAGGAACCATTATAGGTATTCTAAAATTAGAAGCTTAAATGACTGCGTTTTCTAACTTGGACAACTTTTGGAAAGTGCCCGGAGACAAACTACCTAATTAAACGACAACCTTCTATAGCATCTCCCCAGTGTCAGGGCCTGAAGCCATGTTTTCCTTAAAGACAAGAACTTAACTATTTTTCTTCATATCTCGTCAGAGGATTGACAGGTCTTTCCCCATGCCTTCTTATTCTCATCTATTATCTAAGACATGTCACTTTCGATCAGTGGATGTGATTGAAAAGTCCTTTGGTCTGTTCATCTGCAAATCAAACTCCTCTGCTCTCCACATTCTTCACTACCACTTCATTTGTATCCCTATTGATAGGCTGATGGTCTTATCATGTGCAAATAACAACACTGATTTATATAATTCTTGATTGTTTTGTATCTTTGCTGAATTTTCCAAATCATTCCCTCTTTCCTTTATATTCTTCTCCTTGTTTTCTGAGCAGCCGTGTCTGTCTTGTCAAGATTTTTTCCCACCTCTCTGCTGAGATCTATTGGGGTTTGCATTTGATCTCTTCTGTTTTCTGTCCTTGAATCTTTTAGAACAAACTCCAATATGAGTTTTAATCTTTCTGGATTAAACAGTTCTGCTGCTGATGACTGAATGACTTAATTTACCATTTTTACCGTCCTCCACTGTCCCTGGAGCTCCTTTGATAGTATTATCAGCTTGATACTTTGGATTTGTTGCTATTAAAAATGAATTATTGTTACCTTGTAGTTCACTAAGTAGAATTTCGGTTGCAGTCCACACATAATTCATGAAATTCACCATCACTTTCAAAGATGGCTCAAAAGTACACATACAGCTAGCACAGTGCTTCTGATCTGCTTCATTTCCCCTTCATATGTACCTTTTCAGCATATAAATATGTGGTGAATTATTCTCTATCATTATTCATGTGCAATTAAACAGTGTTCAATCAATCATCAGGCTAGTGTTGGTGAAGAAGTCCATAGAAATTCCCTCAAATGGATATTTTAACTGATCTGACTGTTGATGTGATAGCAAGTCAGAAACTGCTTTCAGAGAATACAAAAGCTTCTGTCACCTGTTGTTTGGTCAGCCTCACTCAGTGTAGGTTTCATGCTGTCTTGTCATTTGCTTGATCTGATTGAAACGTTTGTGTATCATGAAACAGGTGAATTGCTTTGGCGCTATAGGGGCTTTTTGCTTTGTTTTTGTACAGCACCCAGCACAACAGAATTCTGGTCCATGATGAGAGCTCATAGGTGTTCCTGAAATACAGATAGTCAGTTTAAGAAAGGCCTCTAAATGTATTTAAAAAAAAAAATCTTGATATGGCCATCACAAAATATTTGACTCCAGCAGTAGAGAGAATCTTCCTGAATTCTAGCTTTCAGCGTCTTAATTTCCTCTTAAAATCAATGGAATGAACTAAAAAAGCTGGGTGAATAAGCAGCACAATGGCAGACTAAATTCACTTGTTGACAAAAGCAATGTATTGTGTATTGGAAGGAATTGTTTGAACCATTCATGCGTATTGTTAAGTTTTAAAGTAACCCTAACAATACAGGGAAGACCTAGCTGTCACTGAGGCCTAAAGGACAAAAATGACCTAGGTGTCACTGAAAGGTAAAAAAGGAAAAAAAATGTTACAGCGCATAAAGAATGGGATGGAAAATAATAATGAAAATGTTATAATACTGTCATATAAATCAGTGGTTCACCCTGACCTGGAATACTGCTTTCAGCTCTGGTCACCCAATCTTAAACAATAAGATATTGTAGAAGGGGTTTGTAGACTCTAGACAAAATATATCATATTCTGAGACCATTGCTCTGAGAGTTATGAATATGTATGGTCAATGTTTAGTACAATCTTACTAAAGTTACTATGAATAACTCCAATTTATTCCAATTTAATTTTTAGACAAGATAATTAATTATCCCATATTCCTGGATTTTTTCAGGAATATGACTTAAGGCTGTATGATGCAGATATATAATATCAACTGCAAGTAGTGAGATATATTTGCTATGTTTATGCTTATCCTATCTTTGAGAGATCTGGTCCATATTACAGTGGTGAGGGAAGCTAATGTCCTTTTAACCAAAAAGTGAATAAGTCCAAGTTGATGTTAATAGATGACATGTTATAATAAGATATTGTGAACCAGGTGGGTTCAGCTGTGGAGATTAGGGCTGTCTGAAATTTTTCTCTCAAAACAATTTTTGATGGAAAATTGGATTTTTGACAAAACAGAATTTTTCATTAAAAATACCTGCTTCACACAGAATTTTATTTTTTCAATGAAAAATTTTGGCCACTGACGAAAGAAAACTTTCAACCTTGGAACTCTTATCTAAAACTCAAACTTCCATGGAAAATTTCCATGAAAACTTTTTTGTTTCTTCGCTTTTTGTTTATATCAAAAAGTTCTACGGCAGAAAAACCATTGTGGTACAGCTCTAGTGGAGATGCTCCAATTGTAACCATTCAAGGCTGAGTGTGGTAAAAGATAAAACTTCTGGCTGAGACCTCTTCAAAGTCCTCTGAGACTGCTCTTCATATTACACATAGTGCTCTGATGTGGGTAGAGCTCTGGAAATGTATATGTAGGCTAGTTAATAATAATAATTAAACAAATATATCCTGTTTGCATTGCAGCTTGGTCAAGTAATCACATTTCACAAGAGACACGTCTTCCACATTGAGTTGGCATATATATAGGTGGAGTCTATGTTTCAATATTTGCCCTGAAAAGGCTATTTCACCTGAGATCATCACTGAAGTCACTTTTTGGACAGAGAGGCCATTGGTTGACAGTCGCCATATTGATGCCATTGGACACGCTGAAGTATTTGACAGGAAAGACTGTTAAATATATTAACAAATAATAATCAAATACATCATTCATGTCTAGTGGGTTTTTTTTTTTTTTTTTTTAAGGCATAGGTTGCGGAGTGGGCATTGTTTTAAGCTAGGAATCTTTATTCTAAGGCTCCCATATCAAGGGAATTTTTTACTTCTAAGTTATCCGAAACACAGAACAGTAACTTCTAATGAAATTGTTAGCTGAATCGTAACTAGAGCATCATAAGTGAGATGGTATAATAATGTCTGAATCTGTTGTGTATACTCTTTGATTTATTCCACTTTTGATCTTTACCATCTGCTGGACTAAAGCAGCTTTGTTCTCAGCCTCCTGCTGTGATATATGTAAATTAACCAGTATACCAAACACAAAATACACTTGCAACCTGCAGGAAGAAAACATTCTTAGATGATCATTATTTGTGTCCGTGTAGAAAGGGCACAGCCCTTGCTATCACCTATCCAGATAAAAAACTGTTTCAAACACAGAGAGAACAGAACAGGGCTACAGCTCTAAATAAAAGAAACAACTCTTATTTAAAGGTCAAAACTCTTATAACAGCACACTGGCTTTGTTTTGTAACTTTCCAAGTACTCCATTTAACAAAACTCATATTATCCAAACATGAATTACCAAGGTGGGTGAAATAATAATTTGATGAAAAACCAAAGGCTTCTGGGATAAAAAAATCAATTTTTTAAAAAGTGGTTGTCAATTCAGTGTGAGCAAGAATTGGATTCAAGCCTCTGAAGTGATGAGCACCCTCCACTGCCAGTGAGGGGTGAGTGTCTTGCTGGATTGAGTACTGCATCAAGTGCATTTATCTTACAAAAAGTGAAGCTCAAGAATTGGCAGAGGATGCAAATGATCAGCAGGCTCTTCCTGGTCCAAAATGAAATAAAAAGGTAATGAGGTCATTATGCATGATCTGGACACTCTTTAGTTTCATGCTGGTAGGGTTATTACAAATTCTTAGCTCGCAAAAAAAGTTACTCGGTGACAGTCTTTAGCTACCCTCATAACAGCCATTACTCAAGAAGCATATATGTTGTAATGTAATAGCGTTAGAGTGGGTGTGAATGGAGGAATGTTAAAAGTTCTGCATAGCACACGTGATTTCTGCACAAACTGTTACAATGTGTAAATGTCTTTCCAGGCCATATTTTCAAAATGGTAACTTCTGGTTTTGTGAACTAAATGTTTCCATGCAGTTTCATTGTGGGTGGAAAACTGAGTACTTGCTCTTCTAACTATAGGCCAGGTTCTAATACCTTTATTCATGTTGAACATCTTACTCCATAACTTTTTCCCTTTTGTTTAGTAGGACAACCCATGGAGTAAGATCCTTAGATTGGGTATCAGAATCTATCCCTCTGTGATTGTGGGCACAAATAAGTAGTTAGAGGAACAATTACATAGATTTTCAGTCACAGAAAATGAATTGTGGGTGCCAACTGCAGCTGCAGAAAAGATGGCTAGGCCTTGACCTGTCAGAAAGGTGCCTCTTAATGAGCAAAACACTGTTCCTCAGACTGCCTATACTGATCTTTTTTTTAAATTACACAACAGCAATACTTAGCCTCAAGGCTCTAGAATAGGTAGTCAGAGATCACTTACAGAAACCTGCAAATACAAACGTATATGAAAGGTTAGTATTTAATTGACCTACTTTCTTCACTCTCAGTGCTGATGGGGACCAGAGCCAGTGTCGAAGTACAGGGCTTCTGTGTAGATGATTCTGCCCTCGACTGAGATCTTCCACGTAAAAGCTCTGACTGTGGAGGTAGCAAACCCCATCTCCTATAATGGAATGGTGGTTGTGGAGTAGGCACAGAGGTGTATCTCCATAAGGGTGTATTCTCAGAGATTTTCTTCCTCCAGTCCTTCAACCCACAGAAGCTTTACCACAGCGGGGATGATCTGGGCCTTGGTAAAGGGAGCATTGCTCAGGTTTCATACCCCATTGCTGACTCTCACAAGAGGAAACAACTTGGCCTTGTGGCCCAGCATTTCTAAGGTTGGTTGTTTTAGCAGGATTCCATTAGTAACCACTAACAGAGTAATTTGAGTCATTAGGGGATTAAAGCCTGTAGAATATTTTCATCATATCTCTTCTTTTTAGCTGTCTGAACATGGAATTCTACTTTATTCCTCATAAAGCTAGTTCCTTGTCTTATCAGATTTCCCTTATCACCTTTTCAGTAGGTTCCTATTGAGGCCCCTGCTGAAAAATGTGTTTCATTTAGATTTCTTTAAAAAAAAACAAAACCCAAACCCCTAAAGAATGAAGCCACTTAATGTGGATTTATTTGCAGAGTTTATAGACTTACATCATTACCACTTTCTTACCTCACATAAATTATCCATTTCCTGGTTTAATATATCAATACAGAAAGACTTTTAAGGTGTTAATATTTTATGTTCTGAAGAACTATGCCTCATCAAACAGACAATGAGATGTAGAAATGAATTTGTGCTTTGGAGCTGTACACTGGAGATTATCTGAAGCCCACCATTTGAAATGAGCTGCACAGACTTGGTAAATGTCTCTCTCATATTCACTTTTGCACATCTTTAGCAGACTGAGAATATCAGTTACGTAAGAATTGCTGCAGAAGAGATCAGCCATTTCTGCAACTTTTTAGGAAGATAACAATCATAAAACTTAATTAACCACATTTCAGCCAGGTATGAGAGTTTTTATTTTCTTATGACATTCTTGATTATGGAAGGTTCTAAGATCATTTAGGAGAAGCAAGGCTTCCAGTTGGGATTATAAACATGCAAATGGAATACTTATCAATTTAAATAGGAGCAGCGAATTCATGAAATCCCGTCCCAAGGGACACTTGGAGCGTGTATATGGGTGTGCAGTTTTTTTTAAAATCACATTAGAGTGCTTAATAAAATTACAATAAAAAGAGAAATTGATGATCTGTGTTGCAGTGGGGGAGTGTGTTCTGATTTATAGTAAATCCAGTTGTGTGAGAGACTATTTAAAATGAGAAAGTAAATGTTTGCTTGTAAAGAGAGAGTGTATAAGGGTTAAGGTAATGCTCCAATAGTACCTATTTCTCTAACCTTTTTTTCTGCTTTGCTTATTCAGGCACAGTTCCTCTAATTCCAATAAATAGGGGCAGATCCTCAGCTGTCATGAATGGTAATAGCTCCATTGGCTGAAAAGCCATGGCAATTTTCATAAACTATGGCTCTGCCCCAGGGGATGTGGCTTTACATGTAGGGCCAGAATTTAATACTCTTCTCCTCATTAGGCCAGAGCCCAGACCCATCGAAATTGGTGGAAGTTCTCTCATTGACTTCAATGAACTTTGGATCAGGGACACTGAATAGCACTTAGTCCCACTGAAAACAGTGGAATCATTTACAGAATAAGGAACTATGTAACATGAGTGAGTCATGATCTACACTTAGAGAGTTTTGTCGACAAAACAGTCCTGGTGAACACATTACAATGAGCCTTTTATTGACAAAACTACCCTGTTTTGTTGAGAAAATAAAACCACCTCGGCAAGAGGCATAGAGCTTTTTTTTTGTCCAACTTCTGTCGCAAAAGTGTCAGCGTAGATACTGCTGTATTTTTGTCACTGTAAATGACCTCTGGAACTGTCCCACAATTCCAATCCTGACCTCTCTGGACATCCGTTTGCACTCCGCTGCTCTGCAGCCGCCCGCCCCTCCCCCCGTAAAGTTACAGGAAGTTTTGAAATTGTTATTCCACTTCCTGTTTGGTCAGTGTGGAGAGCTTGCATCTCATCTCAGTTGACCATGACGGCTCCATGCAGCAAATGCTGTCCTTCTTGGACCACACCGGAGCTGCTGCATCTGATCAGTATTTGGGGAGTGTCAGCCATGCAGTCCCAGCTGTGCTCTAGCCGAAGGAAATCTGATACCTACGGCCAGATTTTTTGTGCCATGGTTGGAGAAGAGCTATGAGCTGGACACAATGCAGTGCCGAACTAAAATCAAGGAGCTGTGACAGAGCCACCAGAAGGTCAGGGAGGCAAACGGTCACTCTGGTGCGGAGCCAATGAGATGCTGCTTCTACAAAGAGCTGGAAGCCATCCTCAGCAGCTGTCCCACATCCACCCCCAAGATGCCCGTAGACACCTCTGCAGTCCTGGGGTAACCAGACACCGGTCTCAGCCCTGAAACCTCAGTCCTTCTTTGATGTGTATGTACCCGCTTCGAATACAGATTAAATGGACTCAGCACATTTATTTGGAAATAATTATGTGAAAAAAAATCATCTAGGAAGAATATTTGGTACAAAATGAAGTAATATGTCCTGATAGCTTTGAATAAATGAGGCTTTGCCTTAGTAAATTAGAGACCAGAAAGGCATAATTGTAATCATCACAAAGTACTTCTTAACCTGGAAGCACTTCCCCGTCTAGTGGGAAAATGGCTATTTATTTTCCATACATGTTCATTTCTGAAGATTGTGGCACATGTTAGGCACCCTTTTTGACATGGCCCATTATGCATTTGTGACTAAACTGAATCATGATGTTCACTTCTGCTACAGTTTAGGGCCTTTAAAAACCAAGAGTCTTGGCTGTGAAAAGCCAGTAAATGAATTCATTTATGGGGCTCAGAAACATTTGAATGAAAGCTAGGAAAGCAGATATCGAGAATGTAGATTTTTTTCCTTAGTTTTAAAAGCCAAATTATGCCACCCTTACTTGAGTTGAACAGTAATTTACTACATGCATAGACCCTTTGTGAGAAACATCAGATCAGAATGATAGCGTTTTGCACTAGTGTAAATGACTATACAAAGTGCAGGTCAACGAAGAAGTAGAAAAGAGAGAATCAAGAAAAGAATAATGTTGGTCAAAATAGGAGAAAGCAAGAGGAGAGGGTAAGTTTTAGGTGAGATTATATATGGCCTTGAAAACTAAGATAAGGAGCTTGAATTTACTATGATAAAAATGAAAAGGATATGGATGATAGGGTCAGAAGCAAGATACAGAAAAACAGGATTTTAATATCCTAGTGTTTAGACTGTCTTCTCTTCAAAGACCTGCACAACGTAGCTGCTTCTTACGTGTCTGCCATCTCTTTCCATTTATCCTCTTGGCCTTTCAGTACTGCTCAAGCTAAAACTAAGCACGTCCTTTACATCCTCTTGCCAAACAACCTGCTGTCCTTGGGAAGGGGATAGTAGGACGTGCTTACAGACAGCTGAATAGGAGAAGGAGGTCTTGCAAGAATTGGTTTGGAGTTGCAGGAAAAAGTGTCTCTGAGACAAAAATTAAAGTTACTTAGAAAGGAAGTAAAGAAGTCAACATAGCCCTGAGAAAACTGTCTCCAAAGGTGTTCAGCAGTGTGGTCCTGATTCAGCAAAAAATTCTGGGGGCAATTGCACAGATGGGTTTGACCTGAATAAAGAAGCCTGGCAAACATAGAACTGTATGTATAAACTGTATAAAATGGTTACCCTGACATAGGGAGAGTGGTCACAATCACACTCAAGCCAAGGTCTGACATGGAGCAGTGGCCAAGACAGCCAGACACCCTGCAGCAAGGACCTGAAGTACTTTCCAGGATCTCCATGCTGAAGACAGGTGACACCTGGTAAGCTAGGCATTCGTATAAACTATTGTTTTAACGGTACGTTGTCTCAGTAACGGTTTTGTTCTGATAACAATACTTGGCTTTATGAAGGTTGATTGGTCCTTGGCTATCCCTGTCATTGCTCCTGAGAGAGCAGGAATGCAGGTGCTGAACTAAAACGAGACCTGTGGAGATAATCACAGTGAATTGGAGGGGTCTGTAGCCTGAAGCCCTTGTCTGGAGGATAAGGATTACAGCATCCATCCCTAATATAGGAGACAGCTACTGGCCTGAGACCTAGGTGGGGTGCCTTCAAAGGGCAAAAAGGGGTCAGAGATGCAGTTATCTCAGGAACTTTGACATACAAACATTAACACTCTTACAGGTTTGATCACAAATCACCATAGACCATAGAATTAGAGATGGAAAACAGTGGTCAGCGCATCTCATACATCCATTTTGCCAGGGCAGTTTGTTCCCTAAACTACGGTGTGTTTCCTAGCACTTCATCCTGTTGGGCAATGGATCATGACAATGAAAGATGCCCAGATACTTACTAGTACCTTATCTATTAGAGAATTACTGGGTTGAAAATTACCTTTCGGTGATGGGGATTGTACTATTAAACAAAGAAGCTTTGTATTATAATGAACATTAACTATTCATAGGGTTGTGTGGAGTTTCATAGAGTAAATCTCTGAAATAGTATCCCATAATATAATCGACCAGTTTCAAATACCTTCAATAATTCTATTTGAAAGAGTTCATTAATTCCTTATCTATAGAATAAGTGGCTTGTTCTAGGCTGTAAAAATACAAGCTACATTTGATGAGAGGGAGCAGTTTTGTCTCTTACCTTTGTTTCCAAACCATATAGCATAGTCTCTACAAATTCCCAGTAGTATTTAAAAGTGCACACTAAGGAAAATATATTATAATGCTTAGGGGCTAATGTTTCAGAAATGGCTGTGCATGCATGCAAAAGGGTAAGTGCACACAGGTATATAATTAAGGATTGATTTTTCCAAACGCCCATGTGGGCTGAATCAGAATGAATGGATGGCAGATGAGCTATGTGCTTACCACTTAATGTGTGCCTATATTACCCCTTTAGACCTGAGCAGTTAGTTGGTTGCTCCCATTAGGACGAGAAATTGATGATGGAGTCAGGTATTTTTTAAATGTAATCCTGTTTTTTTTTACACAGCACGTATATAAAGTCGTGTTTTCCTGAATGTCGCAGCAATCAAATAGCAGGGAACAGGCAATCAAACAGCAGGAGACAGTTCCTAGCATCTTTTCAAACAGCACTTTACCCAAAAGCTCACTCTTACTTTTTCTCAGGGTCACACCACAACCGCTGCTCTTTCTGTGTCTTGGCTTCCTTTCTGCCTTCTCTGTTTTGGTGGTGTTTCAGCAGCTTCTGTCCTTTTCCCCACCTAACTACACTCAAATAAAGCCTCCCATCCTGAATTTTCATTCAGCCCGCTGTAAAGCTCCTCTGCTAGAGCTGGTTGGGAATTTTCTGATGCAACATTTTTTATTGGAAAATGTTGATTTGTTGAAACCAGAACCATTTGTTGGAAAGGGTTGATTTCGATGAATCTCTAGTCAACATTTTTCTGATGTTTTGACATTTTCAAAATGAAAAGTTTCATTTTCAGATTTAAAATGATCTTTTGTTTCAAAGTATTAATCACTATATTGTGTGAAAAATTATTTTTTAAAAAGGTTGAAATCAAAATTATTCATTTCAGAATTATTGAAACAAAACATTTTGATCAACTTGATCATTCATTCCTAGAGGGAGAAGAAGAAAAGTCTCTTCCAAACCCAAATTGCATATTAAGCCAATCAACCCCTTCAAATGTTGCCTTTGAACTTTGCCCTAAATGTCTCATTTTATACTTGGGTTTACTTTAATTAGTGCTTCCAACAGGTTATATATACTGCACTACAGAAAATGGTAGATGGCTTTTTAAAATATAGTCTACATTTTTAAAAAGTGCTTTCTAAAGTTTTAATAGTTAAGTTACTTGGACACAGGACTCAATTTTGTGCTGTTTGATTCTTTTTCTGGTCCTTTCAATCCACACTTACAGAAATAATTATTCAATAGGCATGGATTTTTTAGCTACAAACTCCCACACTAAATATAAAGAGTACAAAATGGAAAACTATGGCAGAAAAAGCAAAACATGGTTTTATTGAAAGCTACGGATCCTAGTTTATAAACTGTAGTTTTAACAAGCTCTCTCCCCTTTCCCTCCACACCCAATAGTGGTCACCCACTGAAGGATGTCTAGGAATACAAGAGAATTGGTCCTAGCTGTTATGGGCATCATCTAATCTAAGCAGACCTCAAACTAATAAATCCTATAGTTGAATTGGTGTCTTGTTTGAACAGGAATAGGCTGTGTACTGTGTAGGTGAATGGAAGACAAAAATGATTGGCTACTCAGCCAGATGGAGATGTAAAGCATACATAATAAAAATTCATGTGAACCTATGATTCAACTTCATGCTGTTTCTAACTGTCTTAAGAAACTCCCAGTCCACTTTGTAGAAATTATCTGCAGCAGTATGGATTTGATTTTAAATGATTTCACTTTTACTTGGTTTATCCAGCCTCTTTTGTTGCTGACTTTATCTGTTTTGAATTTCTTTACTCCAGCTATCTTTCAAAGTAAATAGATTTTTCACACCCTAATCTATTAGCTTTGTTGTCTAGGGCCTTTTCATAGATTTCAGTTTTGCTTTGTTTCTTTTATGTGACAATTGCCCTAAAACAAAGCCTACTACATCATAATACTGTGAACTAGGATTGGCTGCAGATCACATTATTGTATGCAAATGGCCGAGAATAGTTAGAGATAGTTGCACCACCATAGGATAATAATTAGCTCCAGCTGATGACTGAACAGTTGAGGGTCAGAAGAGCCAAAGGCAGGGAATACCATTATGATCATTTTTACTGCTATGTTTAAATAACCCTTTAGCTTCGTGTTGTCATGAAAAGGTCTCAAATGAAATGAACCTAAAACTATATTGGCCTTTTGCAAATATGGCAACTACATGAAAAAAATATAGTTTTGTCTTTATTTCCACATGGGAATCTAAGTTAGTAGACACTGAGGTGACAAGAAAATAAAGGATTATTTACCCATTTCACATCTTCTTTCAGCTGCTCAGCTCCTGCCAACTTTGGGTTTGTCTACAATCTGAGCTGGAAGTGTAATTCCAGCTTGAGGAGACATACTGGCATTAGCTCCAATTGAGCTAGTTCGTTAAGCATAGGAGGGTAGCTGCAACGGCAAGCGAGGCTGGAGGGCCTGTCTGAAATGCTTGGTGCATACTAGAATGATTAGCGGCTCCCGTTGCTTCTGCTGCTGTATGTACACTCTATTTTTAGTTCACTGGGTTGATCAGAGCTAGCATTCCTGAAATTGGAAATCATATCTCCTGCCCAAAGTGTAGATACAGCTTTAGAGACCCCACCTCTGGGTGAACTCATACATGCCCCGAGGAGGTGTGTGGAGGAACCACTGAAAGGCCTGGGAGTAGGCCACGGAGCAGGAAGCATGACTTGGGGCTGGAACGGTTACCATGGTGCCACAGACTAGACCATGGTGTAGAAGGAGCAATCCAGAGGGGCTGGAATGGGCCCAGAAACAGGTTGAAACCCCCATTCCCTCCTTCCTATCATGGATCTGGCTGCCTCCTATCCCCCAGCAGTCTCAGTACCTCTCCTCCCTCTACCTCCTATTCTTCCACTCTCCCATTTGCAGGGAACTTGCAGCCCCCCCTGCATGTTTAAATTTAATCCTGAGTTTAAGTTCCATTGGCTTCAATGGAACATAAGCATGTGTTTAAGTGCTAACCCAAATAAGGATGTTTTTTGTGCATCAGAGCCTTAAAAATCATTTCTTATAGTTTCTCGTATCTTGTTGGTATTTTAAGAGGCTGATTCCTGTATGTGACAGGAATGTTCCCAATGCCTTAGATAACATGAGTCTGAACGTTCTTTAGCAGTCATAGTAAAGCTAGTAATTATTACAAG
The DNA here is from genome assembly GCA_007922155.1 of Mesoclemmys tuberculata. Classification (NCBI taxonomy): domain Eukaryota; kingdom Metazoa; phylum Chordata; order Testudines; family Chelidae; genus Mesoclemmys; species Mesoclemmys tuberculata. The sequence goes on along the minus strand of ML675622.1, from coordinate 8,653,337 downwards.
TGAGATTTTCAAGGCACAAAGGGCAGCGAACCACCTACTTCCCATTGAAAGCCAATGGGAACCAGAGGTGAAATTTTCAAAAGCACTCCTTAAATGACACAGAAGCCTAATTCCCATTTTAAAAAGCAATTTAGGCACTTAGAAGCCTATGCCTCATTGACTTTCAAAGTATCTAAGTCACTTTTGAAAACAGGACTTAGTTTAAGTCAATTAAACATTTTTTAATATTTTAGCCAGAGTACCTAAATCCTGTAGGCTCCTCTGAAAATCGTATCCTATGAATACAAAACAGATGCAAATATGTCTGTTGTAATTAAAAATAGACAAGTAGGCCATTTCCTGCCATAGTCATTATGTCTTCAAAGCACTAGTATAGGAAATAAGGAAAATGGCAGACATTTTTTTACATTTCTGTAACTTTTACTAAAGCAAGTCAATTTTGCAAAGCATGTTCTACATTTGAGAAATATGCTTTACAAAATGCTGAAACAATTATGACATTCCAGTGAGAATATGAACACATAGTCTGGCATATGATGACATAAAGAATGCAATATGTTTTGACAGACATCATAATTTGACAGTTAAAATAAACACACCAACTGTCAGACATAAATGGGATAGCTGATGAAAGCCATACAAAATAATTTTTTACAGAGCTTTTCTGTAGAAAGAGCATGGCACTGTTAGTCTACAACAAATACCGAGTATTTGAATAAGCATCTGTGGCATGTCATCCCCCTCCAGAGGTGGTTGCATTTCATTGGCTGACATAATTAGTGAGTTTGCCTCTCTCTGTATATGGGGTGTGTGTGTGTGTAGAATACATTATACTTAATGTATGATATATAATGTACTCGTGCTGCGGTACAAAACTAGCATGACTTTGGGATAACTGCATTACTCACAACTGACTGTGAAGGTCATCCCAGAAGAGTGCCACTTAGATCCTTTATATCACATCACAGCAGCATGTATTCTATATAGCCATCTATTCTATAGAAAACCATTTTTAGAAATGGTATTTGATAGGCCTGTGATGGGGCAGACAGACCCCACACTGGCAAAGAGAGGGTTAATGAAAGATGGTAGATGCAATTGGCCCCCAACCTGCACATCAGCAGCAGATGTCAAGTATGGGGGCGGGGGCGTTAAAAGGAGACCTAGCCCAGTGCCAGAAGACTAGGAAGAGAAGCAGAGCTCTGCTCCTCCTGATGTGAGAGAAGCCTACAGCTTAGAGACTGAAGCAACTTTCTGGTTGACTGAGCCTCTTGGTGGAAGTGCCAGACAGACCCTCAAAGACCCAAAAAGGGTATGTCTACACACTGATGATAAAACCACACCTGGCCTGGGTCACCTGACGGGCTTGGCTCCAGGCTGAATATTGTTGTGTAGACATTTGGGTGTGGGCTGAAGCCCTAGCTCTGGGACCCTGCGAGGGGGGAGGGTTGTTTTGAGTTGTTTTTTCCTCTAATTCTGGGGACTTTAATGCCCCAAAAGGTGTGGGACTGAATTGTGCTTGGGCCAGAGAGCTAAAGCGATGTTATATCGGAAGGCATGAGAGACAGCGGTCAACAAGGAGAGACTCTGTGACCCGATGAGTCATGCACTGGTGGGCCATGAGAGGGCACTGCAGAGGAAAACCCAGTTACCACACCTCCATCTGGTTATGTTAGCACCCGGATTCCAATTCTGTAAGCCTGAAGAGACTGAGAAATTGAAAATCAAGATGGGTGAAATTTTTCTGACAAATACTTTATTTGCTGGAAAATGCAGTTTCAGATTGACCAGAACCATTTGCAAATTTGGGTCAAATTCAGCAATTAGTTTCATTTGAAAAAAAAAAGGTATTTTTTTAATAGTCAAAACATTTTGTTTTAACAAATCCTTGATTCACGGCAGAAACTTGAATCTGGGTCTCTCTCATGGCAGGTGATTACCCTGTTTTAGAGTGTACTCCCCGACACTGGCCCTGAGAGGGCTGAATTTGGCTGATTGGACCCACTTGGCTTATGAAGTCGCAAAGGGGGGAGACAAGCTGGAGGAAGCTAATTAGAAGAAGGCTCACCTGTGCGGGAACAGGTAGGGTTTCTACAGAGCCAGGAAGCTAGCAAGTGTGAAAGGTTGCAGTTCTCCTTCCTGAGATACGGGAGAAGCAGCCTGGTAGGAAAGGGTCTAGGGGTGAGAGCAGTAAGGTGGTGGAGAGTCAGATCTTAACTGTTCAGTACCGGGCTGTGAATTGGAACCCAGAGTAGGGGGCAGACCTGGGTTCCCCTAACAACCACTGCAGAGTGATACTGTTGGGTGCAGTGAACAGAAAGACCTTCTGCGTCACTGTTGTAGTGACAGGGTCAGGGCAGCGGCCATGAGAACTGCCTGGTGCCAGATGGACAGGAGATAGTTTGAAAGACTACCTAAGAAGGAACCCATTTCGTGATCTGGCTGGAGGGCTGAGTCATGAAGAGGCTGCAGCAGCTCCTGGAGTGAGAGAGGGGCTGCAGAGAGAAAGACAGAGCACAGCCGCAGGACGGGGTGTTGACCGTGCAGCGCTAATCCCCAGAATGGCCAGAAGGAGGCACCACCTGTACTGAGTAGAACCCTTCCCCGCATCACACACTCGGACTACTGCGTCATTGGTGTTCTAGGATCAAGCTCCTTCTACTCCCCTGCCTGCCAGAAAGCAACTTTGAAAGATCGCTGTTTCTCCCCAGTGGGGCATGGGATTTTTTTTTGAAATCTCAAATTTTCATGGGGTAGAAAAAACGTTTCCGACCCCATCCTACAGATAGGAGATTGCCAGCACAAATATGGCAAAGGAAAGGGTGGTGCTGAATGCACAGAAAAAGAACAAGGCTACCATCTTGTTGTCTCTTGCCTTCTCGAAGAGAAACATGCCCAGCTATTCTACTGGTGTCTTCTTTACATAGTAATATCTATTTTATGGGTTTATACTGCTGCTTTCAAGGTAATAGGGTTTAGCTGGTTTGACTGGGCATACAAACCTCAGAGCTTTTGAGAAGGCAGCAAATTGATAGAGGGTGAAGGATGTTGGGCCCATGTGCTATGAATGGGCTGGAAAGGATTCCATGCCAAGGGGAAGGCATTGATTAATATTGCTAGTGTATGCCGTGAGTGACTAAAAAGTTACTCGAGGTGTCTTTCTAGATGCATAATAGCTTGTCTACACCAATGTGTTGCACAAGTGTAAACTAAAACGTCAATATGAACTCCTATGTTTAAAGCCGTGCAAGCCTCTGTGTGAACGCTCTTGTTTGGCTTAGTTTAATACGATTGGGAACAGATTTAAATAAACCAAAACAAGCCTATCTTGTATTGTAATAAGAGCACCCCAAGAGCCTTCTGCATCATTCTAACTACTTCTGTTTAAAAGCTGACTCAGGTTATATTGGTGCAGCCTTCTGACTGAGGAATCGAACGTTTGTTCTCAGTGTGCTACTACTTCAAATTGAAGGATTCAATTAAAAAAACCGATACTAGTTTGGTATATACAAAACTCATCTGTAGAAGTCCTTGCACATGTCGCATGGGCATGCGCATGCTCGCACACACACAGAGCCATTGTCAGGTTTTATGGACTACACATTATGGGCCCAATTCTCTTTTCTTTGAAAAGAATGGGAATTTTGTCATTGGTTTAAGAGGATAATAGCCTAACATAAATTATAGACGTTTGCTGAATCTTAGCTCATTTTGCCAAATGTAAAGAAATCTAAAGGTTAAAAGAAATGGAAAAATTAAATTTGATTCAGCTCTTTGTTAGCTGTTCACAATTCCAAATTTTAGAAGGATAATTTTAATTGGTATTGAGATATTCCATTCAGTTGTTTGAAGTTTCCATCAATAACTAGATGGTTTCTCATGAATCAGAATGTATGTAAAAGGTATTTGGTCTATAATACTTTTTTATCATTAATCCCAAAATAGCTGTAGAATGGTAAGGAGTAAAGTCTGTTTGAGACTATCAGTTTGTTTTCATTTGCATTTTACAGAAGAACCTCAGTGTCACAAACACCAGAGTTACGAACTGACCAGTTAACCACACACCTTGTTTGGAACTGGAAGTACACAACCAAGCAGTGGCAGAGACAAAAAAAAAAAAGAAAAAAAAGGAGAAATGAATATTGGACATTACTGTGTTAAACGTAAACTATAAAAAATAAAGGGAAAGCAGCATTTTTCTACTGCATAGTCATATTTCAAAGCTATATTAAGTCAGTGTTGAGTTGTAAACTTTCGAAAGAACAACCATAACATTTTGTTCAGAGTTATGAACATTTCAGAGTTATGAACAACTTCCATTCTTGAGTTGTTCATAACTCTGAGGTTCTATTTTACATTAATTGTAATTCGATAGCAAAGTTCTTTCTAGATTATGAAGTGAATGTGGTGCTGGGGTTATAATGGCAATTTTCAATATTTTTCAAAACAGATGAGACAGGAATTGAAGTGGTAAATATTGGTCTGGAATCAGCTCGCAGGTGACAGGATGGACATGAGGGACTTGGTCCATAGCTAAAGCACAATTCTCAGGTAGCTTGTTCAAAAGTCAGTAGAATAAATCATAGAAGCCTTGAATTTGCAGAGGTTCTGGGCACCCAAAACTCCAACTGAAGTTCATGCAATGGGGAAATATAGGTGCAAAAGACCTCTGAAAATCAGTCCTATTAGACCAAAACCAGCAAGCTACTCAGTGTGTTTTCCACGGAAATCAATAATTTGTGTTTTCTCTCAGGAACATGAAGAAGATGCTCAGCATTTTGCAGATGAGGGCCAAGTCCTCAGCTGGTTCAAAGGAGCTATGCTGATCTACCCCAGCTGATGATCTTGCCCATAATGTCTGCCCTGTTCCTCTCCATTGGCCCTGTTTTACCAGGTTTCAAGTCATGCTTCAGAAATATTTTGGAATAGCCTGGGTTTGAAATGAAATGTATAAAAACAAATGTGATTCATTTATGGTAGGTGGAATGTAACATTTTTCCATGGGAATATTGAGTGATTAATATGTATTGGCATGTCCAATGGCTAGTTTCTACTGCACTTGGAAAGATACTCTACTGCCTTGCCAAGGAAAAGATCAGAATATGTCAGACAATATATTAAATGTGGCATGATGTAACTTCCTTTTCTGCTGGTATCTCTTCAGTGTACTCTATGTACTCACGCTGAGGTGATTGTTCCTAAAGGCTGTGTTATAATGCAGGAACAAATATAACTCAATGTCATTCACATAAATTTAGATTTTGACCCAAAGGCTTCCCTGACTTTCTGTTATCAGATGCATCTAGTCTGGAATTGATGCTGAAAGTTTCAGTGGACTTTCCTGTCTGCAGCTATACATCTCTGCCCAGTATCTGTGCTTATCTGTCAACATGTTATTTCATTGCATCTTTGTACATCAAAGAGCCAGCTGGAAGCTAAAATAACAATAGCTGGAAATTCTTCTTTCAGAAGTAAGTACACACAATACAAATGTGTCATTTACAAGTCTTTTTCTATTTCTTTTAAATAGATGTGCGCATAAATATATATTTGACTCCTTTTGGAGAGGCACGTTCTATGTTCTTCCCCTTCCCTGGAGCAGCTCTCTACCCCCACACTCCACCCTGGGGCTGGAGGAGTTTTGTACCCTGACGATTACTGGTAGCGGCAGTTATCTTTCATCTTGAATGGTCCCTTAGAATATATGCTCACTACTTATGCTAAGCTATGTTTGATCTTGTATTGAGCTGTGACACTGAGTATCTTTCCCAGACCTTAGGAAGAGCGCTGTGTGGCTTGAAAGTTTGTCTCTCTCTCCAATAGAAGCTGGTCCAATAAAAGATGTTATCTCACCCACCTTGTCTCTCTTGACATGGAATGGCATTTTGATGTTATATACCTTGACTTTAGCAAAGCTTTTGAGAAAGCCTCCCACAATATTCTTATCAGCAAGTTACAGAAGTATGGGTTGGTTGGATGGACTATAAAATGGATATAGAACTGGCTAGATCATCAGGCGCAACGGGTAGTGATCAGTGGCTCAATGTCTAGCTGGCAGCCGGTAACCATAGCAGAATGCCCCAGGGGTTGGTCCTGAAGCCAGTTTTGTTCAACATCTTCTTTAATGATCTGGAGGATGGGGTAAATTGCACCCTCAGCAAGTCTGCAGCTGATACTAAGCTACAGGGAGTGGTAGCTCCCTGGAGGGTAGGGATAGGATACTGAGTGACCTAGAGAAATTGGAGGATTGGGCCAAAAGAAATCTGATGAGGTTCAACAAGGACAAGTGCAGAGTCCTGCACTTATGACGGAAGAATCTCATGCACAGCTACAGACTGGGGACCAATCAGCTAGGCAGCAGTTCTGCAGAAAAGGACCTGGGGGTTACAGTGGATAAGAAGCTAGATATGAGTCAGCAGTGTGTCCTGGTTGCCAAGAAGGTTAATAGCATATTGGGCTGCATTAGTAGGAACATTGCCAGCAGATCGGGGGAAGTGATTATTTCCCTCTATTTGGCATTTGCATTTGGAGTATTGTGTCCAGGTTTGGGGGCCCCACTACAAAAAGGATGTGGACAAGTTGGAGAGAGTCCAGTGGAAGGCAACAAAAATGATTAGGGAGCTGGAGCACATGACTTATGAGGGAACTAGTCTTGTTTAGTCTGCAAAAGAGAAGAATTGGAGGGGGGGGGATTTGATAGCAGCATTTAGCTACCTGAAAGGGGGTTAATGGGGGATGGAGCTAGGCTTTTCTCAATGGTAGTAGATGACAGAACAAGGAACGATGGTCTCAAGTTGCAGTGGGGGAGGTTGGATATTAGGAAAAGATTTTTCACTGGGAAGGTGGGAAGCACTGGAATGGGTTACCTAGAGAGGTGGTGGAATCTCCATCTTTAGAGGTTTTTAAGCTGCAGCTTGCCAAAGCCCTGGCTGAGATGATTTAGCTGAGGTTAGTCCTGATTTGAGTAGGGGGTTGGATTAGATGACCTTCCATCCATGCTATGGCAATCACCCCATAAGTAGCAATTCATCCGGGCTTGAACTGCTATGGGCCTCCAATGCCTCCAATTTTGATCATGTAACCTACTGGTGTGCATGTTACAGGTGGTCCTCTCTGACCCAGCTGAGGCTATGAGTCTTTTATAGTCCCAGTTAGACACCCTTGGATCTTTAGTACTATTCTGTTCAGTGTGGATTCTTATACTGTGCTCATCACTGTAGCCTCTGAATTCCTCAAACTATTACAGCGTGTGCTTTTACCTCTGGAGCTCCCAGGTTCAATTTCTGATGTTTCAGCTAAGCTGGTGGCTCTCACAGAGGAACAGAATTTACCTGTTCATTGGACGGGGCTGGATTCTAACCTGACTTACACCAGTTAGCTCCATTGACATCGGTGCAATTTACCTTTGATTTTACACCTGGGTAAATAAGATCAGCCCTATATATTCTTAATAGTTTCTTTCAGCTGATTTGTTCCCCCCTGCCTATAAGCTATAACACAGTAATTCAGTTATTTTTTTAACACAGCAAAATTAAACAAGCCAGGAGTTTCATGATTGATACAACGAATGCAACAGTTCACTTTTCCCCACTCATGCCAAATTCTCTGTCTCTATTCCTGTGACATCACTAACCTTGTTCTCTTCTTGAGTTCCAAAAACTAATATCTTTTTTAAAGTTTTGCCAGTAGCATCAATTAAGAAATTGAAATGAACATATCCTAATTGTAGAATCTTTGAGAAATAAAACACTAAACGTAATGTAAAATCAGCTCTCATATTTTGTGTACACAGTTTATTCCATTTTTATATTCCTGTCGTACAAAGAAATTGACAGATTGCAACTGGTACCACAGATTTTAATTATTTGTAGAAATACACTTTTTTCAAGTGAAAACTTCTAGCAAAAAATCTTACAAAAATGCAGAAAAACTGCTATTAAGATATTGCCATGTAGTAACTGGGGCAACAAAGTTGTACTGGTTTAAGTGAGAGCAAAATTCTGTACAAAGGATGAAAACTACTGCTGTAATCATACAGACTTGAAACACTGGGTAACTATAGAAACCATGACACTATTCATCTCTGATGATGCACCTCTTTGTATTAGTAAGGTCCAGTGTATTGCAGATATTAGTGTACACCAGGAATTAATGTTCCCTTGCATTTATATGTTCTTATCTTCCTGTGGTGTGAACTATGAATGACTATTGAAAACTCGGGCAATTCTCCATCAGACATCATGGATAACCCTCCCAGCTTTGCCAAAACTTGAAAAGGTAGTGTTTGAAGGATAAGATCCAACAAACAGCTGTCCACCAATTCTTGTACCTGGACTATATTGCTTAAATATGTATTGGTTTGAGAAGCTTTCTGCTGAGCCACAAAGAATTTTTGCTATGTTCTAATCCCAACAGGACTAAACACCAATTGTGACAAAATCCCATTCCACCCATACTTCTCCCACAAAGACCTCCTAGGGCTCGCTATCATATTAACCTGCCTATTGACCCTAACCCTGTTCTCACCCAACCTGTTAGGAGACCCAGACAACTTCACCCCAGCCAACCCCCTTGTCACCCCCCCACATATCAAACCAGAATGATACTTCTTATTCGCCTATGCCATTTTACGATCAATCCCCAACAAACTAGGAGGAGTCCTGGCCCTATTATTCTCAATTACAATCCTCCTCCTAATACCAACCCTTCACACATCTAAACAACGAACCTCCATGTTCCGACCTATAGCCCAAATAACATTTTGATGCCTAACAGCAGACCTACTCATTCTAACATGAATCGGCGGCCAACCAGTAGAAGACCCATACATCCTTATTGGACAAATAGCCTCCGTAATATACTTTATACTAATCCTCATCGCCCTGCCCCTTGTAAACCTAATCTTCTTTTTCTAATCCTATCTTCTTTTTCTCTTCCGAAAGGCTATATTGTCTATTCTCTGTCCTACAAGTCACCATACTCAGTATTATAGACAAGGTACCTATATTTCCAGTTGTCTCAAAGCTTTCACTTTCTGACTCCAAATGAATACTGAAGTGCAGATCTGTATCCCTATGGCATAGCACTGTACTGGTTTACCAAGATACACTCTTGCAACAAAAGGCAGGGGGAAAGTACAAATATAACTGTTCTCCAAAGATTTAGATAACATCAGCGGAAAAAGCTAATAGCATTCTAAATGAGGTTTTCAAAATCTAATACTCATAAAGCAGTAGCCCTTTGAACTCCTTAGGCTGACATGACTGTTGTAATGTACCACATCTAATTATAGTTCATCAGTTAGAAAACAATATCTCCCTTACACAGAACCATAAGTACCTCCTAAGTTCGGAGACCTCAACTTTTTATATGTCTATAAAGCACCAAGAACCCTAAACACGTTACAAATAGTAACAGTAACTAACATGACTCAAAAGAGTTATCTTGGCAATAACTACAATGCTAAGATAATTCCTGTTTGATGCTATCTAATCCACTGCATCCATAATTGAAATGTATAGATTAGATACCACAGTGAATATTCCAAAACTAAATCCAATCTTGGAAACAGAATGCATGTGAATCATTCATTTAGTCCCACCTGAAATGTACAACAGGCAAACACACTATGCGTGTTAATGCCATTATCTGAGGTGATACTTAAAGCTAATTTCATTGCTTCATTCTGATATCACTGCTTGTTACCCTCAATGAGAATAGTCAGAATATTACAAGGGAACCGTAGGACTAATTATTGCAATGCTGTCAAAAACTTTGTAATAATATTTTTTCCTCTTGTTGGCAGGTGGGAGGAAGGGGAAGATTACCCCATGCATTGTAGCCCCAAAGATTTCTTCTTACTGCTATGCTTTTTTCTGGTTTCACTACTCCTCAGTCTACCACAGGATCTTTATGCCATAGTATCTGTCTTACCAGGTCATTCTCTTCGTGCCATTCACTTTCCAAAATGGCCAGAAGAGTTTCAATAGAATGACATGAGGTGCCCCTTACCTTTTAAGGTATTAACATTCTATTTTTGTAATGCTCCAAATGGCCTGCAGAAAAGGATCACATCTTCTTTTTGCTCCTAAGATGCTAACCAAGAGGGCAGCCCATACTTTAGACTTTATAGAGTGAAAAAGTTGACCATGGAATTAGCGAGCTCAGGCATTGTGATGATACTTAGATTAATCTTACTCCATGGCCATTCCTTAAACCATCCCATACAAGTCCATGAGTCTCTGTTTATACAGATGCTCAATTATTTTTCAGTTGATGTGAATGTGTTAAAGCACACAGGGCAATACAAATCCCAGTTTCTTGGATGTGTATTATAAATCCTAAGGCTCTCTAGCAGATAATGAGAGAATTGCAATTGATTATAGTTAATGAGACATGGTTTGATACTTTTAAAAAATATTGTACTAGAATTCTGTAAAATCTCCAGCATTTGGAGGGATAAAAGATGATAAATAAAACATCTCTTACATGAAAGAGCCTAAGACCCCATTCATATTTCATAAAACATTGCTGAATCTTAATTAAAGTGAAATAAAACTGTTTTTATTAAGATCTAATTTTTGGTAATGCTTGTTCTCACTTTTCTGAGACTAATGGTGTTGGTAGTGGTGCTTTTGAACGGATCCATTTCAATATGTGTGTGCCGAAAGGCAGAATAGCAAGCTGAAAAAGTAATTACTCTTTCTTCTGCAATAACAACAAGATAAACACTCCAGTAAAGTTTGCAGAAATATGTATTCAGTTAATAATTAACAATGCCCTTTGGGAGGATTTTGGAAAGAGGTTTTATGTTGCACGATAGCCCAAGGCCCATATACTAGTTACTGTTTGCACAACAGGTGATCACTTGTGTAAAACAAAGCAGCTTGGTATCCTGTATCTCAGCCAGACCGCTCTGCACACATGCAGATTTACTCAAAGCTACCTAATAGAAACTAGGTATCCAAATCCCTTAAAGCTAACAGGAGCTGGGAATCCCATTTCAGACCTTAGGTGGCTTTGAAAATCTCAGCTCTACATTTCCATGATCAAGCTACTATTTAAAGGATGAGATTGTTGGCTGTGTTGTAGCCAGCACAGCTGGGAAGATGGGCAAAAGTGGTTTAATTTCCCCTTTCTGTCTCCAAATCTTTGGGACAGGCTGAGGATTTGGTTCCTGGTTCCTCTGAGGCTGCTGTAAGTTCCACCTAACTGAAATGGCTTCCCGTGTTCTGGTGTTATCCTTGGCATGCACCCTACATTGCTGTCTTGGAGTGAAATAGCAAAGACCCACTCCACTGGCAATATGACATGTGGAGATTCCTCTTACAGTACACCCCAGGCACTTAATCCTGGTGTCATGTAAGCGTGTGGTTCGAAATTGAGATAGGTCTCCTTAGACAAAGACTTTCAAATGTATCAACCTAACAGGGGCTTTTTACAAGAGTGGGTGAGGGGCGTTCAGTGGTCTGGGATGTTCAGGAGGTTAGATTAGATGATCATGATGATCCTGTCTGGCCTTAAAGCCCACTAGTCTATGAATAGCCTCTCACTGGGTGAAAAATGTGTGTTAACCCCAAGTGTTTCTTTTTTAAAAAAAGGATGTATTTCTCTTCAAATAAGTGGAATGAACTGTAATTGAAATTAAAGCATTTCTTTTTACTCATACTCTGCAATTACATTTCAAGCGAGAAGATATGCCTTTTGGGGGCATTTTCTTGCAGTTCAGGTTTGTTTTTTTTCTTTTCTTTTTTTTTTTTTTTTTTTTGTGCAGTTGTGAATCATTGAGCTCCTGGTTTAAAGAGGTTTAATTAGAATCTCCTTTTGGATGTTTAAAGGGATATCTTCTACCTTCCAACCCCCCTACCACTATATTTATTTGTGCTGTCCCTAGGGTAGGAATGGGTGACTTTCTTGTGTCGTGGAAGGAATCACGCAGCCACTCCAATTCAGGTGAAGATCGAGTAGAACTTTAATTTGACAGACACACATACAGACAGACCATAGCTATGGGGGAGCCCAGGCAGCACTCGTGCTGGTCACTGGAACTCCGCCCGTCTTAAGTTACAGAGAGGGTTATATAGGCTTGTCAAGGTTACATATTACAATCAGGATCGTATAGTGGTCTCATTAGGGTGTACCTAATTGCTTACAATGTGTCAGGTCATAAATAAGGGGGGGCTCTCCTGGCACTGGCAAGTCCGGAGGCATCTGCATTTTATGATGACCTGTAGAATTCCTGACCCTGGGCTGGGGGGAGATGCTGCAGCTGCACGATAAGGACCCAGACACTTGGGCAGGGGAGGCTGCAGCCAAGGGAGATAAGGTGATGTTTTACAACGCCTCTTATGTTTTACAGCGCATCCCATCAGGATGAATAGATGGTGTGTCCAGCCCAAGGTTTCCTTGTTTTAATTAAATTCCACACTTGTAAATGTTAGAAATACATTAAGTGTGGTAAAGATGTTAGGGACAACGGTTGCCATTTACTTGCTGTGTCTGCAGGTGTCACTTTACATCTTTGAGACTTACTTTACCACACTGGCAGTAATTTAATTGGAGCCATGCTTGGCCTGTTGTTAATCAACGCTTGCATACTAAGGCAAGTCAGAATTCCTAGGTGATGCTTTAGTGGAGTTGTTATGCAACCGCTGTATCTGCCAACACTAGCAGAGACTTCTGGGTATCAAGTTTTCATGTTTAGTGTGTGTGACGGGGTGGCCTTTGTCTGGAGGCCTCCTACTGGAGGCCTCGTGGCCCTGCCACCTCAACCCAGAAAAGGGCAGTAGAGAGGTCCTCCAAGTTGCCTAGTGCAGCTGACTGAGAAGCAGCCAATCAGAGAGGCTGCAGGAAATAGCCAATCAGGGCCCAGCAGGCTAATATAGAAAGAGCTGCAGGGCCAGTGGGAGATCAGTTCCTTGCTGGAGCTGAGAGGTGTGGGGGGTGTACTTGGCTGAGAATGTTGCAGCGCCTCGGGCAGGTCAGTGTGGGCAGAAGGTGGGGAAGGAGCTCTGTGCTGATTGCTGGGACTCCATCAAGAGATGGTCCTGAGACAAGGGTGAAAATGGTCTGGGGCCACGGGAAGTGGCCCAGGGAATTAGAACAGTGATGCAGTTTAATTAAAGGGATGCAGTGGACAGTTGCTATCTACAGGGTCCCAGCCCAGGGACTAGCCAGAGTAAAAAGTGGGCTCAGGATCCCCCACCACCAGCCACTGACTAAGTGACGTGGCCCTTGACTGGTTTATACCCCCAGAAGGGAACAGAACTGTTTAGTGGCCCAGGTGAGGAGCTAGGGGCTAGAGAGGTGAAGAGTCTCTGGGGAGGGAACCCTGAGGTGCATGTGGCCCTATACCAGGGCCAGGACTGCTTAAAGAGTGGGGACAATTTGAGAGACAGCCCAGAAGGGATGAGAGACAATCCAAACAACAGTACGGGGATAGGCTCTCTGTTGCACTTATACCCTGGAAGGGGTTTAATTTTCACCACACGTAGAGAGTGTGTGACTCGGCTAGAGGGCTGAGTCACAAAAGACCCACCACCAACGGAGTGAGATTGTGCAGGCACACACACTCAACTCAGGGGTGCTCGCAACAGGCAAGTGCATTCCATTACAGTGTGAATTATTTTTCATTACCAGTATTTAGAGACTCTTTTAGCTAATACCAGCCTCAGCTACACATGATAAGTAATAATAAAACTATCCTATATTTAAGCAGTGCCTTTCAGTCTCAGGGATCCCAGCATATTTTGTAAATTGTGGACTGCATCCTGCTATCCAGTACAACCCTTGCAATAATCCATATAATTATGCAGGCACTCTACCAATGTGTGATGAGATCATACCTGAAACTGGTATGGATGCAAGTGTTGGCCAAGATATGCCTGGAGTTACACCTGTGTATCTCCACTGATATAAACCGTGGCAGAATTTGGCTCATGCTTCAACGGTTGCTGCAGATTAAATATTTAAACCATCTTTGACATGGGACATAATCATTGTATCAGTAATCAGTATGTAAGAGGAAATTCCATGTTGTCTGAGTGTTAAAGATTTTTATCTGGGATTTTGAAAGGAGCATAAGGGCATTAGTTATCCAACTTTAATCCAATTACAATAGGATTTGGATGCCTAACTCCCATAAAATGCTTGAAAATCCCAGTTTAAGCACCAAATCCAACTCCTGTTAAAGACAACAGGAGCTTTCCTATTGACGTCTCTGAAATTGATCTACATCTGGCCAGGAAATATTTTTTGGTTCAGTGAAAAATGTCCATGAAAATGAGTTTTATTTTCTGTTAAATTTTTTCTTTCCAAGCTTCCCATGCAGAAAAATTGAACAGCTGACAAATTTTGAGCAAAAACTTAAATTTTCCAGTTTTTGGACCAGAAATATATGTTTTGGTTGGAGGAAAACCATTGGTTTTTGGGTTTCCAGGTTTCCAATGAAAATCCAGGCAATTTAGTTTAAAAAAAGGATGTTTCCTTTGGGAATTTCTGTTTTGATGAAAGCCACTTTTTGCAAAAATAGTTTTTTTTAAATGAAATTTCAACCAGCTCCACTTGTACAAAGTCCTGATTCTCTCACACCCAACTGCAGATAAGAGTTCCAATCCTATAAGAAATAATAAAAATTACCTAACAAATATCCATCAACATCCTATTTTTTCAGTTTTTATTCAAGTAGTATCTGCTTATATTGTTCAGAGTTGTAGTAGTTACAGCATTACTAAAATTGTATGTTTCTCTTTTTCCCCAATATCTTTTTTGCATAACACATAAGTAGAATTATATTCTACTACAAAATATCAATGCATGTGCATTTAATTGAATTTCTCACTTAGTATTCCTTTGTGAGGACACCCAAGATGTTTGTTTTACCTGTTTAATGTAGACTTGCTGGATGATTCATTTTACAAAATACTGCAGGAAGAAAATGTGTGTAGTACTAAAGAGCTTATTTCCTCAGCATATAAAACTGGACTGTATGCTAACTCCTAAGACTTGTGAGCCACTTTGTGATAAAGAAATCATTTCATTTTTATTAACATTTTACTTTATTAAATCAACTCTGGAACATAAGGATTTTTTTTCTATAGTCCTAACAGATTTCTTGTGCTTTGGGTGTATTCCAGTTTAGTTGTGACAGCCTATAAACAAGTAAATGGTTCTGTTTCCTGATCTCTGCTCAAGATAATCTGTACAATGCATCCTCTCAGTATTAAGGCATTCAATCCTAGCACTCTTAAATTCAAAATAGTATTTTAGTATATGGCTTCAGGGTAAAGGAATGCTTACCAGGAACTTGTAACCCCATGGAATATATTCATTATCAGTAAATCATTTTTCTAAAGACACAATTATGACTGGTCCATGAGCCAGCAGACAGGTGTTGAGAGATTATAAAAACACCACTTCACTGAAAAGATAATATCCTCTTCATGGAACTATATTCATTCCTACAGTGAAAGCAAATTCACCAAGGTCCAAAAATACTTGTAAAAATGTGTTGTAAAGTCCCTTTTGGAAGAAATGAGACGATACAAAACACTTCCAAGATTCATGAATGGTACATTGATTGTGAGTCTGCACTGTTTTTTCTGATTTGTTTTGAGGCCTCTCAATTCATTATATTCTATTAAATGATTTCTGACTTTTTATAGAAAAGTGTTTATTTTTGGCATAGGTGAATGCAAATACAAAGCTGGATAAACAATGGTTGGCTGCTGGAGCACATTTTCTGTCAGAAGAGTAGCTTCATGAATTCTCAGCAGTCAGTAAGATAATGAGTTGGTGCTCTATTAGTATTCTCTGCTGCCTTCTAAATGATTCATATTGTGTGTATTTCAAAAAATTGTTCATGAATCATCAAGAAAAACACGGACCAGTTGGTAAATAGAGAAACAATATAGTGTTATAAATACTACATATCAAACAAGAGAAACTGGGTATAAATCACAGAGTTTGAAGAGCTTTATGTAGCTCTTTTCTTTAGTAAGTGATTTTGTGCTCTAATGCTACTCAACTAGATATGTTTGAGGTGCTGGAGTACCATTTAAAACAAATAAATATCAAAGCCTTAAAACTGAGACACCCCTGAAAATACATTCACGGGAAAATTTCTAATGAAGCATTTTTGTAACGATTCACAAAGAAAACTGGACTGAGAGCTATATTTTAATCACTGGTAATTATGGATAGAGAATGAGTATAGTCTGATAAAGTAATACTAGGTGAAGACCTGGCCTGGCATGAGTGTGTTTCTACCTGTTCTTCTTTCATATAAATTGCTAATATGTTTAAAAGATATTATTACTAACTGGAGCCAGGAGGTGCGGCCTCCCTCTGAGATTGACTGCAAGAGAGAGCCAACCCCCTCTAGGGGGCGGAGCCTGGGAGTACAGCACCGCCTGACTGGAAGCAGGTAGGTGGGGCAGGAAATATAAAAGGCAGGTTTCCCCACGCTCCCTTGGTGCCGGGGCTGCACCCAACCGTTACCTGGAGGAGAGGCTGCCGGAGCTGCCAACTACCTGAGGACCTATAGGAGCTATCTGAGCCCAGCGAGCCAGAGGGGACCCCTGGATCTTTCGACCTGGAGGAGCTACCTGAGCTGCCAGCCCCCAGTGAGCCAGAAGAGACCCCAGGATCCTGTGACCTAGAGGAGCTGCCCTCCACAGATGGCTCTGAAGAGTTCCTGGACCTGCTGTTGAGCAATGAAGTTAAAGGATACTGGAATTTCCCTCAGGCAGAGTGTTCTGAGGAAACAGAGAGTGACTTGAGCGGCCAAGTACTGTAGGGACGGGGGGAAGGAAGGAGCTCAGGGGAGCCAGATACCCGTCTAGCTGCGTTATGGCTTGTAGCTGAGTCAGTGCATATTAGCTGGAGCCCCACTGACCCAGTGGTGGGATAATCCATCACTGCCTGGGCTGGGATGCAGTGGATTCAAGTGAGCCTGTGTCCCCCTCCCCCTTTTTCTACCCCGACCTAGGGGTGATCACCCTTCTGAGGGCTAGAGACTGGTTCTATGCTGTCTGCCCCACCCTACCTGAGGGCCAGGCTTTGGGACTGTCTCCTCACCCTGATGAGGGCAAGAGACTGACTCCCTTTTGTCTGCCCTGCCCTGCCTAAGGGCCAGGGCATTGAACTGCTTGCTTGCCCTACTAAGGGCTGGAGACTGTCCCTTTTTTATTTGAACTCCCCACAGGGCACAGGCAAGGAAGGTGTGCCCTCCCTTGGAGATTGAAGGCAAGGGAGGGCCCCACCCATGACAGGAGACCTTTACACTAACAAAATAAGTAATGACACGCTGGAAGATGTAAGAGGTACACAAACATGAAATGATAGATAAAAATACTCCTCTTTCTCAGAAGACCCAGGAACAGGATAACTCTGTAGCATAGGGAACGGCTCGCTTGCTGATGGATTTTCTGTACCTTAATGTCTTTAAACTATGATTTGAGGACTTTAATAACTCAGTTATAGGTTTATTACAGGAGTGGGTGGATGAGGTTCTGTGGCTGCATTCTGCAGGAGATCAGACTAAGTGATCATATTGGTCCCTTCTTACCTTGGAGTCTATGATATAGAAACTGCAAAATGAGCAGGAAAAATACAGAAGTTGGGTAACTGAAGCTTGTTCATGTCTAATGTAAGGGATACACCAAAAAGATCAACGGGTAATGTGTTAAATGCTGACTGGAGAAACCTTGAGTAATAGGGAATGTGAAAATATATAATTCTTTGCCAGTTGGTTTACAAGATGTTTGGAAAATGGGATGGTGCTGTCAAAAGAGAATTCAGGCAGTGGCCTTACCCAATGCCCATTGAAATCAGTGGAAGAAAGTTGATGATAACAAACAAATCTGTCACCTACTTTTAATTAAAGAGCTTCAGAAAACTGCAAGTGGATGGAGTCTGTAAAAGTGGCTTGATGTTACTCAGTGAGAGCAGGATTTAGAATTGATTTCTCTAATTTGGAACACAGATAATTGATTTATTTCTGATAAACTCACTGGATTAGTGTGTCTTTGTCAATTATGAAAATAACTAAGTGGAAAGAAAAGCAAGACATGAAGCACTGAAATGGAGGGAAAAGAAGTAGTATTTGAAGACTTATCAGGTCTTTCCTCAGTCTTCTTTTGTCATAGGTCAGGTTTTCGAAACCTGTAATCACTTTTACTGCGCTCTCTAATATGTCCACATCTTTCTTAAAGTGTGGTATTCAGAACTGGACACAGTATTGAAGCTGAGCTCTCACCAATGTCAAGTAGAGCAGGGAAAAATACCTCTTTTGTTTTACATTTGACTCTACTGTTAATACATCCCAGAAAAAATGTTAGCCTTTTTTGCATCTGCTTCATACTGACTCATTCTGTTTGTGATTCACTATTATCCCCATCTTTTTAGCAGTACTCCCACCCAGCCAGTTATTTCCCTGTTTTGTAGTTGTTTGATTTTTTCCCACCTTCCTAAGCGTAGTACTTTGCACTTGCCTTTATTGAATTTCATCTTGTTGACTTCAGAATTCTCCAATTTGTCTAGGTCATTTTGATTTCCAATCCTGTCCTCAAAAGTGCTTGCAATCCCTCACAGCTTGGTGTCATCTGCAGATTTTATCAGCATGCACCAAGTCATCAGTGAAATTATTGAATGGTAACAGACCCAGCACTGACCCTTGTGTAACCCCACTAGGTCCACCCTCACAGTTTGACAGCAAATCATTGATAACTACACTTTGAAGACAGTCTTTCTACCTATTATACGCTCAGTTTATAGTAATTTCATCTAGGCCACATTTCCCTAGTTTCATTATGAGCATTTATGTAGGACTAGGTCTAAAGCCTTACTAAAATCAAGATGTATCACATCTACTGGTTCCCGTCCCGCACATCCACTAGGCCAGTAGTTAAAGAAGGAAATTTGGATGGCTTTGGCATGATTTGTTCTTATAACCCTATTATCCTCTGGGTGCTTACAAAATGACTGTTTAAGAATTTGTTCCAATAACCTTTCCAGGTATCCAAGTTAGGCTGACTGGTCTGTAATTCTACGGGTCCTCTTTGTTTGCCTTTTGAAAGACGGATACTATGTTTGCCCTCCTCCAGTGGTCAGAACTTCACCCATCCTCCATGAGTTCTTGAAGACAATTGCTAACAGTTCTGAGATTGGTTCGCTAGTTCCTTGTGCACGCTGAGATGAATTTCACCATTCCCTGCTGTCTTGAATACATCTAACTTACTAAATATTCTTTGACCTGTTCTTTCACTATTTTGGCTTGCGTTCCTCCCCCTTTGTTGTTAATATTAATAGTGTTAAGTATGTGGCCACCATTAACTTTTCTGACTGAAGCAAAATGAAGACCGAAGCAAAATAAGCATTACCCACCTCAGCCTTTTTGGTATAATCAGTTATTAGTTCTCCTTCCCCACTAACTAGAAGACACTTTTGTGTTTTTCTTGTAACCAGTGTATATTTAAAGAACCTTTTCTTATTGCCTCTTATGTCCCTTGCTTAGTATAACTCATTTTGTGCCTTAGCTTTTCTGATTTTGCCCCTACATGCTTGTGCTATTATTCTCCTGTACTTCTCCTTAGCAATTTGTCCAAGTTTTTGTAGCATTTCTCTTTTATTTTTTTTAGGTAAAGAGCTCCTGAAAGAGCCATAATGGCCTCTAATGATTCTTCTTAACTTTCCTTCCTTCTTTAATATTGTCTCTTTGAGAAACTGACTGGTCTCTTGAACTCCCTTTTCCCTTATTTTTCTTCCCATGGGACCTTACCTACCAGTTCTGTTTGTTAAAGCCTACTTTTCTGAAGTATCCATTGTCCTTAGTCTGCTGCTCTCTCTCCTTCTTCTCTTTAGAATGATGAAATCGTTTAATGATCACTTGAACCCAAATTGCCTACTTCTCAGTATCGTGATCTAGAGAAGTCTATCTGTCCAGGCAGAGACTTGACTAGATTAAAACTCATCTCATCTGAAATATAACTTCAGAAACTTTGAAAGTGAGGAACCCCTAGATCATTAAATAAGATCAGAGTGAATTCAGATTTTCAAATAAAATTGCCATGCTGGAACTTCATCACCCTCTGAAGCTACAATTAAGGGAATATACACAAATATTAATGAATTTGAACTCAGAGTATGCAGAAGCCCAAATTGACAAAGATCTCTTGATCAGTACAAAGAAAGCAATTAATGAATCCTTTGATTCATCGCTGCATGCCTTCAATCCTAGTGTCTTTTGCTAAAGATGAAAATGAGTAAAATAGTAGAATACTATTGCAATTACTACTTCATAACAAACCTGCTTAGGAGGCACGTTTAATAAAGCACACGTTGAAAATTAACGTTAAGGTACAATACCAAGGTGTTACACCAGTTGAAATCTCCAGAAATTGATGTCAAACTCAGAACTAAAAAACAGTGCAGGAAAATAAGGAACTTGGTTGAGAAGGAAGAATATTAGCAAAGAATGAGGAAGAATAAACCAGTTTATATAAAGAAAGGGCTTGGATCTTTTAAAGTCTGAGAAGTAGGCTAGGATGATATTTTGATCAATCTTGATAAATAATTATGTCTTTAAATGGAGGGATATCACACAAACACGTTTGTCATTTCAAACATACCTTTCTTTTCCCTTCCCTCTATAAATGTTATATGAAATAACAATAATAAGAAATAAGCAAGTCTTTTTTATAGCAGTATGTTTACCAAACTCTGAGAATAAGAAAATAAATATAACTTGGGTAGATGAAGTCCAGTGTAAACAATAGACATCCTTTGATTCAGCACAGCATGCCCAAACAATAGAGACTATTGCAAAGCAAAGTATTATCCTAAGTGCAAACGCTCTTGCATGCTGTTGTGCATGTATGCTGGCCATTGTCCTCTGAGATTCAAGGATCTCTGGGTTGTAAGACAGAAGCCATTTAGCAGCAAATAGTAATACACAACAGTTCATGAGGGAAAAGAAATAATACTGCTGTTTCATGTACAGGAGCCGCTTTAGGTAAGCAAAATGTGTTTTCTCATTTGGAATTGGGCCAGGACAACTACTTCAGCTGCCTTCTAGCTGAGAAAGGAGACTCTTGTTAAATGGAACATGTCTGGAAAACAAAAACTTTTTTCACAGTCAGTTGCAAAGTAACCTGAACAAGACAGATGAAAATGGTTACAAACTAGTTTGCTCACTAAGACTCTAATCCCTCCAAAACCAAACATCAAAGACTTGAACACCCTTTTGAATTATGCACACTTTTACATAGAAGATACAGGGAGAACCATTTGATTGACAGAGCAAGAACACAGACAATATTTGCAGAAGCCCTGCACTTCCCATTGCAGCAGCGACATGTTTCCAAAGGTACCAAGACTCAACAAAAACAAAGTCTGTCTAATTTACAGGCAGCTGTTTGCATTTGGGAATGATAGAAAACCTGTAGAAATATGTCACTCTAGTCACTTCAATTGACAACACCAGCTGCCTTTTTATGTACAGAAATGTATGAGAGGGCAGGAGAGGTCTTAGCCATCTTAAGGGCATAGCCTGTTCAATTAACATTCTCAAATATTTGAGACATCCAAAATGTATTGTGATGTTGTCCTACAAATGTAATGTAGCCACAGCAAAGGCTCTCCATGTTTGAACAAACTCACTGCTATAGTAAATAATCTGTATTGGAGAGTTAATTTGCCTGAAATTGAAGGTGAGAGAGTGGAAATTAACAATGGAAATTGTACAAAATGTGCTGCTTCCCTCCGCTTACCTGTGAATAACTGACAAGTTATTGTGCATAACTAAATATCTCATTTTTAAATTTAAACAGAGAACTATACTATAAACCTGGAAAAAATGCACATGTCATTATTGGGTTGCAGTGAGAGACTGACAAGGTCCCAGGCCTGTCAGCTCTGCAGTCCAAGATAAATTCTAAATTGGCTAATTACATTCTGCCTTCTGCACTTCAACTGAATACAACACTTTTCTGCAGTGTTCCTGTGAACTGTTGTGTGGTCGTCACATTCCCCCCTTAAGGCTGTTTTTCTCTGATGAGTAAGTGACAAATGCTGACCATGGATAAATGCATTTTCAGATTGTTTGGGATTACGGGAACTATAAAAAATGTTGGTCCTTGGGTGTTTATCAAGACAGCTTTGTCACACTTATTTTTCCTCTCCTTTTCAAGTGTGATTTTATTTATTTATTTATTTAAAATATACAACCCTACACAAAGCTATACAAACAGCTTAAAGGTTAAGGTTTCTAATTTATTCATTTATTTATTCATTTATTTATGTTTACTTTGCGTATAGCCCTGAACAAGGTGTGGTGTGTAAATAGCGTTATCCCAAGAGCAGCGGTGACTTGAAGAGCTGCGTGTCAGGGTATAGCCACACTGCAATAAACGACCTACAACTGGCTTGGGTCAGCTGACTCAGGGTTGTGTGGGTCAGGCTGTGGGGGGTCTATAAAGTTGCTGTGTAGACATTTGGGCTTGGGCTGGAGTCTGGACTCTGAGAAATTCTGACAGGGAGGGTCTCAGAACCTGGGCTCCAGTCCAAGCCCAGCTGACCCAGGATCTGAGACTCACTGCCATGGGTTTCTTATCACAGTGTGTACATACAGTTCCTCCCCTGTTTTGATCTGGTTTCATCTGGGGGAGGGGAAGAGATATTTGCTGTTGGCCTCTACCAATAGTAAATTACAACAATCTTTTCCCCTCAGCCAGGTCAGCTGTGTTGGCCAACAAGTAGGGGAGTAGAGACAAGATGGCAGCTAGTCCCTGCCTCTTCTCACCCTCTGGAAAAGACATAAGGAACCACCTGCTTACTCCTTTACACATAATTCTAAGATCTGGATAGATGGGATAGGGTACAATAGGAGTTTACTCCCTTGCATGAGCATGTAGTCTGACATGAGCTATTTTACAACTAATATTTATATTACAAGCCAAGATATTATAATAGCCATTGTCCTTGTGGAATTTATGTGAAAGTAAAAAATTTAAAGACTTTTAATCCTTTTGCTTCTGCATTCTTCCTTCCAAGAAAATCTTCCTCATGGTGGGAGGTCTAGTGGAGTGTGGTCTGTTTTTTCAGTACGAGTGATGGAACTTCCACCATGTGATACATTGAAAGCTGACCTGCACAAAGCAGTAGGAAGTAAGCTATTGGAAATGATCCTGCCTTGACTAACCTCTTTAGGTCTTCCTCACATCTAATTTAACTGATTCTGTTAAATGTTTGGCAGTTCAATAGATACTTGCTGCACGGGGACAGCACCTGCTGTGTGTCATGTGCCCGATAATAGTTACATTATTTAGTCACCGAACACTAGTTGGATCGAAGAAAAAATGTATCCTGATCTGTATGAGCTGCACATCCTCTTCTAAACTTAATCCAGCATTGTAAATGTTCCTAATCTATCACAATTACAGAAACAGCTGGTCTGAATAGTTTTGCATGGCTTCAAAAAGGCCCTGTCTACTAGAGAGGAATTTTGCAGACTCACCATGACAGACTCCCTGACAGGCTTGTACCACACATCATATGTACACACACAACCTCCCCTGACAGTACACAGTATTAAAACCACTGCATGGACTGGAGTTGCTTCAAGCTAGGCTACCTGCTTAGTCTTCTATTGTGTCATTGATTGCTGGCCCAGTGCCAGGTTGAATAGCAATTGCTGGCATACTCTATGGCAAACAGACCTGGCCACTATGTCCCATAATGCACCAGTCACTGCTTATGCAGCCTCCCTGTGCTCCACTGCCAGGGGTTCATTTGCAAGCAATCCAATATTCTAGTGGAGGCAAGTCAGTGTGTGTCTTGCTTCTTGTTCTTATTCTGGTATGTGTAGTACACAAAGATGTTAGTTCAAAACCCATAAGGTAACCTGAGCAGAGCTGGGCAAATAAATGAGGGGTTTTTGTTTTGCTCATTGGTAGTTCCAAAAAATTGAGAGGGGAATTGTTCAGGTCAACCCCAAATTGCAACATTTTGGAATTTTAGGTGAATCAAAACAAGGAAAAAATTCAAACTAAATATTTTGTTTGACTTGAAATGAAACATTTCATTGGATTTCTAGCATCTGAAACTGTGTTTGAATAAAAGCGAAGGACATTTGGAAACAAAGGGCTAGATTCATAAAACTGAGGAAGAGGATGTGGTGCAACTCTCATACATAACAACATGGCAATTAGGGTACTTACCTGCAGGGTGGGGAACCCAGGTTTAAACCCCTGCTCTGGGCCAGGAACTGGAATCAGGCCATGCCCTAACTACCTGCGCATTCTAGGGTGGAGCTTGCTCAGTCTTTCCCATTTTGAAGCTGTTCCATTTTGTATCAATATTCATTTGGCCAGAAAGAGTGAGATTGACTCTTAGCCTGGGGGCTAGGGCACTCACTTGGGATGGAGACACCTGTATTCTGATCCCTGCTGCAATGAATATTGTGGAACTACTTCAACAGGAGAGATTGACTGATTCTCACCCTAGAACCTCTTGGTTAAAGCACTCATCTGGGAGGGGAGAGACCTGAGGTTGTGTCTCATCCAGAACAGGGATGTGATTTTCCATGCTGTTGGGTAGAAGACCGCCGCCGCCTCCACCTCAGTTTTGTGAATTTTGCCTACGTTTCCCTGTGAAGCCATCTTGAAAAACCAAGATGTTTAATTTGAGAAATGGTTCATTTCAACATTTCCACTGTTTTTTTTTTACTGAAGTAATTCACAGAAAATGACTCATTCATGAAAAGTTTGTCTATCTCAATCTGCATTTTTGGATGAAAAGTTTGCACTCTTTCAGACACTGTGGCATAAACCAGTGGTTCCCAAACTTATTTGATCACACACCCCCTTCTTTGTGTCTGTAGTAGTTAATGCACCACCTGCTGCACGTGTACTTGTATCAATTAAAAAAATCGTCATGCAGCTCATTAATATTAAAACCAGTAAGGCATTGATTCGAATACAGTCAATGGTCCATTGTAATAAAAGCAAAAGAAAAATTGCGATTGTGGCTTATGTTCACAATGAAATGTGTACACTGCTTTGTAGCAAACAGATTAACATACAGATAACAAGGACTTTGCATAATGCTGTGCAAGTTTAACAGATATCCGCCAATATTCACGGTAACATTAGAGGACCCGATATGTCTGGAACAATCAACTTTGTTAGTTATTTGTTGCTATGGGTAAAATGTGCACAGTAAGCTTTTTTCCCCCTCCCCCTAAAGCTACTTCCTGCCCCCCATTACATTCCACTCTCCTCTGCAAAGAGGCCCACTTCCCAGTTTGGGAAATTCTGGCATAAACAATACTGAATTAATAACTAAATGAACTGCTAGATTATTGTATATTGTATGTTGTAGTACACTGTATATTTTTGGAACTAGGACTGCAATGAGTAAGAGCTAGTTACACACTTGAGTAAGTGCTTATTTTCTAAGAAAATATAGTAGCTCCTCTTAGTCTGTCATCATTGGAGGTAGCATTAAGGTGATCTATTGATTAAATAGAAATGAGATTCTAAAATGAAAAATGTTCATGACCCAAAAGTAATTAAAAATGTTGCCATGTTTATCGCTACAGTACTTATGAGGAAAATGATCAGAGACAACTTTTAATTTCACCTTCATGGTGAAAATCAATTTTTCATAGGAAAACAGCTGGTTTCATAAAATTAATATTACTCACCTAGTCAGAAAACCATGGAAACCCAATCCCTAGTCAGGTAAATCTATCTGCTTGCAATTCATACTGATGAGATCCATAGGCTGCACTCATCATTACGGAAGTCAAGATTTCATCTTAGCAGCAGTGAATTAACTAGGAACATTTTTAAAATCTGTGTCAAACTTAGAGTAGACTGTTGGTTTTGAGGGAGAATACAGTAATTTCACTCAGAAATATGATTTCAGTTTGTCCTGTAATTTTCAAGGCTTTCTGCATTGTTCATTTCAAAATACACTCTGGAATTCTCACCCTCTTTTTCACTGGAATGTGAGGTTCTGCTACTAGCATATGGATTACTGCAGGAGGATAGGACCTTTCTTTAAAGCTGATTGGAGAGCTGGCATCCTAGGGAGTATAAAATTAAGGTTGTGGAGTGTGTGGTGGATAGTAGTTATGATAACGATAAGGTGTGGGTGAAGGAGTAGCATGTAGATACTATTGGGTGGCTTAAATTTGCATTTCCTTGCTTTTAGTGGTTTTGTGTTGTATGTTGTACACGTCGCAACGTTGACTGTTTCACAACAAAGGGTGAGTATGTGAAGATGTGTTTGTATAATTTAGCTAATAATTGGTCATAAAGTTTAGTACAACAAATATTAGGTCTACATGAGAAGCAGTATTCTTAGGCATCTTGGTCATCAAATATGCATAAGATATTTTCTCTGTCTATGGGCCTCCATTTTCTTTTTGTGAATGCTGTAGGAGTAACACAACAGAAACCCATAATTACACACAGTTAAAATCTAGGGTGGGAGGAGAATATAGCCTATCTTATATTAATTTAAAAAAACAACCTTGGTATCTGTAGCTCTTCAATTCATACACACTTAAACTGAGTCTTTCTGTTGATACAGGAAAAAGGAGGCTTTTTTTTTTTTGGTTTGGATATACATTCAGATGGATTGCACATACATCCATTATGTGAGCAGTCTGTCAGAAGTTAGGTTTGGAACAGGTCATTAGGGATAGAGGAGGCTTGGTGTAGCAGAGGTTCAATGACCATTGTTAAATGGATTTCTGATTCTAAATGGGATAATCCATCATATGATGTCATATGCAAAGATTTATTTCCCAAAAGTAACTTTGGTCTACACTAATTTACCTGACCATCTGTATTCTGCCAGCATAAGGGAAAGTATTTTAGTACAATAGCTGATCATGAATTTGATCATCATTTATAACGTTGAAGAAGTTAAAATGACAAAATTAATCAGTTTTCCATCTGTAAAACTAAGAGCCAGATTTTCAGCTGGCGTAAACAGGTGTTGTTCCATTGACTTCACTTGAGTGACCCTGATTTCCATCATCTGAGGCTGTGACCTAATATTTAGACCCTTGATATTATTTTCATTAACACTGATTTTTTCCCCTTTCTTTGGTGTGCTGGAAGTGTCCTAACTCTACACATTTTAAGTTGACTGATTGGTTGGTTTGTTTAAACTCCTGCTTGTACTTTTCTGAATCTGAAATATTTGTTGGTATTTACATTGTACATGGAGGACAAATTACCATCATTTTCAGATTACCACCTGACACCAACTGGCAGATAAAGCCCATGGGAATGTTACCACTGATGACTCAGTGGTAAAACAGAGATTTCATCCAGAGTATGCCACCAAATTGCTATTTTCCAACCATTTTTTGGTACAGATACCTCCTGCCCAGCCTCTGGTTGGTTAACTCGTGTTCCACTGTGTGGATACTCAGTGAGGAAACACACCTTTTCCGATCTAAAAATAGAGAGAGAGAGAAAATGTGATTTGAATGACGACATGATCTGCCATTTGGAGACAAATTTGGAGCCTAGTTCTGCAAGGTACTGAGCATGCCTCAGCTCTTGGGCCCAGATCCTCAAGGTATTTAGGCTCTGAAATCCCATTGATTTCAGTAGACAATAGGAGCCTAAATACCTCTGAAGATCTGAACTTTATTGCCTCCAATGAGAAATGAGGGCATTCAATCTCACATGGTCAGGCACTCTGCTCCACATCCAGTCTAAAACCTGTAATCCAGCATGTTGGATACACGGATGCTCTCTGTCCAGAAACTTATTGTGCTGTCAATTAATATAGATTGGGACAAAGTATTGTTCATGTGGTTCTGAACTTCTGTTCAAGGAACAAGCAAGGAAGCACATGAACTTGAAAAAAAAAAAAACTTGGTAAATTATCCTAGAGTAGCTTGAATGTCAAAGTTTTGGGTCATTCTTATTTTGTCGAAACTGATTTACACATCCATAATGTGTAGACTCTCTGAAGTATCTTATCTTTCTATAAAATTAATGAGTTTCCTAGAAATCAAAATAAGTTATCCAGGAATCAAAAAATTATGACTTAAAAATCACAAATGATAGCCACTGATGTATTCAGCTTTGTATCAACATTTCCTGTTATCCTATTGTGATCATTTTCATTGTTGCTGTGTGTGTATGTGTATATACATTTTGGTGAAGCATATTAACCCTACTACCTATAATCATTGGCCACATCCATCACAGAAGCAGAAGTTTCTACATTACAAAATATAGTGCCTCATTCTGATCTTGCACTGAGTTTTACCCCGGTGTAATTACATTGACTTCAATTAATTTACTTTACACTACTGTAGATGAGAATAGACTTGGATCTACAGAAAACTGAGCAAGTAGATGGAATAAATGTTTAAGGTTCTGATCCAACTGACACGGAACTAAGTGGAAATTGTGCTATCACATAACACTCTGACATTCATTTTGAAATGAAATGTACTTCCTAAATTGAGCACTGAGTTGATGACTGAGTGAATGAGTGAGCAACAGAACTATGAAGCAGCCATATATTTCAGAATTTCTCAAATGTGTGTGTTTGTTTGTGTGTGTGTAAATTCTCAGGCCCTTGCTCCTTCCCTTGCTCAAATGAATGCAGTACAAGGACACCAGGTGTCCATGGCATCCAGAGGTTTAACCATTTATTATTTGTGGTCTTCTTTGACAGAACTATTACAAATGAATCTGTTGCTATGCCATTGTGTTCCATGGGAAAAAAAAGAAAAGAAAATATATGTATGTGCAGAGAACTCTTGTACATAAGAATTTTCCAAACAATTATTTTAGAAGTGACTTAGTTTTATTTAAAGAAGTATCTGAACTGGCATCAGCAGAAAAATCACTTGTCTGGTAAACCATGTGCTTCTCCAAGCGATGCTTTTTCTCCATTCCTGTGACTCCATCATCACTT
This sequence comes from Mesoclemmys tuberculata, assembly GCA_007922155.1. Lineage (NCBI taxonomy): Eukaryota > Metazoa > Chordata > Testudines > Chelidae > Mesoclemmys > Mesoclemmys tuberculata. Next base: position 8,624,381 of record ML675622.1, on the reverse strand, counting down.
TATTTCTGAGGCTGAGTCATAAAATAGAGAGAGGCCAACCACTATGTATAAATTAAGATTTTCAAAAATGCCTACATTATTTAAGAGAATAAGTGCCACTGAAAGCACCAGTCCTCCAAAATCATTAAGGGTTATTGAATGCCCCCACCTCTGTCAGATCTTTGCCATAAAGTGAAACCAACCTCTTTCTAGATCTGTCAGAGTTCAGTTGCCCTTGTTTCTAAAGGGACTCCACCTTCCTAACATTCTGTTCTACCAACAGTGGTCGTAGTGACCGAAGCCTTTAGAAAAGCTGGAGGCTACAGGATAAAGATGTAAGAAAGGTTGATCAATATTTCTGTGAAGAGAAAACTCTGGTCTGCAACTGATAAGTTTTTAGGGAAAAGTAGTCAAGTTTGGGTTTAAAGCTTATGCTCAGTTATATTTGCATATTGCTATTTGAGTTACCAGTAAAGCCAAACTCCAGGAAAGGGATAGATGTGAGCTCTTAGTGTGTAGTTCACACATGGAACAGAATACACATCTTTATGTTAATAGTCACTGAATTATTCATATATTTATTCACAGATTCACAGATTCCCCAGAACAACTTGTTTGGGCATTTTACATTCTATGAAGTTCAATACACTGCTTGTTTTGCCTACCTCTGCTTGTCTCAGTTAAATTAATGCATATGTAATTCACTTGGTTTTGTTTATTCCCCTTGCCACTACTTTTATTTTTCATATTATTTAGCTTCCAAATTTGACTCAGACTGGAAGTGGAGGTGCTAGTGTACCATGAGAAGACCTTGTACCTATAGCTATAGTTCTGGCCCAACTTTATATTAAGGATCCATTTATAAATGTTCATAAAGGATTAATAGATATTATAAGCACATTACCGATATGAATCGTATATATTATAGAAAATATCAGTTAAAACATCATTTAAACGTTATATGCCATGGTTATAAGTAGCCTCTTGCCCTGCAAGACTCTTTAACAGTCTATTACAATTAACTGATTGATCATTAATTAAACTAAAGCAGGCTGGGATTTTTATATTTTTATTTGGAGGGGGGAGGGGGGACTGGGGAGGGTCCAACTTTTTCACTTATGTATTCTTTGCTTGCCTGCCTATTCTGAATGAATCTTTAGCCCTGAAATAAAATTAAAGAGCTAATAGGAAGAAATACATTAATATTACCATGCTGCATGCAAACGGGATATACTCGGTAGACCAGATTTTGAGTCGCATTTCGAAATTTGTCTATTATTGCTGTGTAATCCTATGTTCTCTTCTCTTTGTTTCTTACCATCAGACCTCCAATAAAGAGATGTGAGTATAAAAGTCTCTGAGCATATACCATGCAAGGAATAACCTTTAAGGTTTCTCTAAAACTCTATTATTGGTATTTGCTTATGTGGTTTGGAACTTTCTTGTCTCTGTCAATAAAGATGGTTAAGGTTGTATTTTGGTCTCCATGTGAGTGCCTTCGTCATATACCCTGGGGTTCCCTACAAGGTATTGAATTTGTCAGTTTTGAATCTTGTGTCTGATTCTGGGACACGAACCTTAGTGCACTCCTCTCATTAGTTGAGAACCAATTGGCATTCATTATAGGATCAAGCTACATCCCGCAATCCCTCCTGGATAGTGAATTGCAATTGGATGAGTGTGGGTCTAGTAACTGGGTGGGTCATCATTTTCCCCTGAAGTTTCCCCAGAAAACCCAGCCTCCGAATATTTCATTTTCGATAGCTCCTTCATGCCCAGGAGCCCCTAAAAGATGGTCTTTGAGCAACCCCCTACTAGAGGTACCCTGGTAGCATGGCTTCTATGAAGTACACTGTTAGGTCCCTAAGTTCTTGCAGAACCCAAGGGAACCTCAGGATTTGGTAATGGAATAGCAGGCTGCCTCAGGGCACAAAAGGAAAAGCAGAGGAATGAAAGATCCAAAGACACTTCCACAAGGGTTCTTCCTGGAGTTTGTGTCCCTACCATTTCCCTGGCCCTGCTTCTTGGGTTATTTCCCACTGTGCCCAAGCAATGGTACTTCCTAGTACACAGTAGGACTATATCTGTTGGTGTATTCTGTAAGATAGCTATTAATCACTAGAGCTGGTTGGAAAACTGAATTGTCATCCATTGTGATATTTCAACATTTGTTTTCATTTCAAAATGGGATAAGTCCAAATATCAAATATTTTCAAGGCACAAAATCTTTAGATTTGGTAATGTCAAAATCATAAATGTCAATCTTCAATTGAAACAAAATGTTCCATTTCTATTTTGAAGAATAGATTCAAAATGTTTTGTTTAGAATTACCATAACAATTGGAAAATATCATCAAAATTGACATTTTTCTTGGGAGAAATAAATGTCATTGTTGATAACCCCCATGTTTTACCAGAAAAAAAAATTAGTTGAAAAGTTTTGATCAGGTCTATTAGTCACAGCAGTATATGCTGCTTGGAAACTCTAGACAAAAGTAACCTGGTGTCATATGTGTGGATCTTCCTCTTCCTGCAAATTTATTAGCTATGTAATTTGTCCAACTTATCCTGCGGGGCTCTGCTGATAACTCTTGTAATTGACTTGCTTCATTATGTTTGGCAACTCATCATTTCCTGTTAGCTGGCATATCAAAAGTAAGCGTTCCTGTGATTTCACACCATTAAAACTCTCATGATGTGACCTAATTAGAGAGAGTTACCTGAATTCTGCTCTTGCTTTCACTCCTGATAAGATGACTGTCAGATAAAATAAGTGAATGGGAACAATCAAAAAGAAAAAACAGATGAGGATGACCTTAATATTCTCAAGAAGCAAGATACTCCTTTACTTCTATTGATGTTCATAATGAGTCAGGGCAAAGATGGACTTATGAGACCATTACTGGAGCAGACACTTAAAATTTACTGGTTAGTTATAGCCTAATTGCATGGTGCTTTTAGTTTTAAATACCATGTTTATCTGCCTGGGTTTGTTCACCACTCACATCCATTATATTTTATTTATAGACCTTTTTATAGCTCTCATCACCACAATACTCGCATACTGATTCTCAGCTGGAATAAATCAGTTAAGTCAGCAGATGTGTGGTGATTAACAGCTGCTGACAATTTGGACTATATCCTGTGCGGTGATGCAACTTTCATGGGCTGGGTAATATGTAAGGACTCTGTTTGTAAAACTAAACTGGTTCTTAATTGGAAAACTATTTACAGAGGTGCTGTAACTTCAGCTAATATTCCAGTCATGTGTATACAGACTGAATTCTTGGTGCCTCCTCCTAATCTCCTACTTAATGCAACCTGTGCTGTGGCTGCTCTCTATGCATGGAAAACCTGCTGAAGTCAATTGGAGTAGTGTATATATTGGGCTTCCAGCAACAAATGCATAACCTGGCCAAAAAGAGGGTGGGGAGGGTTAAATTAAATACAAAAGAAGAAATAACTAGTTAACCAAAACTGCTGTTAGCCTATATTTATGACTTTTTCCCCATCTACTAAAGAACTTTGCCTCACATATCCCGTCTATTGCCATCTTGTAATTCATTGTATAATTTAGTCTCAGGCACTTCAGTGTACATAAAATTCCCATAACTGTTATTCTGTGTTATTACCAACAATGCAGATGGAAAGTTCGGAACAGAAATGAAATTGTGTGAAGATCTTACAAGGAATCTTTGATGTCATAATTGTTCAAATTCTGCGTATAAAGTTATCTCAAGTACTCCACATTTTAAAGAGTGCATGGAGTCAGGTTTTTATTCAGGACTATTTATTTCTTTTATGGATATAGATAAACTATTTGATAGTCATTTGAAATAAGATAACCACCCCCTTTAAATACACAAATGGAACAGGTGACATTATTCCATTGTGCTATGTACTGCACAAACTTAGTCAGATGGTAAACTTTTTAAGGTAGGGACAAATGCAAAGTACTCCACTTAGGAAGGAACAATCAGTTGCGCGCATACAAAATGGGAAATGACTGCATAGGAAAGAAGACTGCAGAAAGTGATTTGGGAGTCATAGTGGATCACAAGCTAAGTATGAATCAACAGTGTAACACTGGTGCAAAAAAAAAGAAAGAAGCAAACATCTTTCTGGGATATATTAGCAGCAGTGTTATAAGCAAGACACAAGAAATAATTCTTCTACTCTACCTCGTGCTGGTTAGGCCTTTTTTGTGTGACTCATTTTATTGTGTCACATTTCAGGAAAGATATGGACAAATGGGAGAAAGTCCAGGGAAGAGCAACGAAAATTATTAAAGGCCTAGAAAATATGACCTATGATGGAAGATTGAAAAAACTGGGTTTGGTTAGTCTGAAAAACACTGAAAAGAGACATGATAACATTTTTCAAGTACATAAAAGTTGTTACAAGGAGAAGGGAGAAAAAATGTTCTCCTTAACCTCTGGGGATAGGACAAGAAGCAATGGGTTTAAATTGCAACAAGAACGACTTAGATTGGAGATTAGGAAAAACTTCCTAACTGTCAGGGTAGTTAAGCCCTGGAATAAATTGCCTAAGGAGGTTGTGGAATCTCCATCCATTGGAGATTTTTAAGAGCATGTTAGACAAACACCTGTCGGGAACAGTCTAATTAATGCTTGGTCCTGCCATAAGTGCAGGGATCTGAACTAGATGACCTCTCTAGGTCCCTTCCAGTTCTACAATTCTATCCAAACAGTTAGATGAAGTGATTTAGGTGACACGACTTTCTGACGCAACATTAGAACCTTAGTGTCCAGATTTATAATGTATTATCCACAAGATATCACTACCTCCCTTGTCTGTATTTGTTTGTTCCTCAAATGTTTGTGTGATCAAAAGGGGACATGAAGACTGGGGGCTCATGGAAAAAAACCCCAGCCATTTAGAATTTGAATGCATGTTCAAAAACAGTATTTTTGCTGGATCTGGCCATCTCTGTTTAATATCTGTACATGATGATACAAGTGTTCAAGACCATGTACAAAGAGAAAAGAGAGACACAGGGTCATCTTCTCTACTGCCTTACACTTCTGGAGTCATTTACACCAATCCAAAATAAATGTAAAATGCTACCAGCTCAGAGCTTTGCACTTGTTTTGTAGGGGTGCCAGATAATAGACAGGAGTCTCTGCACTGAGGACCATACTGTTTGGGAGTCTACTCCTCTTGACCCATTCATCTGAGAAGTCCCAGTGATGTCAGTAGGAAAAAGGATAACTCGTAAGCATAAAGGGTTGCAGAAGTTATGTTAGTTATGTGACACGACACAGGGAGAGCTGGAATCTGGAACTGAAAAGGAGCTCATTTTTGAAGATGCACAGGATGTGAATTGCTTGCTTCTTTTTATGTGTTGATGATATATTATGTATTGTTCTGGGTTGCTGAGTGCCTCTTAGCACAAGGGAAAAGGAATTTGCACAACAGGATTAGTCCCAACCAAGCATAAAGGCCTGCCTCAGCCCGAGTTAAAAGCAGGAAATTCTGCCTCAGACTATAATGTTGAGATCACATCTATCTAGCCTCTTGACTCTCCCTGCTGCTGGTTTACATCCCATGCTCAGTCATGGGTTCGGGGTTGTTATAAATATGTATGGGTAGGGTTTTGTGGCCTGCCTTGTGCAGGAGGTCAGACTAGATGATCATATTGGTCCCTTCTGACCTATGTTTCTATGTTTCTATGAATCAGGTGTCTGTTGCCACTTCAGGTTTGGATCACTCCCCCAAATAACTCCATCTAGCCACTTGCTGTAAATGTAATTCATAGATGGCTGTGAGCCAAACCCTCAGGAAGCTATTCTTCTTTGCCATCACAGTTGCTGGAAGGCCTTCCGCCTGCCTGGAGCACAGTGTCAATTTCTTTCTTGCCAGATGTGTGGGGCTTGCTGTTCTGTCATATCTCATCATCTCATCTGAAGAGGCTTCCCTGTAGTGATCAGGCAGGTGGCAAAGGTTATTTTTATGTCCTCAGAAGCCAACACTGTTGAATGGTTAGAATGAGGCATTGGGAGTCAAGAAACTGGATTCTAATCTTGGGTTTGCAATTGATTGGCTGTTTGCCATTTTGTGAAGTTATTTAATATCTTTGCCTGCTGCTGAAATACTGAAAATGGTGGTTGTGTGGGGTGAGCGCAGCAAGGACAGTTAGGTTTTGTGAAGCACTAGTATCCTGGGTTCGTAATCTAAATGAAATATGAGAGTTACACAAAAGTTCTCATAGGAATAAAGTTTCCTGATCCTTATTGAATAGGGAACCCGATTACTCCCTTCCACAGGAGAGGCTAAGGAAATCTCTAGAAGATTTTTCAAATTGTTCTGTTGAGTAGGCAAGGTTTTCTGCCTCCCTTGCAAAAAAGCCTGCCAGGTACTGTGGGCCTTGAGGATGAATCTGCTGCAGGAAATAGGTGTGATAGTCCTTGGGGTGCCTGGGGCTGAGGACCATCTTTTCCTTTGCCCCATACGCCTTGAGTGAGAGGGAGAATTGCTTGTGCTTAATAGCTCCCTAACACCTCTAGCCTGGTAACCACCCAAACAATCTCCTCCCAGCTAAGCCAGCCCTGATTGTTAACCTGAAAGGCAAAGTAGGTGCAAGCCAGTCACTGAACCCACTTTTTGAAGCATTCCTGCTATAGTGTTAAACATCTTATCCACTGCACACTCACAGTAATACAAGATATGCTGTACCCAAAGGGACGGGGCACACTGCTTGAATGATTAATCTGGTTCAGCTCCTTGTATGACATTATAGTACTGAGTTATATTGATAGTGAGAGTTTATTGTCAAAGTCTAAGATTTAAGAGACTGTCGGTAAGGATAATGGAAGCAGGTTATATATAAAACACAATCATAACATAATTCCTAGAGGCTAAACTTTTATATTTTACAGACTAGCTATCTGTTTAAAGAAGCTTATCTCACTCCAAATGTCCTGTACAGTGCTTGCATCTAAGGCTGGTTGGGATCCCATTTTCATGGATGTTAACGCACTGTCCACGTACATCCTGGGCGCAGGATAAAGGGGTTGCCTTCTACTTATATACCCAGAGTTCATGGTCTTTGTACATGGGCAGGCTAAGCCCCTGGCTTGGCTTTTTCCTGTGTGTTCCTTTCCTGTTGACTCCATACGTCAATAGGGCTTCCGTTGTGTTGGCTCACAATGCTTAATCTATGTGGCTGACAGAAAGGTGAATGAACATCCTTTGTCTGACACAAAACCTGTTTGGCAGCTCTGCTTTGGACACAGACTTTAAAACATATTTTCAGGACATATACACAACTCCTTGAATATCATCTGAACCAATATCTCACCATGATTGAGGATCAGTGTGACATAAGCTTTTATTAGAGACATCATATAACCTAACCGGTGGATAAATACCGGGTAAGTGGTATGCTAGGTGGAGTGAGTTTGTCAGGCCTGTTAGGAGTTAGCATTGCAGAACTGTGGCCCCTTTAGCAGCTAGCACCAATGGGCCTCTCTGTTTCACAATAGCCATCTGAATTCTGGGGTTTCTACAGCAACTTGGAAGTGCTGGCTGTCATCTCTGGCCGAACAGTTCAAGTGGAACCACCTGGTGGCACTGGGATGGTGGCAGTCCTTGCTGGGACCCCCCTAAAATGGCACCTGCTTAATAAAACACAGCCTAATGTCTGGGATGGATGTATGCTTCCCGTTCTACTCCCCAACAGGCTGTATCTTCTCTCATGAGGGCTGGACCCATGTGGTGCTACTGTCCTACTGGAATCCGAGGAGGATGGAGGGATGCCGCAGGGACAGTTTGCTCCACACTTCCATGCAGGGGAGAGGTGTTTATGCAGTTGTTGAAGGATACCATTCTCACTAGAGAGAGAAGGCCAGGTACTCAGCTTTTGTAACAGCTCTGTTGCTTTCAGTGCTGATTTATATCAGCTGAGAACGTGGCCCACCACTGACTTGGTTTGCTGTTGCTTGGTTTCAGTGAGATACATACAAGAGTATTGCCTCCGTGGTGCCGTTCTTCACTCTCTTGGCACATGTAACCTATATCTATTCCAACTTTCCACAGTATTTCATTCTCCACAAGCTCCTGAGTGTCCTTTAAACTTGCTCAAAGACGTTTCAGTTTTGTCTGCTGAGCCATACAAAATATTGAAAGGTAAATTAAAAGGACGGTCAGAAAATAAAAGCTTTGTATTCCAAAGAGAGAGGCATTTGAAATAATCATACTTTTTAACACTGTGAGGCACAGCAATCCTATTATCGGAGTGCAAAATGATCAACTGATTGCCTTATGTCTTATGGCTCTTCCACTGTTACAGACCACGTTGATTCTGTCACTCAAAACAAACAGTGACTCAAACACGGACAGTAATCCACCTGAATGTAATCACTGGAGGGAAGGTTTATCTCGCTTTCTCATTCAGGGAGAATACTAATCCCTTGCCAAGCTTGTAGTAATTTCTGAACAATTGCTTCGTCTGGCTTTCTTTCTCCCACCCTGCATAGACCACATGGGTTTTTTTACCAGCCCATACTATTGTAATTTGCACAGCCTGGAGATGTAATCTGGGAAGAAAATACACATAGCCTGTGTGTGAGCTATGCTAGAAACTAACAGTCCTTCCCTGCAAAGATTATAGTGTACTTCAAAAAGACAACAGAACAGCAATAGCCTGTATCGTAATTCAGAAAAAAATAGGACAGAAACCTCTGTAATTGGACTGTAAGCATTAAGTGTCACAGTTGGGGTGAGTGCTGTCTTGTGTTTGGAACCAAGAACTGGGAGAACCCTCTGTGTTCTGTTCCTGGCTTTGCCACTGATTATGGTGTGTGCAGCACTATACAAGTCACACAGGCCCAGATCTTCTAAGGTATTTAGGTGCCTAATTCCCAAAGATTTGAGTGGAATTAGGCAACTAAAAACTTTAGGAGAGCTGGGTCTTAATCTCTCTGTGACTTGGTTTAGACATCTCTGATATAGGTATTTTATTACCTGATTCACAATGGGGTTGTGAGCCTTGGTTAATTAATGTTTGCAGAGCAATGTGGGGCAATTTCTCTGGGGCAGAAGACTTCCCTGGCAGTAGGACAGTGAAAGTCCACTGTACAATGGCTGGCAAAATTTGAAGGGGAGTTAAGGACTACTCCAGTCAGTAGGATCCATTGCCTGGAGGAAGGTTTCTTTGTTTAGTGTATCTACCCAGGGTCCAGTCCAATTGTCTTGATTGGATATGGAATATGAAATTCTTCTGTGAAAGGAGAGTTTTATCAGCCCAACTATTATTCATTCAATGCTCATGAAACATTCCTATTTTCGTCAATGGAAAATTGTTCTCAGACAAACAGAAGAACGTATCCTGAAACTACTAATTAACCATTTGATCTAGAAACAAAAATCTAGCCAACTTTCTACAATAGCGCATCCAGTTGGACAGAAAAATATAGTGAAGATTTCAGTCGAACTGATGACCAAGCAGAGTGGAGTTTTTATGGCAAAAAGACTAAGAAGAACGAATCTGAAGAAAAATGCTTTAGTCTCTTTATCCAAATCCCATTAAAGTTGATGAGTCTAATTTCCTCCTTTGACTGGGTTACTGGCCTAGTGAATAGGGGGGTAGCTGTAGATTTGATATAGCTGGAGAATGGGATTAGAATTCAAAATGACCTTGACAAATTAGAGAATTAGTCTGAAGTCAATAAGATGAGATTCAATAGAGACACGTGGAAAGTATTATGCCTAGAAAGGAAAAATCAAATGTACAAATACAAAATGGGGAATAACTGGCTAGGTAATGGTACCGCAAAAAAGGATCTGTGGGTTGTTGTGGATAAGATGAACATAAGCTCTTGTGGAAAAGATTATTGAAATTCTGAGAAGTATTAACAGGCGTATTGTATGTAAAACATGGGAGGTAACAGTCCTGCTCTACTAGGCACTAGTGAAACTTCAGCTGGAGTACTGTGCTTAATATTGGGCACTTGTAGCCAGGAGGTGTGGCCTCCCTCTGAGATTGATGCAGAGGGAGAGCCAACCCACCCTGTGGGTGGGAACCGAGGAAGGCAACACCTGACTGGAAGCAGGTTGGCAGGGCTAGGCCTTTAAAACCCAAGCCTGATCGCTCAGTTGGGCCAGTGGCCGAGGGAGAAAGACGCCTCTCCCTTGGTGCTCGAGCCTAGGGCCGTGCCCAATGTCAACCCAGAGGAGAAGCTGCTGGATCTAACCATGGCATGGGGCCCTGCAGATCCGAAGATGTTGCCTGAACCATACGAGTGGAGGGAGACCTCTTGATCCTACGACCTGGAGGAAGGCCTGCCGGAGCTGCCTACTGCCTAGGGGCCTGACGACTTAGAGGAACTGCCCTCCGCAGAGGACCTCACAGTTTACGGACTTGCTACCGATTGATGGTGAGGGACTCATGGGATTCCCACATGCCATCTACCCCAGTGACCCGGGAGAAGACGACTAGCCCCAGGTACTCTAGGGAGAGGGTGGAGGAAGTAGCCCAGGAAAGCCGACTACAGTTCGGCTGAGCTGACACTTGCTGTGAGTTAGTGCATTTCAGCCGGAGCCCCGTTGACCCAGTGACGTGACACCCCGTCACTGACAGGGCCCTGGGCTGGGACGCAGTGGAGACGGGTGGGTCTGTGTCCCCTCCCCCCTTCTCTACCCTGACCTGGGGTAGATGCCCCATTGAGTGTCAGAGCCTGTCCCTTACTGCCTGCCACACCCTGCTGAAGGCCAAGTATAGACTACTTACTCCTCCTGCTAAGGGCTAGAGACTGCTGTCCCTCTGCCCTGCCCTGCCCTGCCTAAGGGCCAGGGCCTTGGACAATTTCCTCTCCCGCTCAGGCCATAGACTACTGCTCGCCCTGCCAAGGGCTTGAGCCTGCATTTGTTTGTTGGCCTGCCCTACAGAAGGGCCAGGTCATAGACTGCTGCTTGCCCTGCCAAGGGCTCAAGCCTGTGCTAGCTGGCCTGCCCTCCAGAGGGGCTAGGCGATAGACTGTTGACTTGCCCTGTCCAGGTTTCGAGACTGTTGTTTGCTTGCCTGTCCTCCTGAGTGGCTAAGTTTTATAGATTGCTCCCTCACCCTGCTGAGGGCTGTCTTCTGCTGCCAGCCTGTCCCAGGCTGAGGGCCGGGCCATAGATGCCTGGCACGCCTGTGGGGCAAGAGACTATTCCCCCAAAGGAATGGCCTGAACCAAGGCTTGCTCTACTGAGGGCTGGAGCCAGCTCCTTTCATTTGGACTCCCCAAAGGGCATAGGCACCAGGAGGTGTGGCGTCCCTCTGAGATTGATGCCACCCCCTACAGAGGATCTTCTACAGCGCTGCAATGGAAAAATTGGAGAGAATTCAGAAGCAAGCAACAAAAAATGATACAGGTTTAGAAAACCTATGAGGAAAGATTTAAAAAAAACCTGGGCAGGTTTAGTCTTGAGAAAAGAAGGCTGAGGGGAGCAGATAACATCTTCAAATGTTAAGGAGGACAGCTATAAAAAGGACAGGGACCAATTGTTGTCCATGGCCACTGAAGATAGGGTAAAAAGTAATAGGTTTAATCTGTAGCAAAAGGAGATTTAAATTAGAAATTGAAAAAACTTCCTACCTTTATGGACATTAACTATGGAAATAGATTACCAGGGGAGGTTGTGGAATCACCATCACTGGAAGTTTTTAAGAACAGGTCGGATGGTCTACGTATACTGGGTTCTGCTTCAGCACAGGGGGATGGGCGAGATGGCCTCTCAAGGCCCCTTGCAACCCTACATTTCTGTGATTTAGATCAGGCCCCTCCTGCAGCTTGTTACTTCTGATATACTTTTTTTGAATATACAGAAATAACAATATATGTTTAAATAATAGAGAAAAAATATCAGTCATGGCTAAACTGAAATCTTGAGGCAGACAACATTGTCTATTGTTACAGCAAGATTGTGTTTTTTGAACTGTAAGCCTCTTGAGAGGAGAATGTATGTTATGCAGAGCCAAGTACATTATCAAGGCTTAAAAGTAATAAATCATTATAAATTAAATTAGATGTATTCAGAGACAAGACATGTGACTGGTAACACATTTACATTGCATGATGGGATGCTGTCCAAAGAACCAAAAAGGCGTAAGAATAAATATTATTAGATTTGAAAATGCATATGTAATTTATTGGGCACATTGTATGTTTTATTTCTGACTTACATTTCTAGATGCTCATGTGAGTTTGGAAGGAACACTGACTGCTTCCCCCACACACACACATTAGAAGATGAGAATATGATGTATTTTAGCCTGGTATGAATGAAGAGATAGAAATTATTAAAGCAGCACGTGATCTTAGTAATAAATGCAGATGATAGTAAAGAACTCTTTAAAAAAAAACATTTAAAGCATTAGAAATCCCCCGAGTGTCTTTAGCACAAAACTGCAGCAGATATTTTTTGAGCTCATTGTAACAGATTGCCTCTGTTAATAGCAGACTACTACATTTACTACAAGGCTTTGCAGTTGAAATGCGGCATAACAATTCAAGCAGTACTGGAAAACACTTGACAAATCACGTTTGCACATGATGGTATTCTGAATAAATTAATAACTGAAAATGGTCTACAATACATAAGCAGCTTATTTGAATCGATTTTGAGGTTGCATCAGTTCTAACTCAACTCCTCAACCGAGCTTCGTGCATGAACTAAAGGGATGGTTCAAATGTGCATGGGGGGAAAAGAATCTACTAATCCAGCAGTAGGAAGTAGGAGTGTGCATCTTCAGAACTACCAGAGAACTGAGATCTGCTTCATGATGATCTGGTGCAGTCCCTTGTTTTGAGACAGATGGCAAACAGGCTGCAACATTTTCACAAAAATTATATAGTTTGGCCTGTGGAACAACAAATCATCTTATAATTGAGGCCCTATTTAACTTGTGATATTGCAGAAATTGTGAATTCCTCAGTATTTGGCTTCTACTACAATTTTGACAGCAGAAGCCCTGCCATGCATGAGATTCACAGTGGGAGACTTGGCTGCCCTGCGGCTGAGAGTGGCCAACATCGTAAAGCCACAGAAAAGTAATAATGGACTTCGTTACCGCAAATAATAAGGGCCTGTTATTACTTTTCTGCAATTTTCCATCGCTTGTCTGCAGCTCAGCTGCAAATTTTTGACAATCATCCTGCAATTCAAGTAAGGCCTTACTTATAATACATATGTTTTTAAAAATCAGACACATTTTTTTTATGCTGGGACTAGTGTTTCTGGCATCTTTTTAGCTTTACGTCTAAGCTTATTAGCCCAAGTGAAAAAAGATTTGTGCTTTCACAGCCCCAAGATATGCCCCTTGACATTTAAAGAAATTAAAACAGAGAGAGTTGTTCTCTGTTTACGGTATGCTATGTTTTATTTTTGTCAATTTGTCAAATTTGTATATCCAATTTAGTAATTTACTACAGCTTCTTTGCTCTTGCTGTACCTTCTTTTCCTTCCCAGCTTCATTCCACTTTTTCATTCCCCCAGCCTATTTTCTGTATTTGTATTACTGTCATTGGTTAGAAGCCCCAAATGAAACTGGGTCCCCATTATTCTAGGCTCTGTAGAAATGCATAGCAAAAGATGACCTATGCCTGTAAGGAGTTCATACATTGTAGAAACACACAGACAAAAGGTAGGAGTACTGTTACTCTCATTTGACAGATATTGGGCTAGCTCTTCTGCCAATATAAATCAGTATAGCTCCATTGAAAATAGGATCTGGAATAACACTCGTCTTCAGTGACTGTGTCCTCTTTTTCCTCCCTCTCTTCTTTCACTCCATATATCATTCTTCCATGTATGAAGGACTCTCTCTACAGCCTATTTTTTTTTCTTGCTTTACTTTTTACCTTGAAATCAAGCTCTCTCTTTCTGTGCTTGTCTTTTACTCTTTGTATTACAATAAAAATGAGACCACATGGACACCGTTGGGTCCCAGATAACTTTGTTTACTCAATATATTCAAACATGCCACACCTCGGTACATACATATTGCTAACGTGGCTGGATTCTGGTGGTTTCTATAAGGTAGAAGACAGTGGGCATCGCTAAAGGCTCACAAACTATTTTAACAGGATAGTACTCTACTCCTACACAGTACGATATAGCACTTCTCTTTTCTGGCTTAATTCCTTCTCAGTTGCCCAAGACTTGGAAACTTTACTAGGCATCTTTATAGCCAGAGGACTAATTTTGCATGGAGAACAGGAGGCAAGTAGAAAGGTTTATACTGAAAGCAATGGCATTCCTGATGAGGGCAGGATTTAGGCCCATTGCATCTAATCAACTTTTATAATGACGTTAACAAAAAGGGATGGTGATCCAATCTCAGGAAGGAGCGAATGGCATTTCTGTTACATCATAGAGGCTATTTGTATCAAGAGTAAGTATAAATATATATATTCCTGATGGCACCTATTTTTGCTTGGCAGTGCTCAAAAAGAGGAAGTCTAAACCTCTACAGAATACAAAGCCACTGGAGCAGCAATTCTACATATCAAGTATAATGGTACAGAGACGGGACAATACAGAGAGCTAGGAAGAGATATTTGATAAATAAAACTTATGGATTTAAGGATAGTTAATTCTGACAGATAGAGGGGAGGTATCATAATCCTTTCATCACTGCAGGGCTTTCAGGCAATCTACCCTGACCTCCACAATTGTTAAGTCTTAAATTATCAGTGCATTTCAACAGTTTAATGATAATTCAATAGTACTGGACTGTAATGGTTACATGCTTTTGCCTTATGTAGTTAGATAAAGCTAGATGTAACCATATGAACTGGTCATGTGTTGAAACCCTGCAACTTTGTGCTAGTTCAAATGTAATTTTTTATGTTTGATGGGGGGGTAGCTCACGTCCTTCTGAGATTGGTCGTGAGAATACATACCAGACACACACACACACACACACTTTATTTAAAGTAGTATCTAAAACTTTTCTCATTGCCTATAATTTTGAAATACATGAAATCTGTATTTTGGAGCCCCCTTGGTGGTTTACTACAGTGCCTCCCCATTGAATAGGGAGGCTATGTTTGTTTCTGCTCCTTAGCACTTCACCAGATGGGCTGCATCATCCGCTGATTTCAGTGGGACTGTTCGCATGGTAAAAGTTTGGCATGCACTCAGGAGCCTTGCTTAATTGAAGGCTCATTTGTGACAATGATAGTATGGAGATCTGATTCTGCAAGGCAATATGCATGGCGGCATCAGATTAAGAGCTGATAATTGGTACAACACAACATACTCATTGGGAGTGTGTGGATTGACCCAAATTACCAAAGCCATCTCTAATCTTTCCCAATGAGGAGAGGATACAAATAAACATGCAAAAGTACAGCTTGCTGCATTAACTATTATTAGCATCTACCATCAGTAATGTGAGCAGTGTGTTTTTCTGCTTGCCTATGGGCATGAAGTTTGACCTCAAAGAGTAAAGCATACACTGTGAAGTACTTTAAGCAAAAGAAAGTTCATAAATGTGCAGTATTTAGCAAAAGTGCACAGCAGTAAAGAGTTTGCTCATTAGAGCTGGTCAGAAATTCTCTGATGGAACATTTTTCTGATTCATCAAAATTGAAAGATTTAGCAGAACTGTTTGTTTGTTTGTTTGTTTTTTTTATAGTGTTGCAGCAGATCCCAGGCCAGTTGCTGATGGAACTCTGCCTACCAGGCAGGTTTCCCCCCTGCCTAGTTTTCTGCTAGCCTGTGTGCCTCTCTCATTGGCATACGTGTCTGGGGTCGATAGAAATCAGGCCCAAATTAACCGATGTGCATTGCCACAGGTCCCCCATCTCAGTTTAGGTCCAGCCACCCCTCCATCATGATGGCTAGGTCAGATCTGAGTGAGCGGCATTGCATGAGGTCGCAGTGGAACTCAGGTTTGGCCTGGCTGCCCTTTCATCCTGGAACAGGGAGATGGATCCAGCCCCTCTGGTGATGGTCTGATGAGGAGCAGGGAGCCTAGAAACCCTACGTGATATGGCTCACTATGTCCTAGATTCCTGGCTAAGCCAGAGGTTCTAAGACATCCAGACTACCCCTGAGGTGGGGACCCAGGGCTTCCATGATTTCTGGCTCCAGGACAGCATGTCACTTGGACTGCCCCAGAGCCACAGCTCCATTCCCTTTCGTAGAGAATTTCAAAATGTTTGTTCTGTGACAGAGCGCTGAGAACCAGCAGCTGAACCAGCACGCCAGAGGCGTAGCCAGAACTGATATTTTGGGGTTGATATGGGTGAGCAGAAGCCTTGTGTCACAAGCAAAACAGAGGCTGACAAATATGTGGGATGAACTATTTAAAATCTGCTTGGGTGGGCCTGCTTTCAAAGTGGGTGGGCCATGGCCCACACAGGCCCACCCATAACTGCACCACTGAAGCACGCTAGTCACTGCAAACCCAGTTAGTTCCTCCTGACTGAAAGAAGGAGTGGCTAATTACTAGATCAGCCAGGTCTGAGGACAGCTAAAGAGCTAATTATAATTAGCTTGTGAACTGTAAGAGTAGTAAAAGAGAACAGAGAGGAAGTGCAGGGGGACGAGATGAGAGGGAGGGAGGAAAGGAGGGGCCAGCAAGGTGAGGGTAAATGGAGATCTCTGCATTGAGAGATCTCTTCTCTTTTTTGATTGTATCACGCTGTAAATAGATTTGCTGCGCAGGTCTGTAAGAGGGTGGTGATTGATAAAACACAAAGTACACAGTGGGCATCACAAACCAGAGGTGTCAATCATTTATAAGTGAAAAAAGGAACAGAGGACCACCTCCTGTCACATATTCCAAATTGGTATGAAATCAAATTTTGAAATATCTAAATCCTCCATGAAACAGAATTACCATTCTCCCCACAGCTCCACTTATAATTCAAGTAATCACCATGATTACAAGTGCTGTGCGAGTCCCTTAGCATGCAAACTTCAACGTTCTATAAGGTTTATAGATGAGTTTTATTGCCCACTGTTATAAAGCATGCTTCGTGCATCACTAAATGTTAAAAGAAATGGGAAGAAATTTTGATTGCTTTTCCACAAACTTAACTGTTAGGAAAACTGATCTTTTGGTATCCATATGTTTAACCACCCGTCTCATTCTGTCCCTGGGAATATAAAGTAGGCATGGAAAGCTAGACATGAGAAGAAAACAAGTTAACTTCTACAATTATTTGAATAGTCAGATGAGAGGCTTACAAAGTTATGCCATAGTCGTTTAGCCACAGGATAAAATAGAGATTTTGTAATAATTTTAATAGCTTCTGTAGTACTGTAGTCCAAATTCCATCTGAGTTTTTCCTGTTCATCTCCAAAAAAAATCAGGTGAACTCATTGGGGTTGGATGTGTGTAACTGAGAAGTGAACTTAGTTCTGTATTTCTCTTTCCTATTTGGAACTTAGCCACATACCAAATATCAGTTAGTATCTCAAGTTTTTAATTTGCAGTTCATATACATTGGAGTTCAAGTAGGGGACATCACTCAAAAAAAAGAGAGACTGCATGCCCATGCCTCTAGTTTGCATTTGCGGTATTTAGATTCTTAATGTTATTGTTCCTCTGAACCGACAATAGGTTCTTTTCTGCATGTGCATACATACATGTCTTACTCTTTTAATAACAATGATTTACCATGCAGCAAGTTGTCAGGCATTCCATGCTGTCAGAAGATATTCCACTAAGAGCTACCTATTTATACTTCCACCCATGATATGTTTAGTTCTTAAGGGACAAGTTAAATAGATTCCTTTCAGCGAGGTGTAATATTTGTTTCCATGACATCTGGGGCTGTGTATAGGGATCTGTGGTTTGGAAAACCAAGCATACTTTTATTTACATACAAAACTAATTTCATTAGGGATGTGACAAAGCCATTAATTCTGCAG
This sequence comes from Mesoclemmys tuberculata, assembly GCA_007922155.1. NCBI lineage: Eukaryota > Metazoa > Chordata > Testudines > Chelidae > Mesoclemmys > Mesoclemmys tuberculata. Next base: position 8,606,510 of record ML675622.1, on the reverse strand, counting down.
ACTGCAGATGCTCAATGCTATCTGTTCTTTTTCCTCCTGTTGGATTATGAGTATACAGTGACAGCATGGCCTCATGCTAACCAGCAATAACGCTTGCTAATATGGTGCCTCCAGCTAAGCTTTGCTGCTTCCATTAATATATAAGAAAGCCTCACGCAATGGAAGCCACTCAACTGACCCCCAAGGACCTCTTACATCTCTCATGTATCTGAACTGCCCTCCGACTCTGAACAAATTTGGATGAATTGAACAAGCTAGATCAGTGATTCTCAACCTTTTGTCTCAAGGGCCACAAATATCATGTTTACAACCCTGAAGGGCCACCAGTCTATCAACTCATAAAAAATATGTTGTCGGATACACCATTAAGGACTACAAATCACTACATGTTTAAAGAAAACGTTTTAATGCTACTGTGCTCATTTTTACATTCACTATTTTAAACCTACAAATTACTCCCAGTATGTCACACAAGCACAGACAGAGCACTTAGTGTAGGTGAATGATCGTCACTACACACTGAAGCACGTGGCCTGGCAGCTAAGTCATGGTGGATGGCATGCTAAGGGAAACTGCATGTGTCTTGTAGCCCATGCACTCCACCTAGGTACCTAGACAATGACTCCGTTCTGCAGCCAGGGGAATGGGAGAGCAGCGCTCTCTTTTCTCTGCCTCCAGCAGGGACCCCAACACCTAGGGCCTCAGGCAGAGCGCTTTGCCTGCTCCCTGCTACAGCCAAGGGGAAGGGAGCACTGATCTCCTGTCCCCTTGGCTGCAGCAAGGAACCTGCACTGGTTTTGTAGACCCACCAAATGAGACTCTGAAGGAAGCGTCTGAGAGGGAGAATAGGAACCAAGCGAGGTAGAAGGAATGAGAGGACAAGAAGGATAATGATTAACATTCAAAGGCAGCAGAGAGAAGGTCAAGGAGGTTGAGGAACAGACTAGAGGAAGAACTGGCCAGGAAAAAATCATTAGACCCCTTAGTGAGAGCAGTTTCAGGGGAGTAAAGTGGGTGGAAGCCACACAGGAGATACTCCAAGATGGAGCTGGCTGTATTCCACATGGAAGCAGAATTCAATCACATTGACAGTATCGTTGTTTTGTGGGTCAGCCTGCCTGGGGTTGTATGGTTATGCCAGGGTGGGGAAGGCACGGGGAGATTCTTTGCCTGCCTATCACCTCCTCCATGCCCACAGGAGCATGACTTCCTCTCAAGTGATAGAAAAGGGAGCCTGGCTAACACACTTGCTTGAGTTCCCCAAAAGGCTAAACATCTCAGGCGTGTAATTAGGTACTTCTCTGCAGTGTCTATAGGCAATGGTGGAAGGAGCAGCTGTGTAGTGCATTTTAGGGAAGTGTCATCGTTAACCAAGCCTGCTTTTCAGAGGTAACATGGACCACCACAAAGGAAGCTCTGTTTCCCCAGTCGCAATGTTCCCAGATATGGCAAGGGGAGAATTTTTCCCTTCTGAATTTAAGGGATCTATCGTCTTTCCTACAGTAAGGAAATTCCCCTATCCATAGGAATTACATCAGTGCAAACCCCTAAATTAGGGGTACCAGGACACAACACGGGCCAAGGCAGCTTCCTTCTGCATGTCACTGGATTAGGCTGTATCTTTATAAACTCCACTTTGCACTGGTGCACAATGTCTATGCTAGGAGTTTGTACTGGTGTAATTACCTCAGTGAGCCTAAGTCTAACCCTTAAGGTTCAACAAAAAGGAGACTGGAAGACTTCCTGGTACACTAAAAGCTACTCTTGTCTTGCCAGGAATAGCCATCTTTTGACAATGCTTTTGACATAAAAGATGGACTCTAGGGAACAATGAGTCTCTTTGAGATTTCAATGAACTTCTGTGGGAGAGTATCGAGCTGAATTGTGACTGTCTCATATGCGTTTTTTCAGCCATAATTGAAGGATGTTAAGTGGCTGCACAAGTTTTGGAAGTAAGTCAGAAGCTGCATATCTTTTCAATTCTGTTTGTAATGTAGCAATGCCACTAATGTATGTATTAAATTCAGCTTTTAGTTGAACAAGTTCCAAGAGTATACAGAACAATTAAAGGAAGGATTTGTATGAATAAACTAGATCACTGTTAATGTTTCTGTTATTACTTTCTGAAAGGTTTGCAATTACTTCATCTCCTCCTTTTAAGACACCTCTGTAAAGGTCATGACAAAGTTGTTTTGGACAGGAATTTCATCTTAATGACAAATGGTTCTTTGCCTGCAGAAAAAAGAAATTAATGATTCAATTAGAGATGAACAAAGGGTAACAGAGGAAAAAAAGATCAAAACCCGTCCAAACTGGTTCCTTTTCATTACCTGAACTGAACCTGGGTGTTTGCACCATCCTGCTGAATGCAGTGTTCTTGTTTGCAAAGCCTTTTGATAAAGTATTAGTGAATTAGGGTTATGCATCTGGAAATTCCCACCTATTGTGTAATTGCATGTGGATGCACTTCACGCAGATTCTTCTTTTCAGAGGATTAAAGCTCTGAAGAATGCAATATCTGGCCTTGATTTAGCCATGTGATGCTGCATTCTCTCTCACCTGGTCCCTTTTTATCCTTTTTGTGCAAGCTTCTCAAGTATTCCCTCTTGCGTACATTTAAATTCTCTAGTGCCAGTCCTCTCCAGAGTCTCGCCTATTTCTCTGTGACTTACACTCTCTCCCTCATATGACAGAAGATCTCCACCATTGTCCTTCCACAGCAAGCAGTCCCAGGGCCTGAAATACAAGAGCTGGAGATTGGATTTGAACTGATGCCTGCACAGTTGCACACAATACTGTACTGATCCTTATTAGTTTTCCTGGAAAAGTAAAGAATCTTAAGGTGTGGTGTCATTTAGTTTTATATATAAAACACACTTTTGATAGCATGTGTATTGATTACCTTTCATTTGCCCACTGATGAGACTGACACTGAAATTGCCAAGGTATGTTTACTGTATACAATATAGGTTTCTTTATCCTTTTCCTGCTTTTTGAAAGAGAAAGTGGCCTGGTAATATGGAAAGGGTACATTATCGGCCCTCTGTACAACAAGTAGTAGAAATGGATCATCCACACCCAAAGCACTAATTCCAACCGCAGTACCTAAGGCCAAATTCTGCTCTCAGGTACATGCCAGTCAGTCAAATTCATATTTAAATGAGCAGGAGTTTTGTGTGTCTATCCAAGAACACAATTTGGCCTTTGAATTTCCGGGATGATGTTGGCTAACCGGTGGAGCTTTGATATGGAACGTTTTTTGTATACAACTGGGATTTTCATCATAGCCTAAGCTGAAGTTCCAACTGAAACATAATGGGGTATGGATATTTAATGCCTTTAGGCTCCTGGACATAGTTTTAAAAGTATAGATTGTTGTTTTGTTTGGTTATTAGCATTTGGAGTAAACTAAGGCCTAAATCCTCCAGTAAATTCCAAGTTAGCAGCCCCTATACCAGTGTGAAGGTCATTGGAGGACTGGTGCCTAAATTTTTCATACTTATTCAGCCTTTTCCTGGTCTTTCCACCAGCATCTCCATCCTGATGTTGAATATCAAATATTAATATTTTCATTGCCTTTGAATGTTTCTAATTATTAAAAAAATGGCACCTTTTATGCTAGCGTGAGGTTACAGCATGACAGAAGACTTTAAAAGTATCTTTCCCTTAAACAAAGTTCTTATCTCTACTAAATTGTCCAGAATTGATATTTTATTGAGTTTCACATAAACATAAAATGGAAGAATTCTATCCTAGAGGGGTGCTAAAATATTTAATATTTCCAAGATATGGATTTTTTTTCCAGCCAGGAATGCCTCTGAAATATTATACACTAAAGATGTCATTTCTGCTAAAACATAATTCTAAGACACTAGAATTTGTTAATTATGATCCTCCAGCTAGGCATGAGCTGAAAATGGTGAGATATTCAGAAATTCTATTTAGTCTGTTCAGCAGTGTTTGCACAAAATAACTTGTTTTATTTAACCATAGCTGACAAAGAACATGAGCTGCTTACCAAATAACTTGCAGGCATGCAGGACAAATTGTGTCTTCCTTGCAGATCTTTGAAATATCCCTGTGCAACCTTATGTTAGAGAAAACATAACCGTGACAGATGGAATTTTTTTAAAACAAAAAGCTAAATAAAAACTTACCAAGACTTCTTTAGCTTTCAGAGACCAAATGTTTTTTCCTTAGCTGCTATGTTGAAACATATGGGTCACCTATATGGTAGTCACTGGAGCAGTCAGTTGAAACAGTGAAGCGGTCCTTATGATATCACACTTAATGTCAAAATGTACTGGGCTGGATCCTCTGCTGGTATAATTCGACATATCTCAATTTACATCACCTGATGATCTGACTATAGACTGAAGACATTTGCACAATATTCAGTTTCATTGGAGAGCCACATGCCAGTATATTACAGTTTAATGAGCAAATATGTAGCAATATATCTGTATATATTGTACCACCTCATGTCTTGATACCATTAGGTTTCACAAAGGCCAAGCAAGATTGAAACAGCTCTGTATTTGAAGAGAGGACCTTCGAGTAATGATGATTCAGATGGTACCTCAGCAGTTTGCCATCTTTCAGTGGTGCCATCTTTGCGTTAAAACATAAAATCAAAGTACATCTTGATGTGGTGACTGCTGATTTCATGGGGCTTTTTCACAAGAGATGGGGTATTAATCAAATCATTCTGACCCAAATTTCAGCTTTGGCAATTAAACGTTACCTACCAAAATTCCCCCTGCAGTGTCCATTAGTTGTGTAGTGTTGCTGTAAGCTTGTAAAAGTGACCTACAAAGACTGGAGATACCAATGCTTGATTTCTTCTGGATAAATTTCAGGTTATGTTAAAATGACAAAAGGCCAGTGCCTTCTCAGCCTAAGGCTGCCCTAGGCGTTTGGAGAAACTTAGACAGCTGTCAGAGCTGCCTTAGGGGGAATAGATGGAATTTCCAGAGTTCTGTGTATGTGTGTGTAATGTCAAAAAGGTACCAGGTGTTGTGGGTCAAACCTAGGACCTCCAGAGCTTCATACATGAGCTACTCCCACCAGGACTAAAGGTCATGTCTTCGTTAAGTAAAGCTGTGGTAGGCTCATCAATCTCCAGATGGTCCAGCGGCCACTAGAGGGGGACAGAATGCCACACCAAGCAGCTGTGTGTTACATGTGCTGCCCCCCTGCCCTGCCATACCTTTAATAGCCCCATCATGCTTCCCACACCAAGGTTTGCAAGGGAGGGCTCTTAAAGGGAGGCTTATGTCTCTCTGCCACACTCCTTCACTGGGGAAAGAGAGCCAGATATGCAATTTTTAGGGTTTTTTTCCATCACCCCCAGCCCTTTTATGCAGCTTAGAAGGGACACAACAGGGGTGAGCCCTGTGCATGTGGGGGATGAATTTCATCCATTTTGATTATGCTGAATCAAGAGACTTTTTTAAAAATCTAGACCTGCACCCTCTTAAGGCCATGTCCAGCAGGGCTGAACGTGCACTAATGCAGGACTCGCCATACTGAGTTAGCCTGTAGTCCTGCATTAAGCTCCAGGGGTGTAGCCCCTGATGTCACTAGTGTGCTGTGCAGACATAGGAGTCTGCCTCCCTGGAGTTTGTTGCACGTTCAGGGCTATAGACGTTACAAAGAATTCTTATTCTCTTGAATTTGAACAAATGGTATTGTTTCGTTTTAGGCTTTTTTTTTAACAACTCAACATTCTTGACCAGAATCAACCCCTACATACATACTTTCTCATACATATGGCTGCAAAATCTGTGTACATGCAAAACTCCTGCGGGGTAATGTCAGAGGGGTAGCTGTGTTAGTCTGTTTTCAGCAAAACAACGAGAGTTCTGTCGCACCTTAAAGACTAACAAATTTATTTGGGCATCAGCTTTTGTGGGCAGAAACCCACTTCAGCAGATGCTTACCTGTGAGGTAAGCATTTTCTTTACTCTTGAGTCCCATCCCCTACCCACTGGCCCACACAGTTTCGCACTGAAATCCAGAGCGGAATGACTGAGTTAAAGTCAGACTCAGCAGAAGAAAGGAATCTGAAGTAGTTAGCATTCGTTCTGATCTATCACATTCTGTTCAGGTAGACTGCTGTTCAGCAGCATTTTCTCACATGAGTAATTGACTTAAATGGTGGACTACTTATGTGAATAAGGGATACCCAGGAGGAGTAGAGGCTGAAGAATCTAGTCCTAAATGATTGGATTTCATCAGCTATCATCCTTTATGGGGACATGTCTATCATAAGAACTTTTCTTTTCTTTCCCCCCTTTCTCTCCTGTCTCCAGCTTCTGATAGAAGGATTTTTTAGCCCCTGTCTTGGCTCCACAAAGACTTGGAGAAAACAAAATAGCAAGTAAGAAATTACCATTGATTGAACATCGTGTTTGCTGGCTGCTTGGAATTTTCAGGAAGCACCTGACATTAGTCAGAGTTAATCAATTAGTAACAAGATCTTCATAATCTGGTTACAGATGTGATAAAAGACAATTTATTGAGCAAAGGAGGATGGTTACAGCTGGATGTCAGGATGTGCTGCACTGCTCCTGATCGCCATTGAATGTGCACTTGGAATTCATTTCATTGGAGTGTAATTGGTGGTATTGACTACGGTCAATAAACCTTACTGCACAAAAATGATCAACTGGCCTGCCGAAAAATAAATCAGGAGAACTTTGGAAAATATTTGTTTTATTTTCTCTCTTGCTGTTGCTCTAGGTTGTAGTCCAGGTCTCAGCTGCAGAAAACTATGCTGCCATTCAGAAGTTGAAAAGCAAACCTTGGAACACCTATCGTCCCAGGTTAGGAAAAGCTGGTATTGAAGGAGAACAAAGTACTTAGAGCTTGATTCCCCATTGCCTTGCTCCTTCTTGGGTCATTTACACATATGCAGAGAGAGAGAGCATAAAATGCTACCAATCTGATTTGGTAGTATTTTGCATGTACAAGTGCAGTTGACTCCAGGAGGTGTATGGAGACTCTTTACACCTATAAGAATTGGCTGTCTCTTATGTCTTTGAACTTCTTTTCTTCTTACTGCAATAGGATCATCCTAGAGTTGGAAGCTAACCCCATATTTAGAAAGAAATGTGGCACAATGATAAGCACAAGGAGGGTGAAGCTGAAGGAAATCAGGTGTGTACAGCAAAAGATAAAAATAAAGGAAGCTGAAAGGAGAGATGGAACCCCCACTTGGTTGTCAGATCATGAATGACAAAGAAAACCATACAAGAATAGCATAACAAACTTGTGGGTCTTGGTTAACACAGCTTGAGAGGCAAATCTTTTAGTTCTCTACAAGAGGTGGTTATTGGTGCACCAAGAGACCAAACAGACACCCATGGAACACGTAGGGAATACAAATGAATAAGACACATCTAGGTTTCATTTGGGCTTGCTCCTGATTGCTCTTTTTTGGCCGGGTCCCAGAAAAGGTCCAGCTAGAGGAGTCATGAGCTCTGCATAATGGTGGTCTGTTCTCCCTTTAAAAACCCCCTTAGTGTTTGTTTTTTAAATCAGCTGGTATGAAGCCAGCCAATCATAAGACAGCTAAAGCTATTTCAAGGGCAGCCTCTCTCTTCCTTTGTTGATTTCTGAGGCTCAAGGAAGCTAGGGTGTTTGTAATGGAAGGCTTTGTGACTGCCTCTCTCTCTGAGTCTCCCTCAGCACGTATGCAACAAAACAGACAGAGTAAAGAGCTAATTCCTAATCAACATAAAAATACTCATGATCTATGTGAACAACTGCTGTAGCTCTCAGTGGGTATTGTGGGCAGTACACAGACCTGAATTAAAAACTGCATTGTAAAAAAGTTTCTTGATTGCACTAAGGGGTCTGGTTCCATTGAGGTCAGTGGCAAACCTACCCATTCTAAAGGAAGCAGAATCAGGCCTCCAGGGGTAACTTTAAATCAAATCCCCTAAACTCATAAAACTAAGCTTTTAATTTAGAAGTAATTGGATCCCTATTAGACTGCACGTTACCTAACATTTTATCATCAAGACTTTTAGTCAAACTTCAATAACAGATTCTTAAACCTATCAATCAGTGATTTGTAATGCAGTTTATTATAATTGCTAGAATTATCTACAGTTTTACATTAACTTATTAAACCCATTGTGGGGAGATAATTAACTCTTTACTCACCAGCAATACACAGAAGATAAAATTCTGAAAGACAGAAATGTCTGGTATATGTCCATAAAGCTGCTAAACATGTGCTACTATTCTGGAGAGGGTACTGAAAGCATTTATTTTAAGATAAGGGTCCCTACATTTAGATGTACTCAATATTAGCTTTCAGCTGCTACAACTAGGCCTCTTTTCATTTAATCAGGACTCCCATGAGAGATGCTGTTCTGTATCTTGACTTACTGCTGTTCAACCCCAGTGAATTCTGGGGGGTGTTCCAGAGCTAAATAAAGTCCATGAATTTCAGTTGGTTTTCTGTCATTTTGTCCTGTTTCCTTGCATAGCTCTTGTATCCCTACAGGATGTAAACATTTCAAGCTATTGCACAGCAGCCGTCTTAACATTTTGCGAACCATTTATATTTTACTGTTGAGAAGACAGTTTGCTATATGGTCAATTAAATACAAGAAAGCTGTGAATAACTTTATGGAGATTTATTAGTAGATTAAAATATGTATGAGACGTGCCTGACTTTAATTAGATAGAGGTGGTTTGGAGGTATTTGCAGCTTTAACATCAGCTGCAAATGAACGAGGAGGTTGTTGCTTCTAATTAGCAGAGACATGTTTGTCAGTACCCATTTGTAACTCATGGAAAACTTTGGCATCTCAAAGGCTAAGTGGAATCCTTGTGCTTTGAAAAGGTTCCTCTTTCTTAATGGGAGATTCCTTAGTTCCCTGTGCAGTTAAGTAATAAATACAAGTGACTTATTACCTTAGGTGGTGTGGGCTCTTGCTGCTCACAGTGTCATTTATTTAAAAAAGTGAGGTTCTGGTGCTCATGGCTGCGGTCAAAAATCAAAGTCAAATAGAAAGAATCCCAAACTTTTTTACTTTCTAAAAAAATCTCATGATCAGGGGTGGAGAGAGGGATGGGAACTGATTCACCATTTTTGAAAGCTTGGAAATGTTAGAGAGGAATTTGGGTTTAGACCCTTAGTGCTTTTGGAGAGTAGAGAAAGCAACATACTGATGGGGTCTTGTAGCCCCTGGAAGGTCCCATCGCAGTACAGATTTACTAGCAGAATTACTCCACTGTGTGTGCAACTAACGCATTTCAGGGCATGTTTAGGGTGTGACTGCAGCTCGAGCAGATATATCTGAGCTAGTTTTCTTCTAGCAGCATGCCCTTCAGGGCAGTCTAGCCCTGTGACTCATTATGCAGGGTTCTGGGTGAGCTTGTACAGCCCATGCTGAGCAAACACTGCCACAGCTCCCCTGCACCGAGCCCTCAACCAATCAAATTAAAGCTAGCTTGAGCGATTGACGTCTAAACGTACCCACATGAGGAAATACTGGAATTCTAATTACAGCCCGGCTCTAATGCAGACAGATGGGCACTGTGCAAATTTCCCTATGCTACTCTGCCTCCTGAGCAGAACGCTTCTATGATATGGATAAAGTGCCGCTAGGGACTAATCTGACTTCAGACTGTGACAGATGATGATTTAAATCTGTTTTGGGAAGTGAAAAGCATGTTTGCTAACCCACTGTCTGATTTATCCAAACTGGATTCTTTCACGCGTTGCAGAATAACTTTTTTTCTAATGCAAAAGAGAGAGGGCTCGGAGTTGTGCTGTCTGGAGATTCAGCTAAGGATTATTTCAAATAATTCTGGAAATGAGAAAATGAAGCAGTGGTATTTTGGCCATGAAAGGGCTTTGAGCAATTGACCTAAAATACGAATTGTGTCGAGTCCTATTGCTGTACTGTCTCTATTTTAGCACCTACCTGAATGTTGTAGGGAATGGTCTGCCTCTGTGGCAATTTGGATTAATGAAGAAACTTGCTCTTAATTTACCAATAACCTGATTACTGTATCCTGATGCTTCTCTTATCTCAGTATATTGGCAGACCGAAGGTCTGGAATCTTCAAGCTACATTGGTAGGAAGCAAGGATTTCTGAAGATCCCGATCTGCTCTAAATAGGTGAAAAATAGTCGGATGTTGGCAGCAGGCGGAGGAAAGGAAGAGGAAGAACAGAAGTTGATAGGAAAAAAAGGGAGTATAGGAGGGGACACAAGATACAAAGCTGGGTGCAGGAAGTGGAGGGGGAGAAATAGGCAAATGAAGAACAGGATGTAAGAAAGGTTGAAAAGCAAGAAATAGAGAGAATGGACACTGCGTGTGATCTGACTTCCACCTACTGCTGAAGCATCTGGCACTGGCCTTTGTATGGAAGGTGGAATCAGGCCTAGTTTTGAATCAGGGTCTGTAACTAGCAGCTCAGGAACAAACTCTAAACTGAAGGATGTAGCTCACTAAGCTATGCATAGAAATCAGGTACATATATGAGAAGAAGCCTAGGAGGTGGGCTATGCAGGAGAAACGTGTAAATTAGATAACGGAAGGGAGGGATAAACAAGGTGCAGGGCGGTAGAGAAGTAGTCAGGACTCCTGGGTTGTGTTCCTGGACCGGGCAGGAAATCAAAGGTAGTTGAGATACCAAATTAAAAAAACAAACAAAAACTCTTAAAAAATCACCATCTAGTATGAGTATGTTATTAAATGATGGATCTTAGCAGCATGGATCTATAACGAATAAATTTTGGCAGCCAATTCTTGAAAACTGTTCAGACCAGCTTGGGTTGATGTGCACTGAAGGTTTTATACAAATAATTATGATAAATAAAAAGGATTATGTTGGAAGGCGAGTTCTAGTGTGTAGCTGTAAGGATTTAAGAGCAACACCTCAAAGCTCAATGAAATTCACTGAGCTGCTCAAGTTTGAGACTCTGGAACCCTCAGAAATATTGAAGAGTAAGTACAAGAGGAGCTAAGATTACTTACCAGTTGGAAAAGGACATACAGCACAGCACACAGCTACAAAATGGCTGCTTGGGGGCAGCAGTAGCTTGTATCCGCACATACAAAGGACCTGCAGCTCCTCAGGAGATGTTCTGGGGAAAAGAGTCCTAGAAAAGTGCAGCCCTCGGGAGAGTTGGTAAGATCAAGGCATTCACAGCATTTGTACGTAACAGCCTGTGTGGACCTGCCTGGGAACCTGACCCAACCAATGCCCGCTGCTGGCAAAGGAAAGATTCTCTCAAGTGGGATTAAATGGCAGAATAAATGGCCACCCTGGGGTACTGCTATTCACACAAAAAAATTGAGCCTTGGAAAAAATGAGGAAGTCTTTTAAATGTAATTTCAACAATATTGGTGGTGTGACAGCATGTGCTTTTTTCTTCCCCGCAGGGAAAGGTTCCAGGGGGTCGTTCTTCACTACTGCTCTTGCAGCCTGAAGCGTCAAAGCTGGGCTATCTGTGAGGAGAATTAACCCCTGCATGTGCCTGGGGCTGCTGCTTAGGAGGGCAGAGGGCTGCGGCTGTGCTTGTGCTGTGTCTGTTGGTGTCGCAGGGAGCTTGCGCCTGCCTTTTTAACGTCGGTGTGAAGGGGAGGGACAGATGGCCACGAAATCCGTAGCCTCTTCAGAGTAAGCACTGAGCCTGCCGGTTTGTTTCAAGACTGAAAAGTGCTGCAGGGATGCCTGGCCCGCTGCATTCTTATTGGCTGAGCAAAGACTAGGCCAGCGAGGGCAAGGGGAAGAGGAGCCAAGCAAGCTGCATCTCTCTCACTGTTTAAAAAAATCAGAATGGGGCAAAGGCCATACCTGTGGGGCTGAACAGGGCCCCCCACAGCCAGGGCCAGTGCCTCAGTCACACACCTTCTCTAGCCCTAAGGCTTTTCCTTTTTGGGTGGTTGTTGCTAACATGGAGGGGGTCCCTCCTGAAGCCGCTCCTCTGTAGCTGGAGATTTTTGTTTCAAACTATTTGACTCTGCTAGGCAGAACAGTCGGGAAAAGGGCTTGCAAAAAAGCCTCAGAAGGGGTTTAAAATTATCACAAAAACAACAGTAATCCACAGGATAGGTAAAAAAGTGGTAGCAGTGTTTGGACAGTCAGTGGTATTTGAAGTATTGATAATCTTTTTTTAAGAAAAGATACTTTAGGATAAAAATTGAGTCCATCTGGCATTGGCAATTAGAAAATAGCTCTCCTCTGTTTGCTCCTGACTCCCTCTGCAGTCCTAGCCCCTTCCCTATCCATTTCTGATGTTCTCACTCCTGATGTAACCCCCCCACTCTCTGCCTCACCCTTCTCATTAGCATGGAAGGCGGGGCTAGTTTGCATATTAAATAATTGATTGTCTTAGGTTCTGATGTAAAAATGCTCTAATTAACATGGCAGGCATGGCCTAATTAGCATATTAGGTGACCTTGAAGCTGATTGGCTGAGCTGTGTGTCCTTTGGATGAACACCCTCTAATGTCACTCCTCCCTCCCCTTTTGGCCTTCTGACAGCTATATATAGCCAACTGGCAGCAGGCTAAGCTTTGTGAGGAGCTGAGATCACTGAGGAGGAGGAGAGCCGACCATCTAAAGAAGCGCAGCTGAAATCACTTGGAGGAAACGAGCTGACAAGAACCCCAACATCCTGAAAACATCTGAACAGCGGTGAGCTTCGTTGCAGCAAAGGTGCCCCTTAGGCTTTGGACAACCGGGCTGACGGAGTCCCTGCTTTATGTCCAAGGCAGGGTAATCCTTAGACTAGGAAATCACACAGGTGGTCCTGGGCAAACAGGCTAACTGAGTCCCTGCTCCGTGTCTGAGCCTAAGGTAATCCTGCACGGACTCCTCTAGGCTTACAGACAACCGGGCTAATGAGTCCCCGTTCTGTGTCTCAACCTGAGGTAGCCCTCTTAGCAATTTTTGGACAGAACAGAAGGACCTTTCCTGACGGACAGAGGGATGTTTTAAAGGTGGTGTGAGTAAAGACCAGCTGAGTTTGCATGTAAAGTTGGATGCTTGTGGTCTGAGTGGGAAATTCTCCCTCTCTACCCATTCGGCAAGCACCTGGTCCATGCTTGCTGGGCGATAGATGTTTGAGTACAGATGTTTGGTAGATTAAGTATTTGATAAATTAACAGTGTTAAGTATTGTCAAGTTAAGTTGTAGTCTAGGTACTATTTTTCTGTACCATATATCTTCTAATAGTTGTATAGTGATAAATATATATATGTGTTATGGTTACATATCATCATGTTTGATTTCTATCTCTTTCTACTTTAATGTTACCATTCATGTCTAAATTTTGGTATCTCTTTTCGAAGTATCATAGCTTGTGTTCTGTCTGCAACAGCAGGTTGTATCTGTGGCCTTTCAAGTGAAGATTCCAATGGAAAAGACTCTCTGGAGATTCCAATAGAACGAACTACCATACCAGTAGTTTTCGAGGGTTGGCCTCCTTAAATTCTTCTTCTTAACACCTCCTGCCCCTGACTGTCAGAGCAGCAGCTTCAGGCTGGCTCAGCCGTTAGGGAGTAGGGGAAATTAGCTGTTGGCATTCTCTGATCAGCTAATGACGCTGTTCTATGGGTGCAGAGCACCATAATTTTTTTTCAGGGGGTGCCTTAGCCCTCCCCATCACCCATGGAGTGAGGGCCCATGTTGGTATGTCTTTATATGAGCTTAGTTTTGAACATCTAATTCAGTGGAACTTTACTCTATCCACCTTACCTCTAATAGGTGCTGTTTATACTGTTCCAGATTGCTGGTAAAAGGGTGTCTTTTGTGCCAGTGTTTTTAATCTAGGAGGAAGAACTTTTTCCCCTCTCCTCCATTCAGTGACCAAGTATTTCTCCAGCTGTTAAAGACCATGTATCATTGCACATTCATTGCTTTAACTATCTTAAGTTGGTTTTCCCAACGCGCAACCACACCATTCAAATCCACAAAGCTTAGTTCTGAAACATTTTGTATCAATAACTGTTTTACAGCATAGATTATAAAACTAACCTGACCTGACAGCTGTCCCATTTTTGGATATGGTGATATTAGGTCACAGCTATGCCAAATTTAACCGATGTCTCATAGAAATCCATTAACTTTAATGACGCGAATTCATGTGCAGCTTGCCTAAGTGTCGTTCCAATGAGGACAGATAAAAATATCTCCAAATCCCCTGTGCAAGTTTGATTTTTTAGTCAATCTGCCTGAAAGAAAGTAAATAAGAAAGAGAGAAAATAAGAGAATCTGCCTAGAAAGCCTGTTTGTATACATGGTAATGGGCCTGAATGATCTTGTAATTGCTGACCATTAATGCTGCTATCAGCCGGGTCTGTAATGCCTCAATGGATGTCGCACTTCGTTTGCTGCTTGTACTTTTGATATTGGTGAATGCACTTGTAACTGCTGGCCATTAGCACTGTTATTAGTGCAGCCTACATTTCCCCTGTAGAATGTTATATATCATTAGTTACTATCATCTTTAAGGATGCCAGACAGTGTCCTTTGATTGCACAATGAGCATCTTGCAACTCAAATTCTGGTCTGTTCTCTATTATTGCACTTGTTAGCTCATTTGTATGTGCACATGACCTCTTGCAATGGAACTAGGTAGGTCAAGCAGGAGTTCCTTTCCTGGAGTTAAAATAAATAAATAAAGGCTGACTGAGCAAGGCAGTTTCAGAAGAAACAGAGATCAGTAAGGGTCTGCAAACTAATTAAAAAACATCCCTACGCCGTATTTAAAAATGCCCACTTTATTATAGCATCGGACACAATGAACTTTGCTTATGACATTCTGCTTTCCCAAAGTTAGGAGGAAAACTGTAATATATGTGGTGTCTGCTAACTTATTGCAAAGTACGTTGTCAGAAGGGATGGACCAGAACACGTACACCCTCTTGAGGCATCCATGAAGTTCAGATTCAGTTTGGATTGTGACTTGCCTGGCTCAAGTCTCTGTATTTTACAAAGCACTTAAAAACTGTAAGACTTGATAACTTCAGAGAAAGGTAATCATTAATATTGTTAGAGGCGTCATCAGGTGATGCTGTTACGCGTCACCATTCATATGCAAAGAAAAGGAACTGGAACAATTTTTTCTTCCTGGAAAAAGATGTTGTGTTCAGTTCTGGGTATAGAAGCCATTTAGGCAGAAAGGGAGCAACGCAGGCAGCAGCAGAGTTTTCTTCATTTTCTCCCTTGTATGCTGTTAGTCAATTCTTCAGACCTAGTTGCTTTGTAGGAGACAGACCTTGGAGCTGGACTGAGATTCCTGGAGAAGAGTTTGCTTGCATGCTGATAATGGGTGCTGGATGTAGGCGTAGCAATATTTTAGCTATTGAATAGAAATTTTTTGCATTTAAATAATGCATATAAGGAAAGCTATGCAGATATGAGAGATGCAGAAGGAAAGCTATGCAGGTACTGGATGTAAAGTACCAAGTCAGAATCTAGTCCATATTTCTGCTGATGTAGAAAAGCTCCTGCACTTAAATATATTCTAAATGGCCTCCTGCTCTTCCTAAATCAAAGCCTTTACTGCCATCAGTGGAAGCAGGCAAGAGCTGAACAAGACGGATTCCATTTTGATTAAAGCAAGGTCCAAATTTTGAGTGAGATCCTGATCTATGGTGTTGGAGAATCTCTTCATGTGACACTGTGGGTGGAACCCTGACTTAATTTCCCTTCAGTCACAGTCCAAGCAGGCCTTCAGGTATCTAAAAGTGCCTCCTTTGGAGGATCTCACTTATTAACAGTAAAGGTCAACACAAATCATAAGCAAATTCTTCATCTTGGCATTTTAGCTGAGATACCTTGTCCGTCTTAGTTCATTCATCTCAACTGAGTCCACTGCCTGCCTCTGCCCTTTATCAGCAGGGTTCTGTTGACTCATGTCCCTCTCCTGGAATCCTGTCTCTTGTCTCTACCTGTGGAGAACTGGTTTCTGGAGTCAGGGATCCTTAGAGACCTGCCAACTACAGCTGTTCTTGAGATGGCCACAGCTTCTGACAAGGCTTGGCTTCCTGCTGGTATTTGGTAGTTCCATTGACTGGATCCAGCCGTCCTGGAGGCCTGCCAACTGTAGCTTTCCCCTTTGGGATATCCTCTCACAAGCATGCCTTCTAGGCTCCTTCCACAACTGAGCTCTCTTGATTGATTCTGCTGAGAACTCCCTGTTCCTAGGATCACTTCTCTCTATAAGCATCTTCTATCTGAGAGTGCCTATCCCAACTAAGCTCAAGTAACCGCTTTATTAGGTCCAGTCAGTTACCCCCAGGTGACTCTTCAGAAGGCAGTTTCAGGCAGACTGGGCCCTGATTCTTCTTAATGGAGCCAGTTGCCCTGCAACGGTGAGGTTTGGAATCCCTTTGCTTGTGGAATAATCAAGCAGTTGTGTTCAAAGGCTGCCCTCCAGCTCTATGCAGTGTTGACAGGTTTGTTCAGACGCCTAGCTACCACATTAAAGTGATGACATGGTGGAATTTCATAAGCCTCATTCTCTAATCTGCTCAGACAGCAGAAAGTCAGCATAGGACAATTCCTCTTGTGTAATGGGATTCCCTGGATGATGTAGTCTAAACTTCACGACAACATGATCATGACTGTCTCCAGTGACTGGTCCCGATAACCATGCTTCCTACTATCATCTAGCTAAAGGAGCTTTAATTTATCTTAAATGGTAGAGGCTGAGTTGTGGGTACGGAAGATCCTGCTGTCTATGTACGCATCCGTTTTTTGTTACAAAGCTTGTAAATTAACTCACTGCACTGAGGCATTAATGTTTCACATTTTAAAATGGGATTGGATTGTTGGTATTTTGCATACCCATTACAACAGGGCTGATGTGAGACAAAAGTGATTCAGCAAGGGCTGTTATGTTCTACACCTTCAATACGGTGTGCACTGCGGGCCCATTGAAGTAAATGAGTTTGGCCATTCACTTCAGTGGGAGGACGCTCTCAGACTAGAACATGGCAAATAACCAAGATTCTAAACAAGCCATTGTGTTCAAGAAAATAATTCTTCCTAAGCTAGATCAAAGTGTATTATGCATTGTAGCATCAGCTACTTTGAAAGTGGAATCCTGAGGTTGATGAGAGTTTTACTATCAAGATTTTACCTTGGGTGACTTTCAGGTAATTTATGTGCTATTTTGTGTTTATTTCCCCTTCTGAATTTGTCATGCTCTCTTATTTATTCCTGGCAAATAGGAAAACAAATAACTCAAATCTTCAGATAAAATTGTGCATTACTTAAATAATTTTTTGACACAAACCAACAAAGGACAAGGAAATAAATGGGAACGTTGTGATTGCAGCTCATGATACTCTGCTTTTCTTAAAAAGGGAATCCATCTTAATTTCCTGCTTTTTGTTGAGCTACATCTCAAACAACAATATTTAAAGATGTTTTTTATATATATTGGAATCTTCCAGCACAGTTCAAAGATGATGAAGATTTGGGCACCTAGGGAAGTGTGGGTTTTTTGCTGTTCTTTTACCATTGAAGTAAATGGAGTTAATTCAGCAGAGAATTTGGTTCTGGGTTTTTGTTTTGGTACATTACATTACAAAAAGAATTTTTGTGTTTGGACCATCCACTCCCCTAAGGAGTGTTCCTGTCCCTCCCCAGTAAAGGAAAGTTCAGTCGTATTCAGATTCTGTGTTTGGTTCATGCCCATCACATTCATGTATTACAGGATCTGTTAACTTCAATGGGGCTTCATGCAGGAGCAGCATTTTCTTCACAATGAAGGACTGGGACCTTAGTCTTTTATTTCTCACACCAACTTAGTTTAGGGGGAAAAAATTACCTTAATTTGAACCTTTGAATTGAAATTAGTCTGATGTTAGCAAGCAAATATTAAAATCTGATTAAAATCTTCCATTTCCTTTCAAAGGTATTTTGTTATGGCAATACATTTCTAATTCACGTTTTGAAACCTTACAAATTAATGCCTGGTGTTGATAGCCTATTTGTCTGCAAATCTCATTATATGCAATTGTTTTGTGGCAATTTCTACTTGGAATTCAAATGAGATTTACTGCATATAAAATGTTCAATAGCATTTATTTGATGTTTTTGTTTGTGTGAAATGAATCCCCTATTTTAAAATCAGATATTTTGGTTGCTTTCCTGTCTTTAAACATCATGCTGTGAAGTTACCTCTCTGAGCCCTAAAAGCAAAGTGAGTTTGATGTCCCTTGTAGCTCTTCCTGAAACAGCTGAAGCAAAGACTTCCTTTATGCTCTCAGCCATCTGAGAAGATGGTCACAAGGCAAAATGTCAGCTTGAGAAATGAAGATTTCTGATTTTTATTATTATTTTAATTCATTTTTGTGGCCAAATGCATTGAGTAACATCAGTGGAGTGGGTTTTCTATTCCACAGTTTCCTTTAAATGAAATCTTTTGTATAAGAGACCTGAAGCTTCCTGAATATGTTGCCCTCTGAAATACACCATAATGGTGCTGATTCAGCAAAGCATGAAGATGTATGCTTAAATTCAGCATGCACATAAGGGCTGTGCTGAATGGGGGTGGGCTTAGCATGTGCTTAAGTGCTTTGCTATATTGGGCTTGTCTCTGTTCTATAGCACAGGTGGGCAGAAAGCATATTATAAAATGACAAAGCTGAAATAGGTCTGAATCAAAACCCTGGGTCTAAACACTTCCAGACCTCTGAGGGTTCAGGAATCCAGATGTTTCTGAATTTCACATCTGATTATTTGCTTTATAATGGACAAAACCAAAATCCTGAATCAAAACACTTTAACTTTTGGGATGTTTGAAATCTGGATCCTATTTCTAATAATGCAAATAAGGTGAGCATCTCATATTGAATGTCATGCTGATTAGTATCTCAGGAGTATGAGTAAATACATAAATTATCATGGAGTATTTCCCTTAGGTTTACTCTTCAATAGTTTAGATTCTGAGAAGACTGCCTCTCTCAAATTCGATGTTTGCAGTGTTGTGGTCATGCTGGTCCCTGGGTATTTGAGAGGGCCAAACGGGTGAAAATCTTTTTTTTCTGGATCAACTTCTGTTTGTGAAAGAAACAAGCTTTCAAGATACACAGAACTCTTCCTCAAGTCTCAAATTCTATGGCATTAAAATAGTTTAAAATATTTTGGAGGCTGACCGTATTGTTCCAAAAATCATAGCATCCATCATAAAATAACGTGATATATTGTGGCCATACTGCTCTCTAGTTAGTGGGTTCGGTGCTGGCTACCGTGCCAACAAATCCCATATTAAAAAGGAAGAGGAGTTCTTAGTGCAAATGATTCTATTCTAAAACCTCACACAAAGGTGTACTATTTTGCTGTGTTCTTTAGTTACCTGAATGGCTCCCAGACCAACAAAATTGATGCACTGTGTGTTTGAGAAGACAAAAAAAAGGACATGCTTGATCTGTGTCAAAACTTTTTTGTCTGTTACAGAAACCCTTCAATGACTCAGGATAAGTTATTAATCTGTGATTTGCTGTCCCTTTATGGGTCATTCGGGATAATAATTTGTATTGCATACATACAAATATATGAAGGATTTAGTTTTGTAATTGAATCCTGTGGTCACCATTTAGTGTTACATTTTGTGTGTTGGCAGGAATATTTCATCAATTTGTGATGTAAGGTGGAAAAGTTCAAAACAATTGAAAGCCATCTCCTGGATGAAAGGCAAAATTAATTTACTTGTTGTCTTCTTACCTGTTCGGTTTGCTAGGGAAAGATCTGAAACAATTACAGCTGATCATCTCTTGAAATGATAGTCTAGAATAGATCCTCTGCTGATTTGACTTGAATTATGTCAATTTACAGCGGCTAAGGATCTGGCGCAGAGTGTCTACAATTTTGCCTGAAGTAAATTGAAGGATGAAAGGTGGGTTCTCCTCAAATCAGGGTGTAACTATCTGGTTTTCAAAGGGATAAACTGAGGCTGAAATTTTGGATTCATCCACTCCTTGGCTTTTTCGGCCAGCAGAGCACTCAGTTGGTGGGACAAGGTAGAAAATGTTTTTGCTCAAATAATTTTTCCAGCTGATGAGCTTATGAATGTATTCAGCTGGAAGGTTAAAGGAGAACAGAAGGCAATTAGAGTAGAGACCTAGGGAAGGGCTCAGTTATGTGGAGCTTTGTTAGATGAGAATAAGATGCTTAAAAGTTGTGCAAAAATATGAGGAAGGCATTGAAGGGACATCCAGGAACTGTTCAGGTGAGAGGGAGAAGGGGTTATAGCAGCAACAGTTTGAATAAGCTGGAAGGAAGGGCAAGTCAAATGAGCCCTTGAGTGTTGTGATAGAGTTCTGTACCTGTATATATGTAGAGCTGGTCGAAATATTTTTGAAACTTTTGTTTTCTTCAAGACTGAAAAGTTTCACAGAAACACATTGATTTTTTTTTACAGCAATTTTATTAATTTACTAATGTTGCAATTTTATTAATTTAATTTATGTAATTTTACCCCTATAACTAACTAGCAAGTGATAAGAATAGATTTAAACAATCATAGGCCTTTGCAGGCAGGCCTAAATATCCATATTCTAACAAACAGATGTATTTTCAATCTCATAGGGAAAGGTGCAATAAAATTACCAAGTATCTATACATTTCTGAGGACTATAAGGAGAGAATATTAATTAAACATGCAGGTTGGACACACTTGTGATGGGGAAGGAAAGGAGAATGAAGGATTTAGAGGGAAAGATGAGATGGACAGTTGGGTTGGTGTTGAATTTGAAGAGGCTGTGTGCCACTACAGGAGATACCTAAATACTGTACAAATAATATAGACACTATAACATCATTTAAACGTAGACAGAAAGTATAATTTTATGTATTTGTCTGCTCCTGAGTTAATTAAAAAGTATATGATAGAAATATTTGTTTAGGAAAGATTTAGCTGCAGAAATCCTCTAATTATAAAGATCCAACTAGGAAAGCTCCTGTATTTTACATTTTTTAAAAACACTTTAGAATGTAACATGGTGCCCTTTCCACCTGATACTTGTCTGTAAAATTGTTTTGAATACATATTAATTCTTTGACTTTCTAGATAAATAAAACCTTTTACAAAAAGGAGTAAAATATATTTGGAATGGTTGATATGACAATTCAATTTATTCTCTGATTTTAATAAACAGAATTCTTAAGCCTATAAGTATCGATATACATTTTCTATTCAATTTTAAATCTGCTTTAAAAAACATTTGAGTAATTCATCACTTTTGAAATTGAAGCAATCCTGCTTTACTGGATTACATAGAGCTGAATACTTAAGCAGTAAATCCCAAGAAATCAGTCATTATTACCAGTTAAATGTGCCCTAGTTAAAAATTTGATGTGCTTCAATAAACAACTCAAACTCTGGCAAGAGATGAATTTGTAGGAAAGGGATATTAAATTTGTTATAGCAAATATGCTTTTACTAATGAGTCCAAACTTTTTTTTAATTTGATCAAATAAGAATGAGTCAACTTGGGGCAAAAATGTTAAAAGCTGAAAAATATCACTGCAATACAACCATAGTAAAAAGTGTATCAACTTTACCATAACAGTGTGTCAAAAAGAGATGTTACAGAATATCATTTAGGTTTTTTGTCTTTTTCAGGTCTTTCATAGTCATGAACAGCAAGGTTTCATCCGTTTACCTTTTTGTGCTATCATTGCCTGACCCTTTGGTTATCATTGTGCTGGTGATGATGACTAATCCTCCCACCATAAATCACAGAGCTGATCACTAAGTAACTGAGATCAATTAACTGCTGCTTTTTAGCATATTGCACTGATTTACTAAATTGTATTTGCCATACAATATCCCGACTAATGGTAACTTAAAAAAGTTATGTAATGTATTTGTTACATATACACGTTACCTCCTGTGCAATAGAGGTCCTAACATCTTCTAGGCAATAGTGGATTTTCATAGTGGGAATAACACATATTGCTTATAACATGATGGGTATTCAGCATATAGTTCTAAAGTCCGAGAAGTTGTCTTAACTGCTTGAAGATCATCACTAGTTGAGTTGCTCCTTAGTGGAGTCTAATTGACTCAGCTGCATGGTTTGGGTTAGCTTCTTCAGTTGTCCGAGTTCTGACTCAGGATTCTGCTTATAGGGAGACCCAAATAACAAAGCTTCCCAAAGTTAGATGGGTCTTGTATCTCAGCTTCTAGCTTGGGTACATTTCTATTTAGGCTGACAGATGTCCCAATTTTATAGGAACAGTCCTGGTATTTGGGACTTTATCTTACATAAGTATCTATTTCCCCACCCCCTGTTCTGATTTTTCACCCTTGCGATCTGGCCACCCTATTTCTAGTTAATATTCCTATTAAACAAAGACTCCGATACAGGGTTATCTAGGGTCTTACCTCTGCTCCACCGTATGGATGGTATGTTCCTTTAGCACAGGTGACAAGCCCCTGAGCAAATTAAGGCATCTTTGTATGCTGTTCATGCAAGGAAGAAATGAAACAATTTAGCACTTTGTAAAATACACTTCTCTCATCCTCCTGTTAAGCACAAAATCTCTTTCCAAACACTAATCCAGTTTTGGATGGGGGAAGAGACTGTTTCACTACAGTGGTAGGAATCCATCCAGAGGCAGCAATCAAAGAGCAGCATGAACCTGATCCAAAACAAAGAAAAGGTCTATAAGGCAGCTTCTTTCTTAAATTTTCATTTTTTAGTAGGAAGAGTTCAGGAAGTATTCATACTGCTAACATCAGGAGCAACAGTGCCCTTCCTGAGCAAAAGTCTTGGATACAACTTCACTTTTTTCTCTTCAATACTCCAAGGCATTACCAACAAAGAATGGAAGTGAATAGGAAGGGGGCCTGAGCACGCCTTCCTACTTTACCTTGCATTTCATAATGCTGCCAGATGCTTCCCACAAAGTTCAGTGCTTCTATTTGTGGTGCCTTCTTTGGGAGGACCTGAGTAACTCCTGAATAACTTTAATCAAAATCATGATGATAAACTTGACAGAATCAACACTATCCAATATTTCAGCTCAACCCAATTCCGTCTCTATTTGATAACCCTCATGGTGTATTGGGGGGGAGGGGAGAAGTTTCTTTTACAAAGAACAAAAAAGTTTCAGTTGCCCTCAATATCCTTTTTATATTTTATAATCTTTGTCTTCATCACAATTCTCTCTACTTCTCAGTGGATGTTCTATTGAAGTGAAGAAAATGGGATGATACAACAAAATACCCCTCCCACCCCCTGGAAAAATCTCAGCCTTTGCTTTGTGCCAATTATACTGCAGGCTATAGCAGATGGTACCCCATGAGTCTAGATTTGTTTCTTAAATTCCTTAAGGGAAGTTACAGAGAACCTTCCTGTGACAAAAACAGAATTAATTAGACCTGGCTTATCTTTGCTCGATTTTTCTGTTTGCCTGGGTACATGACAGTGGCTATGATTCCTGCATATACATACTATTGATTTTGTCTCTTTGAATGTTCTTAAATCTAAATAAAAATGTCCCCATTAACTTAACTGGATCTGGTGGTATCTGTGGAAACAAACATTTTAGAAAGTAAAGCTCTTTTATTGTAAACACTCTAGCAATATACATATACATGAGATTTTATGTGACAAATGGTATAGTCAGAACGCTCTCAATATTCTGATGTAGACCGTGAATATGCTTATTTTACATGCACAAAAATGTGGGAAGAAAATTGCCTCGCATTTCTTGCCAGGGGCAAAGCAATAGCAACAGCAAACTACTTACTGGATGAAAGAGGGGAAAAAACCCATGCTTATTGCTGAGCGTTACTCATGTTTATGCCTCATGTTGTGCAAAAGGCTCTTATGCATAATCTATAACTACATTTTAAACAAGTTAAAAAGCACCGAAAGATGCCTTGATATGTCAGATGAAGGCAGAAAAGTGAGCTAACAACTTAGCGGAGTGTAACATCATGTAATTAAAATAAATTAGTTTGACTCTTCAAGCAGTTGGTTTTGCTGAAGAGTAAAATTAATGTTCAGTAGCATAATAGAATGATCTAAAAACCCTGCTCACTGCTGCAATGTTTTGGGTAGTCCGGTTTGTACGTCTCAGTTGTGACTCGGTGGCTTCTTATGATGAGGTGTTATAGCTGCCATCTGTTTTGACTTTCAGAAAGGCTTTCAAAATAGAATAAGCTCACGGGTGGGAATGGGTGGTTTGCATGTCACCTCACTGGAACTATCCATCTGAAGTCCTTTGAGCATGAAACATTGGTATTGAACTGCAGAAGCAATGCCGTAGTTCACCTCACGAATCCCCAGTATACTCAATTTTCTGGTTCAGGGCCAGAGGGAAATGTCTTAGGAGTGAAATTTCTTATTCTTGTTCAAAGATTTATTCATGGAACTCTTGTATAATATTCACTCACCCATTCTATATGTAGGAAAGTGTGGAGCAGGGGGGGAGTGCCATATCCATGTCCCCTTCACCACCTCACACTTTTTAAAAAAAAAAAAACTTTAAAAAAAAAGTTTAGATTTAGAATTCAAATTTTAGCTTCTCAATGCAGAATAGGATTTTCAAGAGGAAGTGGCTTATTTCCTAAGCAAAGCGATAACTCAATTGCATGTGAAGAACATGTAATTTTCCTTAACAACTAAATTGTGCATCTAATTAGATAAATACATAGCTTGACTTTGCACTCAGCCAGCTACATCCTGCCCTTTCTAAACTTGTAATGCCATCCATCAACCTTGAAAATGGCGTCTGAATGTGTTGAGCAGGTCTGGTTACCTTTCTGCTGAGTCCCCAGTCCTCTTGATCAAATTTTGCATGCTCTGATGCACACAGCTCTACAACATGGGAAAATTAACTTTAGATTCTCTTAAATTATCCCTCATCCCTTATGACAAGCACATGTGGATTCTGTGAGCAGTTAAATGCTTCTAAGCTCCCATGGCCAAACCAACCACCTGCTCCCAAATGAGAAATCCTTCATGATCGCTTTGTCTGTCCTGTCTGTCTCCCTCCCTCCCTCCCCCTGCAGCAGCCATAGCCTTGCAGTTCCTCCATGGTGGCAAGCTTGATACTTTTGGAAAAGTATCCCAAACCACTGGATGGTAACCAATGTGGAGTCACGTTATGAGGAGCCATCTTAGCCCCATGTGTGTTTCCCACTTTTGACAGGAAAACAAATCCAGTTGGCGTTGATGAAAATTGCCTTTTTGTTCCTGTAGAAAAACAAAGCAATTTTATATAAAAGCAAACTAGCACGAAGAGCATTCTCATCCTGAAACTGGTGACGGTGCACCTCTGCTCATTACTTGTCATCCTTTATCTCCTTCCTTGCTGCAAGGCTCCTTCCATTAGCTTTATGTGTATATTGCGTTTAGGTCTCTGAGACACCTCATTAGCAGCTACTAGTGTACCAGGAAAAACTTCATTTTGGAGAAAGGCTATGATGTGGCACTAGAATATTGCCATGGCTTTCTCTGAAAGGGCCCCTCTTACAATTTGTCAAATTTGGTCTGGATTGATAGAAAAATGATTTCAGGCAAATTTCCAGATAAATGCTTGAAATTTTTGTAGGTAGTCTATAGGTCTCTTGAATTCTTTTCTGAGTGTATGTGTTAACTGTCCTTTTGCTTTAATGGTGTTTACATGTAGATGACAACTAAGGCCTAGTTTGTACTAGAAAAGGTTGTCTGTTACTTCTATACAGACAAAGTACTAGCAACATTGTGGTGTAGATGCTCATGCCAGTTTAGCAAGCAAGATAGGGGCTATACTAGCAAAAGCACTATTATGCCAGTATAACTGAATCTACACCAGGATTTTAGATGGTATAAATTATCTCTAGAATCATATCCCAAACCAACATTACTATGCCAACAAAAGTTTCTAGTATGGAGATGTATTTAGTTCAAAGCAGTAAGCTCTAAAGGCTGGAATAAACTAACCGTTTAAATGTAGTATAAATTTCCACACCGTTCTACCTAATGAGCTAACATGACCGCCAACCATTTGAAACTTGCCTTTTATGTTTAATTGCAAATTCAAATCTTAATTCATGTTCTTCAAAGGCTTTGAAACTTCCATGGGAATCATGGTCTTGCGGCTCTTTTTTTAAATCAGCCTTGCTGGTATCTACCAAGTTTCACCTGGAGAGTTTGGTTTCAAATGCACTTAAAATTCAAAGTGAAACTTGCGGGTCTCAATCCCACTCTTCAAAACTGAAGGCTACTTTCACATGACCCGCAAAGCAAAACAGCTGAGTTTTACGCTGGTGTCAAGTTGGGTGCCTTTCTGAGGCAAGGAGACATTCAGTCCTGGGTTTCATCATCTGTCTTTGCTTCATTGTTGTGAAAAATTTATCAATCCATTCAGAAAGACTGTATCCTCATAGCTGTTTTTCTGGTGTCTTTTTACTGCTTTGAACTCCCAATGGCTGACGTGCATTGCAGTCAAAAAGCCACTAAATCGCAGCTAATTTAGTAAATCCCAAACTTGAATTTTGGTAGATGTGCTAAAATCAAATAATAAACAATAATTTAATATTCTTTACAAGTCTCTTTGTGAACCAGTAATCACCACACTTTTGACGTACTGCACAGCAGGCTGTCAAAATGACCTAATAATTAAATACCGCTGTCTCCAATCATTGCAGTATAATTTCATGGCAAAACACTTTTGGAGGTATCAAAAATATAATTTGAAAAAGGGGCTTGCAATAGTTACAAAGAAGGATGATTGTGGTGAAAGTGTTGGCTTGGGATTTTAGAGGTCTGGGTTCATTACCTGTCTGATATATATGTGTTTTCTCTCTGACTTCGGGGAAACTCTTGATCTTGGAACATAAGAACGGCTGTACTGGGTCAGACCAATTGTCCATCTAGCCCAGTATCTTCTGACAGTGGCCAATGCCAAGTGCTTTGGAGGGAATGAACCAAACCGACACTCACAGAACGATCCATCCCATCATCCACTCCAAGCTACCATATACTTGGTATACTATCCAAGCTTGTATACAAAGCGAAACAACTTTAACAGGGCAGACTAAGCAACTAATCCTCGAATAGCCTACTGGTTAGGGCATACACTTGGGATGACGGAGACCTGCATTCAAGTTCCTTCTGGGAACCCACTGGCATATCGTACTTCCTTTTTCAAAACTCAAACTTTCCTAACATGGTATTTTTGATTTCTGGCTAGTCCTAATATACCACCTGATGCATCTTCAAAGTCCTCTAAGGCATCAGAACCAACAGGTGACCATGTCATGGTACTGTAGCAATATTTTCATTTACTAGTATGTCTACACTGCACCTGGGAGCCAGTCTCCAGCCTGGGCCCCAGACTTGTGTTAGCTGGGCTGGAAGTAGCATGCTAAAAACAGCTGTGGAGACTTTTGGCTCAGGCTGGAGCTCTGGAGCTCAATCCTGAGGGACTGGGCTGACGTGTCCGAGCTGCATCATCTCTACAGATATGTTAGCATGCTAGTGCAAGTCTCTCTAGCACAGGTTTGGGCTGAGAAAGTCATTCCCAGATGTATAGACATACACATAGATGGTTCCTCAAGTGGGGGGGGAGCAAAAGTCTAAAAAAGAAAAATAAGATTTCCTCTCCTTTCCCATATTTTAGTAGTCAGATATGCTAAATGTCTGCCATTATTAAAGTCATTCAGTAGCTAATAGTATTTCAATGGTTGTGACTTCCTAGTCTCTTGGCCACTAGCCAAGGAAATTAGCCATCTTCCCACTTTACAGCTATTCCAATCATTTCTTCCTTTTATTTTATTTTTTTCTTTCCACAAATCAGGCTGCTTAACTGGCAGTATATCTCCAGTTCCAACTCTTTCAGGGAATAGAGGTTCAATCAGATCTCAATATTTAAATATGTAACTGCCAGCCTCAGTAGACTTGGGTGGAATGTGTGCCCCTTCGGATGGGCTGGCCCTTTGAGCTGTCTGTGTCTGATGTGGGCACTGGGAGGATCTCCTTTAGCAGAAGAGAGGAATCTCCCCTCATTGCCAAAGCTATCACGCTACTTGAGTGACAGGAGTGGCATCCATATCTGTAGGTCACCATTTCTGTCCGGATATGGGGATCAGAAGGATTCATGAAGTAGATGACTCTCTGGCCTTGCCCCGCTCAGCTCCAATACCTCTTGGCATGGAAGGAGTCCCTTGCAGAATTGGCTATACGCTGTGGGATGGGGAGGGATACTGTCCCTGTGCTCTTTCTCTCATGCACTCCTTGTCGTGCACAGCACAGTAACTCATCTTGCATTATTTCCCAGCTATCACATGATCCATCTGCTTTATGGTCTTACTACTTCACCCTGGAGAAAGAATGAGATAAATGTTCTACTTGCCCAAGAGATGTTACTGGAAAAAGTCACACTTGCATTTCATCATTAGCCTTTATAATGTGCCACCAGCTTCTGAAATGGGAGATACGCAGTAGCTCTTAGTTTTCCCACTAGTCTAATGAAAAAAGATTTGCAGAAGTCACTTGACTAATTATTTCTAGCTACCAGCAAATGCAGTGGCGCTGCTAGGTGAGGCTAAAAGAGACAGAAATAAATGTAAAGAATATGGACTGGCTATATCCGCATCAAAAAGCTCTTCCCTTCCCAGAAGCCTGCCTCCTTAGGTCATTCATTTTTTTTTTCTTTTTAAAGGCAACATTCTATTAACTTTCCCCCAAAACATGGCACTTTAGATATCTGCATGGCCTAAATAAAAAATAAATTGAACTTGGCATTGCCTACAATTATAAGATGTTACCAGATTCTGCTCTGCCTTTTGGAAATTCTCATTCATCATAAGGGCCATGCATTCTTTCTATTTCAAAGGCTTTCTTCTTGGAAGGGAATTCCCTAAGCAAGAATATTTTTGGCTTTTGCCAAAGCTATTGCACTGTTATGAGGTTTGCTGCTTCTGTTTTAGGCAAAACTGTGGCTGTCCATCTGTCATTCAACATCCTCTCTTACACTCTCAATACTAGAACTATATTACTGGAACACTTTTTATTTTTTCAATAACCTGCAGAGACCACATTTAATATTTGTGTGATATGAAGGAGAACCCCACTAACTTGAAATAATAGAATTGGCTGGAACATATTTGATATATTTTAATCAAACTATGCTGTTTTTATCTAAACCCAAAATGTTTCAAGAAGTTTGTTTCAGCGAAGTTTCTGCGGTCACTTCTGATGTGGCAATTGGGAAGGGAATTGAAAACCCTGACTTTTTTGATCAAAAAATGGATGTTTCAACACTATTCTGTTCTGCAAAAACATCATGTTTTGTTTTAATCCATTCAATGTGTGTGGTGGGGTGTCTGCCCCGCACTGGCCAGGAGGGGGTCAAGAGGGCCCTTATAGAAGCAGCCAATAGGCAGGAGCTGCGGGATAGCCAATCAGGGCCGGGGATCCCAGTATAAAAGGGAGCTGCCAAGCAGAACAGGGGCATTCAGTCCCAGGAACCCAGGGAGGGAAGGCCCCTGCCCTGCAGGTGGAAGGAGTTCAGCATCTGGGACAGAGCAGTGTCTGACTGCTGGAGTTCAGCAGGTGAGATGCCCTGAGACCAGGGCAGAAGAGGACCTGTCTGCAGAGAAGTGGCCCAGGGAAGTCCATTGAGGAGCTGGGGGAGAGGTGGTGAAAGCTGGCCACACATAGGGTCTCTGGGCTGGGACCCAGAGTAGTGGGCATGTCTGGGTCCCTCTCTGCCTCTCCCAAACTGCCGTTGGAGTGGTGGTAGACCTCAGTGGCCACTGAAGTAAGT
Organism: Mesoclemmys tuberculata; assembly: GCA_007922155.1. Taxonomy (NCBI): domain Eukaryota; kingdom Metazoa; phylum Chordata; order Testudines; family Chelidae; genus Mesoclemmys; species Mesoclemmys tuberculata. The sequence continues at coordinate 8,576,751 of ML675622.1, read as the reverse complement.
GGTGGAACCAGGACTGCAGAATCCTCTGGAAGGTGGGGAGGAACACGTATTGTGGCTTGGCTGGAGGGCTGGGTCAAGGAAGAGGATGTGGTGGGTCCTGACGGCAGGGAGAAGAACTAGTGGTGAACCTCGAGGAAGTGCGATGGAGCACACCCACAATGTGGATGTCTGAGCCATTCCCCAGATCACCACTAGGAGGCACCAGTCCAGCAGGGAGTCTGCAAGTCCACCACAATGTGGAACAAACAAATTTTGAACCCCCCCCTCCCCCGGGCTTTGAAAGTTTGTCATGAAACAGAATGGTTTTCCTCTGGCCAGCTCTAATAAGATAGAAATGAAGGGGCTTGATGACAATTGTAAGGTTTTAACTGATGCCATATCAGGAGGAGTAGCTACCAGTAAGACCATTGGCCGTAGAAATGTTAGAAACTTGCATCCTGGGTCAGACTGGGGGTCTGCCTCACTCAGTAGCCTTTCACAAACAGTGACTGGTGTTTGATGATTCAGAAGAGATGCAAGAAACCATTCTGAGGGATAAGCAGACCCCCTGTAAAGTTCCCTTTTAGCCCCCAATAGTTAGAGGTTGGCTTGTTCTCTGAAGCATGGCTTGCACCGGGAGAGGCCCTAACTTGTTTTTGTCAACTTGGGTGGAAAACAAATTTGGCATGTTGCCACCTGCCCCATGAGCAGCTGAACAAGAAGAGAGGAAAAATAACCCCTCAGCCAGCCAATCTGGGGAGAACAGCTCAGCTAAAAAAAACAGCCAGCCAATCAGAGTGGAGCAAACAAAAACTGCCGAGTGGCCCAGTGAGCTGGCACCTTCAGTGTGACTGCCCTGTTTGTCTGCCCTGGCTTGGCTGCCTGGGGTAGAATTTTAATACTAGGCATCCAACTCCTAGAGAAATCAAGAAGGGTAAGGCACCTACCTTCCTTAGGTACCTTTTCAAATCCATGGACTATTGCTTTAATTCAAAAAGCAGTAAAAAGAAATGGCTATAAATTTGTTTCCACTATGTATATGTATGCTCAGGGAGTTGCAGAGAAATGCCAGCAAGAGAAAGGACAGACCTATAGTACCAAGTATTGTAACTTATTTTATATGAAGTATCAGTGTCCAGCTCTGCTCTCCTCTTGGGGCATGAAAAGCCTGTTATGCAGAGGAACTACTATAGCGCCCCCTATGCTAGAAGGGAAGGTTGCATATATTGTGTGTGCATAGAATCCTCAGGCTTATCAGCAACTCTCTACGGGATCAAATGTCGAGAGGGTGAGCCAGCAGGTGTGAGACTGTGGCTCCCCAGCCCAAACCATCTCATGCAGGAGCTATATTGGACCGACCTTCTGTCTGACTTGTGTGGAAGGTTGAGGGGGGATAATTCCAGTTTGCCTTCACTACAGTGGCTGGAGGGAGCAGAGTCTGTTCCCCATCACGCAAGAAAATTCCCTGTGCAAGCCTGTTGTAGAGGTCTAGGATCCAGTGGTTGGGCTTTTTGCTCTGCTTCACTGCATATTTCTGAGATAGAAAGTAAGCCGTATGGGGACATCACTGTCTGTGGAGAAATGTTCTGAAGATTTCCCCAACTGGTAGCATGGTGTTAATTACATGATGGTAGTTTTTAGCCTGGAGACCTTTTTTAAGAGCTAAAAGTTTGCTGCTGTATTTAGAAAATCTTTGCTCACCAGATACTCGGTGCAGTCTATTGTGGTCGCCTTTCTAGTTGGTTTAAATCCAGTGAAATGGGTTTTATGGCAATGAATTCCAAGGGGCACAGCTGACATCACGAAAAAACCTCTGCCGTTTGGTGAAAGATGTGCTGTTTATTGAAGATAAATCCCCAGGCTAAAATAACAGGGATGCTGTAGGTTGAGATTGAGCTGCCTCAGGAGACGTGTAGAGAAGGGAACCTGGAAAAGACTGACAGCTTTTTTACAGGCATAGTTAACTGTGTCAGTGTTGATACTGGATTTTCATACTCCTTTTCTTAGCGTGCACATAATGTACTTGAAATATAGTGGAAGAACTAGAGGTACGGGAGAAGACCTTTTTTCCTACACATGTGGACCAGAGGGAAAAACAAGCATGCTGGCTTGTGTAAACAGAAGATAAATATTTCTTGTGTCTTGATCACGCACAGAGAGAATCTATTCCCAGCACTGCAGATGTATTAAGCAATATTCTGCATGATATTTAGCTCAAATATTTGCATTCCTTCGAGAATTATGTTAATTTCATCAGGCATAGTGTTTGGTGTAACAGGCATTTACCCATGCTTCATTTATTTCACTTGGATGCAGGCCCTGGATGTGAATTGTGAGCAATAGGATGAATCTAAAATGAAGCACTGGTGCATTACACTAGCTGAATGCACTTCTACTCAAACACGCAAAACTATCAGCATCGTTGTGAGCTATAAATGAGAGATGTTCTTTCACTTTTTATCAGTGTGCCTGATTGTTCAGATTAACTGTGATTGGCTCCTTCCTCCACTCCCTTGCAACACATCCCAATTATAAACACACTCCTTAAAATGATCCTGCATGGATAATTCCATAAATAAAATTAGAATGGTCTATTGTAAAAGCATGGCTCAATGAAATTCATTTTTAGTGCTGCCTTAGAAGCACTTTGTGTTATTTGGTATCTATAGTTAGCTCTGTTTTGGGCATCTTTCATAGCCTTGGAACACAGTGTCTGAGTGCTTTGAGATCTACTGAGTGAAAGCACTATATAAGAGCTAGGTTTTATTAAAACTAGGAATGTAACTTAACCAAAAGCTGTGAAATTTTGAGTTCCAGATCTGAGCATTGTGCCTTGAAACCAAATACGTGAAAATAATTACCCATATAAGTGAATACATTGGATAGATTTAAATTAATATATGAATCCAATGTATAAATTAAAACTAATAAATAATATACAAATCATATAAGTCATGTGCTTAGATGTATTTTTGAAAGTACTTATGGGTGTCTAAAAATGCATTCAGATAAATATGTTTGTGGTAGTCCTCCAAAGCACAAATTGTCAAATTTGTCAGTCAAGTATTAGATCAACTAAGTATTTCTAAAAAATACCTTGTTACAGAGAGCTCTGCAGATGATAAAAATGCATTGTATAAAATACATATTGTACATTAAAATTAATTGGCTTTAAATTTTATTGCATTTTTCTGTAACAGGATGACAGAGCCATTCACTTACTATCCTCTTGTTCTTTTATTTTGTGGAAGGTTAAATAGAAGCCTACGATGTTCTTCTCAATCCTGTTCAATAGTGCATATAACTATAATTTCTTCTCTAAACTAAGCATTTCGCATGGCTTCAATCTGTCCTCAATCAGATGTCTTCTGATGCCACTACATGTTTTTGTTGTTTTTGCTATCACCCAGAAGAGTGGCTGGCTATCTTTGGCTTATATATAATGGCTTTGTAATATCTTCAGTATTTCCTGTCTACATTCTAACATTTGCTTTCACATTTGACTGACCCTGTGCATTGAGCTGTCCACAGTGACAGATAGGCCTATTTACTGTCTCCTGGGCTCTACATGAACTTCAAATCAATGCACATGGTTCATATTACTCCTTATAGCGTACATTACCTTGCATTTGTCAACACTGGATTTCCTCGTCCCTTGTGCGGCACATTCACCGGCTCAGAGCATTCCAATGGTTTAGAAAGGCACAATTTTGCTTCACACAGGTTATGCTTCCTTATCCCTCTTATTTATCTAGGTGTCTTATTATTTTATTTTAAGTGGATCATTTCAATCCTCGCTGTTCCATAGTTCCTGGGATAAAACCTCATGCTTTCTTTAATTAAAGATAGGTACAACAACATCTGATCACTTCAAAGAGAGAGTGCCCATTTTGTTTTGTTATCAGCTCAGCCACTTCATTGTTGATGAAGGAGTCGTCTGAGATAGCAAGGGACGAAACCTTATGGCTGAGGAGTCTTATGTCCTAAGTATAATGTTTCAGAATTCCAGTGGGAACCCATGCCAGTCATACTTCAGTTTGCTCCCGCACAACTTCCTGATTCACCAATCTTCAAAAATGCCTCCTCTTTATACCCTTAAAAGACAGAGCCTGGGATAGTCCCGTCAAGTCCAGTAGCATCCTTCATGGTGAAAACTGATGCAGGGAAATCACTTAGCTTCTCTGAAATGACTTTATCTTCCTTACTTGCTCTCTTAACTCCCTGGTAGTCTAGCAGACCCACCAACACTCTCCTATATTAGTAAATCGCATTGCAACCTAGGCTAGCAAAATCTACAATAATGACTTGATTAGGGGAGGGAGAAATTCTTACTTTGCCATCCAAGGTAAGGCTCTGATGGGGCTGAGCAGCAAAAAACTCTTCTATGGGTCCGGAAGCACAGAGCTCTGTCCCAATTCTTTCATGTGATGCTCACCACCCTTAATATCTCACATACTAATTAAGTAGTGCACACAGAAGGTAGCTGAAATAAGAGGTTTGTTTTTAACTGACTAGGGGTTTGATCCCACAATGGAGTCAGTGTGGGCAGATAGCAGTGATACCTTGAGGCCAATGTTTGTCTCCTATTTCAGGCCCAAATTTCCAATGGGACCTATAGGAATTCACCTGAAAGGTTTAGGGGACACACATTTGGCACACAAGAACCTATATTTACATTACCTGATTGATGTCTGTAAACATAATAGATATATCCCGGGGGCTCTAATAATGTGGATGTATTTTCAGAGGCCCTTTGAAATACGGCTTTTAATGCTTAAAATATGTTAACAGTCACTCTCACTCAGGAATGCCCTAATCCTGCAAATAGTTCTGTACCAGTACTGAGCAGGAGTCAGATTTTCTATTTCATGGGAAATTCCATAATTTTGAATTTTTTTTCCCCATTCCTAAATGGAACAAGAAACAAAATATGAAATTTCCCATGAAACAAAAGTCTCACAAAGCCATTCAACTTTGGATCCTATCAAAACATTTCATTTTGATACAATTGAAATACTTTGTTCAGATTTCAACCTTTAATGTTTTTAAAATGACTAATAAAAAATTTCAGAACAAAAATCAAAACATTTTATTCTGAAAATGTCCAAATGGGACATTTGGACATTATCAAAATGCTGTTTCAATTTTTAAAACAAAACTTCATTTAAATCAACAGATCTTCTTTTTAAAAAGATTAGTGTAAATAAAAACTGCATTTTTATTAATGAAAACTGTTTCAACAGAAATTTTCTGCCCAGTTCTGCTCTGAAGCTGGCCTTCATTGACTCCAGTAGGGTTTTATACAGTTGGAGCCCCCCCTAGAGCTGTATTCATGTTAATCAAGATCTGCCTGTTAGTTTCTAGCAGGATCAGTGCCTAAGACTGATAAGCCTGTGAGGATATTGAAGTTTTGTGCTCAATTAGTTCTCATGGTGCTGAGCAGCACAGAAGGCCAGTTAATGCATTATGTTCCTCCATGATGTCCTGTCCTGAACCAAACCTGGTGCATTAAGAGGTGGAATCCCTGTAAGAGACACACAAATGGCATCATACATCCATTATGTTTTAGGTATTTTGCGGTCTTTTCCATCTTGCTTTCGTTGGATCAATGTCCCAATGAATTAAGCCCAAGATGATTCTTGTAGGGAAGCTGGTAGACGTTGGGAACAAATTACCATACCACCTTGGAAATCATTGGGAGGTTGTATGAGAGAGTGAGATCAGTTTGTTTAGAAAATGAATCTCTTCATTTCTCTTGAATTCAAACAATTCAATGATTTTGAGACGTTTCATCTAAATGGCATCCAATTCCTTTTCAATCTTGATGCTGAGGGACCAAGTTTGAGCCCTGTCAATCAGCATGCTGATCACCGGAGCATGGCATATCCTCAGTTTAATCTTGCAATTTATCAAGGTTTTTGGTTTGTAAAAGATGTTCTTGATGAAGTTCCCCATTACAAATGATGCTTTTTGCAGTGCATGCCTCCAGTTCTTTCTTGATACCACCCATGTTATCCACAACAGAGCCAAGGAAGGTGGAATCATTGACTATCGCTACTAGATGGTTGTCCATTAAGATGCTAGAGCCTGCAGCATACTGGAAGTTGTTTTTCCCCAGTTAACTTTCTGAATGTCTTCTGCTGCTTAACTTTCCAAAGTCTTAAGTGCAACAACCAGCTTGTCCATTGAGAGTAGCTTCATTTTCAGTATTGCACTGGCTTTCTCAATCGTGCCACCACATCTCACCTGTAGGCAGCCAAACCACCTGTGCTAATGCACTATACAAGGTAACACCAACCTTGTCAAAGTGGGAGGAGCCCATCCAGGATTCTCCTGTTTTCCTGTGGTATCCAGGCCTAGGGTTTGATGGCGAAACTCTCCATGCAAAGCCAAGTGCTATGAAAACTATAAATGTCTTTTGCCTCAGATCAACCAGATTCATGACCTATAAAAATAATGTCCATAAATAGGGGTCATTTACATTTCAGAACATATTGACCTTGAAGAAGGGAGGCTGAAAGAAAGTGTTTGTTTGTTAGAGAAATATCCAGGTTAAAGATGTCAGTTTTTGGCCTCACAGAAACCCACGTTAAAGACGACCATGAGGAAACAATAGGTGACATAACATCTTATGTGGTCGAGTGGTTGGGATACAAGAAGGGAAGGAGTGGAACATTTCCTCAGGTGTCATATCTGAAAATTGGAAATGTGTTCAAATGAAAAGATCAGTTGTCTACTGAAGGTCCAGCTCCAGCATAAGCATGGGAGAGGAACAATTATTCTTTGCTATGCTTCAGCCAATGCGACTTCCAATGAAGCCATAAGGTACAATTAATTGTACATAAGGTAGGATTAATTCACCTCTCTTCTTTCAATGACCTCAAATTATGATACGATCATTCTCCTTGGTGACTAAAATGCTACTGTTTGATAATGTGCATGGAGCCTGAAAAAACTTTGGACCTGTAACACCAGATACCTTAAAGGGCAATGCAAACACCTTTTTCCAATTGTGTGTTTCTCATGAAATTGTCATTATGAACATCTGGTTTTATAGGATGTAAATTCACCTGTTTGCTTGGAGTAAAGATGGGCCATATAAAGGAGATGGTTAAAAAGTAATCTCCCATCAGTGGAAATTGTCCATCAGCAACTACAGAATTTAAGTCTGCCAAGCTTGGTAATAACAATCACACAATAATTGCTGCAAATTTTCATCTTGGACTAAAAAGCACAGACAAAGCATTGACTGAGGAGATCAAGTTAACCAGAAAAATACAAGTAAGTCTGGGATTAAAATAACTGCATTGGTATCTTCAGCCTTGCCACTTCCTGTAGTGCCTCCCATTGCAGAGAAAGATGTATTGTTCAAGATCTAAAGCTTAACTTTAAGTGGAACTCACCACACTTAATGATCTTCAAATCTAGACAGCTGCTGTGTTTTGGGTCAGGAGTTCCTTTTAGCTGGTTCTTTTGCATTGTGAAAGGCAGAAGAATGGAGGGTTTTCCTGTGTGGTTTTTTTTTTTCTTTTAAACAAGTCAGTTTTAATTATATAGCCTATATATGCTCAGGACATGGTCTTAAATGAGGGCATTGGGGGACTGCTGCTCAGTGTATTTTGCATTTGAATATCTCTAATTACAGAATATTAACACGGGTACCTTTACATTTTAAAACGTGCTACATTTCTGGTATGATTCCCTTCTCACTGCATCAGGTGAAAGTTCACTGTCACATTGCAGATTTCCTTTCATCAGTCTCTCTTCCCCCCCAATCTTACTAGTATTCCTCCTTTCATTATCTCTTGTCTTTTAAACGTCCCTGGCTAGATTACTGTCTTTATTTGCTTCTTCTGATAACCTCTAGTGATGACTTCAGGGGAGAAAAAATAACTAGCTTGGATGTATGTTAATCCTCAATTTTATCACCTTTTTTGTTTTGTTTTTTTGTTTTGTTTTTAAGTCTGCCAGACTAGCCTTAAAGGTTTCTGTTATCACATTCTGCTATATTTATCAGTAATGACTTGATGGGGAATAATTTTGCTCTCAGGAAAGTTATTGTGCAACTGATAACAACAAAAAAAAGGCAAACTGCATGTAGTAAATCCTTTCTTTTCACCACTTCTCACATCCATAGATCTACAGGATATTTATGGACCTATGCTAGAAAGTGTGCTTTTGGGAGAACAAAGATGGTGCTTTATATTTGTTTCTATATTTATAAAGGAGACTCCGGAGGCTTGCTTGGGGGTTTGTTCTGAAAATACCAGAAACATGTTGCAGCTGAGTGTCAGATTGATGGCAACGGAGGCCATTTTGGAAAAGAGACTTTTTTCCCTCTGATAAAGGCTACTGCAGTAATGCCCCATTGTGAGCCAGATTGTGCCAGTCTGGCTCACATTAGGTAGTTCCTTCTTTATACCCATGGATATCAGTGGGATTACATATTAATGAAGGTACTGTCCAAAGAGAATAAGAATGGCAGTCTGTTTTGGTGCCTCAAATGTCCAGATTGTTCAATACTTATTCTTTCTTTAAATAGAGGCTTATTGCCCAAGTAATCCCATTGGTTTTGATGAGACTATTCATGGAGCTAGGTGTACCAATCAGCATGAGTATGGGTGCAAAAATCAAGCCCTTAATTTACTCACCAGCCTGATGAGGAATAGCAAATTTAAATTATCCAATGATTCCAAGAAAGTGCCCACACCTCTGGTGAATAGTCCCCTCTGCCTAGAACTCTGAATGGATATTGAGTTCCTTTAATTTTATTGTGTAGTTGACCTATAAGAAGACAATTGAGCTGGTGGAATAGTCTTCCAGGTCCACTGTGTTCCTCCTTAAGGCCTTTTTTCTTAACAGCTTTTAAGAGCCAGATTGCTTCCTTCTGTGGGTAAGGAGTTCAATTACTCACACAAACGATCCCACTGAAGACATAACTCCTTAGCTGAAGGTTGTCTGTTCCATCTTGTGGAAGGTGATGAACTTCTTGGCAGAATGGGTAAACGTGATTTCATATTGATTCATTATTATGCAAAATGCAGAGAATCATTGCACAAAAGGAGACTCATTTTTAGTCCTATTCTGCTTCTGCTTCTCCAGTGATCAAGATAAGGAAAGGCAGGACCATCAAATGTGTTATAAATTTTTCTCCTGGTTTTTGCATCTTTGCTAACTAGCTGGGAGTCTAGTAGCTATGTAACATTGAAAAATAATTTCAAATACTAATACCTTTTAAACTTAAACAAATTTCATGTATATATCCAGAGGACTTCCATTGACGTAAATTTCCACTGGCCCTTGATTACCTTAAATTCTTTCTGTGAATTATGGTACAAGTGACAACTTCACAACCTTTTCTTTTCCGGAAGTATTCAGACAGGTTACATTTCTCAAATATATTTGCAATTTATTGAAAATCTTTTATCAGTATTTCTTCTGCCTCAGTTTTCACATAAGTAGTAAACAGGGTCTACAAGAAAGGTGGGGGATGAGAAGGCCAGAAACAGAGCTATTTGCATTTTAGCGCAAACAAATGGGGGAGGAAAGAGCATGAAGCATCCCCAGACTCCATGTTGCCTCCCTTACTATTCAAAATAAAGTTGATTCAAGTTGTAATCTCCAGAAGAACCCACTTCAAAGGTTCGCTGGACTACAAAAGAAAGGAACAGAGACCCCAAGTTCTGTTGCACCTAAGAAGACAAAAGGCACAAGCACCTTTGGGCTGCTAGGAAAGATCCTGACTGAGGAAAGGTCAGTCACCATCTTTCTGGAAGTCAGGGTAAGAGACCATTTTAAACAAAAGCCTTAAACCAAAACTTGCTAGATAGTTTTAGACTCTTAGATGTATCTTTTCACTTTGCTCGTAACCATTTCTCACGTTCTTCTATTTGAATTCACTTAAAATCATATCTTTTGCTAATAAACTTTTTTTATTTTTAATCTAAACCAGTTCAGTGCTGTGTTTGAAACTGAACTCTTTGTTAACTCCAGTTAAAGTAATAAACTGTTGACTATTGGCTCCTTACAGCTGCAACAAACCTTAATATGTGAACTGTCCAGGTGAGGACTGGGCACTGCAGAGCACATGTTTCTGGGAAAATTCAGGATTAGGAGTCTGTTGGGGTCATCCTGCAAGTAGTAACCGAGGTTGGTGAAAGCCAGAATTTAGCTGTGGGGCTGTAGACAGGCTGCTGGGGTCAGAGCTGCTGGACCAGAGCTGTTTAGCACACATACTCAGGGTGTGACCAGCATACTGGTAGGCTGATAGTGAGCAGACCAGGCTGGGAGTTACAACAGCAAAGCACTGTGGGGCACCCAAGGTTATGGAGCAGGCAGGGACACAACCCCTCACCAGTTGGGATTGCACTGCAGAAGGGGACATTTGTTTTCTCAAGTTTCTCAAACCTATGAAAATATATAACTGCCAATCTATATGTTCCTTGCTTAGGGTAAGAACTACTACATATGAAAGATGTATGGGTGCTAATACAGTTACTGCCTGATTACACCGATGTATGTCATGATGAATCAGAACTTGTTTCCCTTCTGTAAACAAGGTATTGTCTTGTTGTCTTCTGTTTTTGTCTTTTATTTCTATTGTACCAGGTATTGTATGAATAGAATCCCTGTCCCAGAGAGCACACAATCAAGAATTTAGACAACAGGCATCAAGTGAATAAACAGAAAGGGTTGGAGGAAGTGGAAAGATAAGGTAGCACTATAGAGAATAGTTTGAGTAGGTTGTGTCACGGTTGATTCAAGAATCACAGGTGGTCTCCAGGCAAGTGGTGGTCATGTGTTGGTATCGGGCGAAAGTAGATCTTAAGGATGGAGTTAAGAGGATAAGAAAGCTGGTGGCCCAGCACACACTTGTCCCAGTAGTAGTTCCATTGCAGTTCTTGGGGTGCTGTAGCAGGTAAGAAACAGGAATTGACTCAGAATTAGTGTTGATTCATGAAGTAGCCAGGCTGTCTTTTTATTTCAGTCCTTAGATAGGAATGTCCCATTTTTTCCAATAAGAATTTCATGACAAGTCAACATGATGGCTTTTTCCTTTTTTTTTTTTCCTTTCCCTTTACCTCCATAATTTAAATACAAAAGCCTCTTAAACTCAAGGTGGGATTGTAGAGTGAGAATGCAGGTTTGGGGCCCTAGATGGCAGGGAGAAAAATGCTCCCCTTCCATCTCTGCAGATTGGCCAACTGCATTTGAGTAACGCTGGGACAGTAAAAGCAGTTTGGCATAAATAAGTATTTTGGACCTCAGAGCCATGTGCACTGCATTTCCTATTGTGATACCCACAATTGCCTCTGCAGACCTCATCATTTTGCAGAACTCTGATTCCATTGTAATCAAGTCTCCTTTGTGTCACATTCTATACAAATTCTATTTCCCAAGTTTATGGCAGAAATGATCATGGTAACCCTGGAAAACTAAGTAGGCACTATCTCAGTTTATTTTGAGGAAGTGACTTTTGAGCCCATAAATGTAGACATTCACATCAGAAATCAGATTCTGAAGAATTGTGACCATCCAAATGCGGAACAGAAGCAGATTGTGTCCAGTCACAACTGATCTACACAGTTCTCACACTCAGTATTCAAGGAATTTCTCAGAAACCAATCTACGGGCCAGAAATTATTTTCAGAGTGTGGTGAATAATTAAAAAGAGCTGCTCAATTAATGAGTGATCTGTTCATGGGTATTTTCCTAAGATGAATTGAATTTTTTTTATGAATGATTTGCCCAGTTAGATAATTGGATCTCAAAACTGACCCAACAAATGTACCTTAAAAATCTGAAGACTCTAGAGCGGCTGTGCATGTCTGGAAGATTTTTGCACATTGTGAGGGAAAAGGAGAAAGATAGTGATGAGATTGTTAGAATGCATATATCATTTCTTTAAAGTTTCCTTGCCTAAGAATCAATCGACTGCTATTTGGATACTTGGTGCTTATTAGATTTCTTTTCATCTGGCAACCCTGATAAAAGAGCTGCAGAAGAAACATTTGTTACTTAGTAGACTTATGAATTTGTGAAAACTTTCAGACAGTTGCCATTTTATCTTTAATTTGCTGCCTTTTGATCGGACCTATTAACCTATTTTATAAAAAAGGTAACATTGGACAGTTGGAAATACTTCTACAAAATGAAGACAGACATGGGGGAATGTGAGAAGAGACAAATATGCAGGTTGTGACGCTGGCTGGACTAGGGGGACCATTTATGATATTTAACATCAGTATGTCAAAATTACAATAATTCATATGAGATAGGCCATGTCAGGTAATGTTAGAAGTTATTATTTGCTAAGTAGGATGATATTGTTTGTATATGTGTCATGTTTGTATTGGAAGTTACGGATATATTTGATGTATCTCTTTCAACTTGTGCTGTTTTTCTGGGCGACATTCCACATTGGATGGCTGCAGCATTAGCTGCTTGATGACCCATTAATGGAGCTGAAAAAGGTACAATAAGCCCAGGGAAAGAACCCAGGGGCTACACCTGATGAGTCACCAGGATTTACTCTTGTGACCATGGACTCTATCATAAATGTCATGGCAATCCACTATGAAAGGCAGCTGCACCACATCGACATTGTCTTGAGTCTTCAGTCATCAGTCTTCGTCTTCAGCCTGCAACCTTCACCTACCTCTTGATCAACTCATCTGCAACTGAAGCTGTGAGTCGAAGAACTGAGACCCATCCGGGTACTGGGTGTACACCAAAGGGACTATACAAGCCTGCAAACTCCACAATTCCACTAGAAACCTGATGTATATGGACTTTCAAATCATTTGTATGTATCTGATTGCCTTAGTCATTTAACATTTCTCTTATAGTTTTCTTTCCTTTTTATAATATACTAAAAATATATATAATATAGTAAAGGATTGGCTGGCAGCATGGTATTTTGGGTAAGATCCAAACTTATATTGATCTGGTAAGGTGACTGGCCCTTTGGGGTCAGGAGAACCTTTTTGGTAAAGAGCATAGAGTTTTAAATAACTGATCTTTTTACTGAACCTACTGGCTGATTGGGAGCCAGGGACTGAAATGCACTAAAAGGAGCCGTGTATATTTTGTTTTAGCTTCTTGATAACTAGTGTCAGGGAATCAGAAACATTGTTTGTGTCTGGTTGTGAAGTCAGACTTCAGTGTCACCCACCAGTGCTGGGAGAATCTACTCTCCTTTTGCAGCCTGCCCTGACGGGCATTTTCAGGTGATCTACCCTAGGTACAGACAGGTCACGCAGGTGACCAGCTAAGATGTCTTTGGATGAAAGGATAAAACATTAATTCTTCTAATGCCATGTCTAAACTTGATTAGACCTGTAAGAGTATGTTGGAGATGTGGAAAATGATGCTTAGTATGTGAAGGAGCTTTTTGTAATCTTGACCCATGGCATGTGACTGAGAGCAGAACACAAATATCTGCCTCTTAGGTGTATTTATGTGCAGGGGATGGGATTTAACCAAAGGGAAATGCACTTATTTAATACAGTGACTAGAGTCACTGTGATCAAACTCGGGGAAAGAAACAATCTCTTACAAAATTCGTATCTATCTAGACAAGTCAGCCTTCTAAAAAAACAAAACAATCTGCCCATGAAAGTCAGTCCTTGGAGAGCTGATGAGGCCAGTTATGAATCAAGAAATGTTTACCAAGGCAAATGAATCCAAGAAAAGCTGACTAAGTTCAGAAGTGGGTGCCTTGTTTATGAAGCTCGTTGAAACTTTGAGACCTGAACAAAACTGGCTCCTTACTTTAGAGTCAGAAACCGTTATCCTGGACAATCAGGGTTTTTAGTGTGTGGAGTAACCTCTAGGGAATCGGGCTGAAAAATTTTCATGCATTGATAACTTCCGTTAAGTTTAGATCATTACAGTGTATAATAGATTCTCATTCATTATCTATTTAGTGGAACATAGAAACAAGAATTTCTCTCTCCTCATTTTTATGATCACAATATATTGTGTGTGTTAAAATAGCAGAGATCTTGCATTTCTATGTCGTACATGAAAAATTATCATAATGAGAAAGAACAAGAGTCCTGTAGCACTTTAAAGACTAACAAATTTCTGCAGGCATAAGCTTTCATGAGCTGCAACCCACTTCGTCAGATGCCTGCAGAAATTTGTTAGTCTTTGCAGTGCTAACGGACTCTCGTTTTTGCTGTATATGGACTAACATGGCTACCCCTCTGGATCTTTTCATAATGAGGGAGAATGGGCTTCCTTCTAGAGAAATTTTCCACTAGAACTAGAGAAACTTGCCAGAGACTTGTTCTGGTTAATTCTGGCCTTGGCTAAGTGCAATTGAAAATGCAATTTTGTTTTAGTTGGTTTGGAAAATGAATTTTTTTTCCATTGACAGCTGCCATTTAGTTTTAATTATTATTAAGGAGTTGTGACTCACAACTTCAATTGTTCTCCTTAGAAGTTGTATTTATTAATTATTGTGGCAATATGGAATGGAACAATGTGTAAATAAATGGATGTACTAGAAAAACTCCTGATTCAGTTAATTCATACAAATCTTTCTTTTTCAAGTCTCTTAACCCCACAATTATGAGTGAATTCTCTGTGCAGATAGTTGGGCTTCCTTTTAACTAGACTGAAAAGCATATCAGGAATCATTTAAATGAAGTACTATACATAAAAGCATACCTTAAACTCTTTCCAAAGCATATAGCTGAAAAAGATGGATGCCATTGAAACAAGCTATGCATATATTTCTTAATCATCTCCTGACTGGGATGAAAAGGAATTTCTTCTAGTGCCTACCTAAAGAATCAGATTTAAACAAATGTATCTGACCCTTTTCAAAACCCTTCTGGACCAAACTCCCTATTGTGGTAATATATTGTAGTTGTGTCTCTGAAGCATGACTCCTTAATTGCTGTTGGAGGACATCAGGCCATACGAATTACGTATCATTTATCCACCCCGTGCCAGTTTATTTGTACTGTTTGGCACATTGGTACTTGTCAGTTGTACCCCCTCTGTACCTTTTTGGTGATTTACTCAAGAACACATTAGCACAAGAACACATGGATATAAACTGGCCATGAATAAATTCGGCTGGAAATTAGAAGGTTTCTAACCATCAGAGCCTCCCAACAGGAGTTGTATGAGCCAACAATTTAATTTGTTTTAAGAGGAAGATGGACAAAGTTGAATAACATTGTATGGTGGAATTGTTTGTGATGTTATCAGGGCAGGACTAAACACTTCACATTTCTTATGTTCTTAAAGCTCATGCTTCAGCATTTCAGCCAGCTCTCAGCAGGGGTCAGGAAGGCAGTTTTCTGTATTCTAGGAGTTTTTGTCTCCTTCTTCTGAAGCATCAGGGATGGCCACTACTGGAGATGGGATATTGGGTGGGGTGGACCAAGGCTCTGAGGAAGCATCGAGTGCATTCTCTCTCTCTGAGATGCTTGGTTGGCTGGTTCTGGCTCACGTGCTCAGTGTCTAATTGATCACCACATTTGGGGTCAGGAAGGAATTTTCCCCCAGCTCAACTGGTAGTGACCTTGGGGGTTTCACCTTCCTCTACAGCATGTAGGATCACTCTCCAGGATTATCTGGGTATATCTCATTTAATCATTTCCCTGCTGCTGTGGATTCAAGCAGTGGTGCATCTCAGGCCCTCCTATTCTTTGCTGTGGCACATCATAATAATCTAGTCTTTTGTGCATTGTAATTGTTTAATTCCATTTCCATTACTGGGTTTAATGTGCGGGTGCTCTTTAGTGGCCTGAGACTAGATCCAGTGGCCCCTTCTGGCCTTAAAATCTGACTCAGGATGGGTATAGTTTTATGAGAGCACCGGGGCTCTTACATATACCAGGCTATACATATACCAGGCTATACATTTCTTCCCCCTGAATTCTGCTGCTCTTGCTCTGTTGAAGAAAGGTGCACTGCTCGGTTACTAAGCAAGCATCTTGAGCACAATCTGCTTGAGCACAACAATGCTGAGACTGATGCCTGTGGTAGCCGGGCATGAGATCTCCAAAAAAAAAAAAAAAAAACATTGGAAAGGAGCAAAAACTTCACAAGCCTCATCTAAAAATAGGATTAGGAATGTGACTAGCCCTCTCGTGAGCTTTGGATTTTGTTGGGAGAATCTCTGAAAGCATAAGAATGTCTCTGTGGCCTAGAAAAAGTTATTTTGACCTACAT
The DNA here is from genome assembly GCA_007922155.1 of Mesoclemmys tuberculata. Taxonomy (NCBI): domain Eukaryota; kingdom Metazoa; phylum Chordata; order Testudines; family Chelidae; genus Mesoclemmys; species Mesoclemmys tuberculata. The sequence continues at coordinate 8,560,578 of ML675622.1, read as the reverse complement.
GATATTAACATTACAGCTGTGGGGTTGTTCAGGACATTCTGGTGGTATTGGCATTAGGGGCAATACTATGTAGTAGTTCTGTCAACAGCCTCTCTCTAGGGAATTCTATTTCTCTCAGCTAGTTAGATTTCTGACACCCTTTTGAATAGACCCTATCCTAGCTTAACTTCAGGGATTCAGTCAGCATAAGGCTAGCAGAGAGAACCAAATGCATTAAAATAAATGAAAAGCAACATGGACTGTAATGTGCTGTGCATCTGCTGTCCAATTATTTTGCATTTTGATGCACTGTTCTGTGCCGTTACCTTTTAGTTTTTTGGTTGCTAATGACTTAACTCCCTGATTTGAATTGTATTATTTATGCAAGCCCTGCACACCTGATGTTTGGGATCCCTTGGGTAAGATATTACTTCCAAGCCACTGAAGGGCATTTTACTAACCACTATTGGAAAGTTTCTTATTTGTCTGCCTTTCTGCCAAACTACTTAACGTAACCAACGATGAACCGGCAACTTGTTGGTGGCATTTGGTGAATTGAAAATACTGACAAAAATCATCTACTTCATAAAACTTTAAGCAGTTGGATTCATCTTAGGTTATAGTGAAGCTTTATGGGGTTTATGTAAGTAAATGATCCCTTTTTCTACTGACTTCAGTTATTCACAGCTGGGTTTGAAGGAGCAACTCTGAGTGAAATTCTAGCCTTACTGAAGTGCATAGAGGTTCTACCACTTCCTTTGTGGGGACCAGAATTGCACCACTTGTATATTTATTCTTACACACAAACCTCAAAATCAGAAAGCTCCAACAGGCAAAAAGACAGCAGCCTATCTACTTAGCAACCCAGGCAATGAGTACATTACGTAAGTGTTCTAATCCCTGCATTGGCTTCTCACTGAGTACAAAATCCAATTCAAGATCTCTGATCCGATATTGAAGACATCCATGGCATTAGTGTACTGAGAAATTACCTCTTCCTCTTCACCTGTTAAGTCCCGTGGCTGCTATGTTTCACTGGACTTGTGAAACTGTGGAGTTCTTGGGAGGCTTCTAAGTAGGAGAAAAAAATTCTGTTGGAGTTGGGTCTAGTTAATGGAATTAGCTCCTGAAACTGATAAATGATCACATGCCTCTCTGCATCCAGAACTAGAGCTGGAATTTAAAAAATGTTATACATCTTGAAAAAAATTTTTCAATGGGGAAAAACCAAAATTAATCGTTTTTTGTTTTGTTTTTACAAATCTCTTTGCTGGAAAGGAACTGCTCACATTTTTGCTTTATTTTCCTTTGGAAAGAGAAAAGGGGGGCAGTTTTAAAAATTAAAGTAGGATTTTCTTCACAATCTTGGAGAAAAACCCACTATTAAGAAATTTTGTCAAAATGAAAATCTTGATGAAAATGAAACTTTTTCCTGAAAAACTTTGTCGTTGCAAAACCCAGTTTTTACTTTACATGTTTTCAAACAGCTGTATTTAGAGTTAAATGTTATCCATAACCTGGCTTTGCTTGAAATAAGGTCTTTTTCTTATGCATATATGCACACACTTCCCACCCCTACCTCATCATGCTTTTACCTACAAGCAGCGAAGGAAGATGGTGTTTCTATTTTTAAGTATGTGGGAGATGCTTGGAAATAAAAGAAAAGGAGCCATGTTTTATCATGCAAATCCGTGAACTGAGCTTTGCATAGCACCAAGACAAGATCTGGTGACTAAGAAGGTGCCATTTTTACATGGTCCCTTTTGAAGAGAAACCACCCTTGAATGCGCTAGTGAGTCTGGAAGCAAAGTTCAATTTGGAAAATGGCATTGGAATCCACTGTGCTCTGCCAGTGGAAAACACCTCTGGGAAATTAAAATAAAGGCACTTTGCAAAAGGCTTCCTATGTCATGGGACTCCTCTAAACAGCGTAGAGGACATGAGGGGAAATGGCAGGACTGGTACAATGCACCATGAAAGGAAAGGGGGCATAAATAGGACTAGCCCACAAAATACCCCTCCGGTCCCTGACAACACATCCGAATGCAGTTCAATGATAGCAAGCAGCCAGGGGCTAGAATGTGCTTAACTCTAAACTATCTTATGGCTCTTGTATTTAATGGTCATGCTTTAAGTCCTTTCCTAGGCCTGAGGAAGAGCTCGGTATAGCTCAAAAGCCTCTCATACCAGCAGAAGTTGGTCCAGTAAAATATATGACCTCATCCACCTTGCCTCTCTAGTGTCCTGGGACCAACATGGTTACAACAACATTGCATATAACTCTAATACAGATAGGGGAAGGGGGAGTAATGATTCCTACCCAGCTGCATAGGGTTTCCTGGGTCGTAGACTTTAACCTCAGAAGGGACTATTATGATCATCCAGTCTGACCACCTGCACAACGCAGGCTACACAACCTCACCCACTCCTGTAATAGATCACTAACTGATCACTGAGTTATTGAAATCCTCAAATCATGGTTTAAAGACTTCAAGGTACAGAGAATCCACCAGCAAGTGACCCATGCCCCACACTGCCTAGGAAGGTAACAACAAAACAAACAAACAAAACAAAAAACCCAGGGTCTCTGCCAACCTGCTCTGGGGGAAAATTCCTTCCTGACCCCAAATATGGTGATCAGCTGAGCCCTGAGAATGTGGGCAAGACTCACCAGCTTGACACCTGGAAAAGAATTCTTTGTAGTAACTCAGAACTCACCCCATCAAACATCCCATACAGGCCACTAGGCATAATTCCCACTAGATCAGATAATTGCCAAATTAGGCTGTCCCATCATACCATTCCCTCCATAAAATTATCAAGCTCAGGCTTGAAGACAGCTATGTTTCTTGCCCCCACTGCTCCCCTTGGAAGGCTGTTCCAGAGCTTCATGTCCTTCAAGGTTAGAAATCTTTGTCTAGTTTCAAGTGTAAAGTTCCTGATGGCCAGTTTATATCCATTTGTTCATGTGTCCACACAGGTGCTGAATTTAAATAATCCCTTTTCCTGTTATTTATCCCTTTGATGTATTTATAGAGAGCAATCATCTCTCCCCTCAGCTTTCTTTTGGTTAGGCTAAACAAGCCAAGCTCTTTGAGTCTCTGCCCTAAGGTGGGCTTTCCATTCCTCAGATTATCCCAGTTGCCCTTCTTGTCACCTGTTCCAGTTTGAATTCATCTTTCTTAAACAGGGGAGACCAGAACTGCACCCAGTATTCCAGATGAGGTCTCACCAGCACCTCGTATAATGGTAATTGGTGTTTAGAAGAGTCGAGGGGCTAGTGCCCAAGACGTTCTTCTCTTGGGTAATTGAGTAGGGAACAGGAAACTCATGACTCCACACACCTCATGTAGTAGCCAGAATGTCATGACTAATGCTTGGTTGGTCAGTCCCAGTGGTCAGGGCTGCTGCAAGCATCCAGGGGTATAGATTAGAACAGGGAGTCAGTCTGAGTGGTAGCCCAAATTCATGATCTGAGTCAATGTCCCAGTATCAATGTGAGTGTGCAGAGACACTTCCTGGAACTCCTCCTTGGAATCAATAGGGCACCTAGAGCCATCAGTGGCCATGAGGGAAATTGTCCGGCCTTCCAGCATGGTGCTTCCTGTGTGTTGATCTCCACAGGATCTATGTGGTAATGCAGGCAGCCCTACCATGACTGCCGGCTAGTGGCATGGAGGCGTTGAGCCATCCCACAGATCCGGGTTCTAGTCTCAAAACCTCACAATGGAGCTGAGCATGCTGACGCCAATATGAATTATGGTGGTGGTCTTCTCCCTCCCAGCCAACACAACTCAGCAGGGGAACCCTGAAAGGAATTACAGCTCTTAGGAGTGTGTGAGACGTGCCTTCCCATGAACTCACTGGAGGTGATGCGCCTACACTCCATTTCTTGTGCAGAGCTGCCTAATGGTCTAATCTAGTCCTTTAAAAAAGAGGATAAATGCAGTTTTAGAGCTGGCCCATCTTGTTGGTTTAGTGTTTTTCCTCTGCATTTCCCTAAAAAGTCTTCAGGAATCTGAGTGCAGACAAGAGAGTCCCAAAGAGCATTTCTTTTCAGATCGTTCTTTGGAGAGTGGGGGGGGAGGAAGTGATAAAAGGCCTGTAATAGAGATTTAAGTGGTTGGGATTTGCTGTAAAACATCTAAGAGGCAAAAGAGAAGAGATTGGGAAACGTTAAACAGTCCTTTCAGGCACTTCTGGTCTCTCCCATCCTCCTGCCCACCTAAGTCTCCACCTTCCTCCCCCCTGCGTCTTAAAAAAAACCCACCCAAAATGCAGAGTAATGTTTCAAACGTGATGCTAGTGAGAGTAGGTAGGAATGGTGAGACACTAGTGAATGAAAACATAAAGAGCACTTACAGCCTCTTTTCCCCCTTGGTAATTTTTTGGTTTATTGTATTTCTGTGACAGGAAGGAAAATAGGGATAAAATGTAATAGAAAAGGAAAACAACAAAAGAGAGGCTTGTCCAGAGCCACTTCGACTTCTACATTTGTAAGCTGCCTGGAGAGTATGATTGGCAGGCCCTCTGTTGTGCTATTTATGTTACGTCTACAGTATAATGACACTTCAGAATTGCCAGCAACTGAAAATTATCTAAAAGAGCAGAATAATAATAGAGCTAAATGCCAAACTGTGACAGAACTTCACACTGACATTGAGAGCTGAAAATCAATAAAATTGATCAACGTGATTTGCTCTCTTTGTAACACATGAATGAGCTGTTGAAAACCTGGAACCCTTTTATTGTCCCACTGACATTAAGGCACCCTCTATAAGCAACGAGTGCAGTGAGTTAGCCACGGAAGCCTGAACACTAATCAACGCTATCAGTGCCAACCTGTCCAGTTTCTGTTTTCTCCCCAGCAGAAGCAAGCTTTTAAGAATAAAATCTCAAAACCGGCTGACAAGCAATTTTGAATTTAAATTCCCAATCCTGAATTCAAGAGTGTAAACCAGTACCTAAAGAACTGGAGGAGAGATTTCTAGGGTGGTACTCTAAAAAGACAATTATTCGCACAGGACTTCAAAGAATGAGCCCTATCCTACAAAAGTTCTTAACTTGCATTTTTTTCCCCACTGATGATCCATGAGAACTTGTGTAAAGAAGGGTTGCAGAATTGCAGTGAGGCGTTGGAAAATTGAATTGGTATTTTGATATTACTGGGGAACTGACCAGCAAAGAGAATCTTCTGAAATAAGGCATTGTCAGCACTCATTACTAGTCCACGAGACTTCAGCATCATTGTGTATAGTGTAAGGTCTTATCTGTGTGAACATTTATACTGTGCTCTTCTTTGTTGTAGTGAGATAGGAGGCAGTAGGGTCATTATTAAAGGTGATATGACTCACTGGGAATGGTATAAAGTTCTTATTGCTATTGTGATGAGCTGCTGGTGGTAAAGTGTCAGCACAAGGAGCAGCTGATGTTCAAAAAAATCTGTCTTCTTTTTAATAAACATAAAGGGTGAAGTCTTTGCCCTGTTGAAGACAATGTCAGTAAAACTCCCATTGGCTTCACTGGAGCCAGGATTTTACCAGATGGGGTAGAAAATAACAAAAGGATACAATTAGCTCACATACATAATGCACAAAGTCCCAGGTGTGGCAGTCTCTGCCTGACATGCACAAAAATGCTTTGTCTTCCACATTTGAAAGTCCTTCCCTTTCTCGATCATACACCTGCTCTGTGACAGCCAGGTCCCCACTCAACCTGCCAGCTGGGTTCCCATTTTCATAAGTCTTTTCCAGTATGTTTTTCTAGTAGCTGGACCTTTAAGTCTGCAAGAGAGAGATTGCAACCCTAACACAGCTGTTTTACATCTGACTGCTCCAGGTTTGGACCTCCATCCCTGTCAGCTATAAAGTGTCATTAGTTACTATTTTGTTTCCTCCTGGGTTTCCTTTGAAGTCTTGGATCTGAGACCTATTGCAGGTCCTGAGTATTACACATCCTGCCTCTCACACTAGTGTTATTGTGCGGAAGCAGCTGTACATTTTGGCTGGAAGAAAGTGGTATGTTTATAGCGATATTAGTTTTGTTTGTTTTTTAAGACTGCTCTTTAAAAGATGTTCAATACGTTTGTGTGCATTAGCTCATGGGTACCTCTTGTGTTCCACCGTGGTGTTGCTTCTTGGTACGTTGCCTGCTTTCACCTTTTGTTCCCTGGGATGGAACCTGTGACCCAGGCCTTTCCATAGATTCAAACAAGCTTTGGTTCCTTGTGCTCCCAGACACCTTTATGTGCCTATGGTTGAAGCTACCTCTGTCTTTAATCCACATTTTCCAGAAGAGAGAATCGTTTAAACCAGACAGCAGGTTTCTTAGTAAAACAAACTTTTATTTAAAGGTTAAGAGCATGGAGAAATAATAGTTAATCTATATTAAATGTACTTGAGGATGACATTTTCCAAGTGTTACCTAGGCAGGGTCTTGGTTTCAGTTGCAGGAAGAGAAGAACAAAGATCTGGGTCCTAATTAGCAGTTTGAGATGCTGTTCTCCTAGCTTCCCACTTCTGTCCCCCTCCAGAGAGGTGGAGGTCAGCAGTAATCAACATACCCACAATGGTCTTTGCATGTTAAAGAAGGATTCCCGGAAGAAAGATTCTGGTTTCTACTCCCAGTCTTACTGAGATATCTCTAGAGGCATGTTCTGTTTTTATATCTAGCTCCAGTGAGTCAAGCAGCACCCTCCTGTCTCAAGCCAGTCCTTTTATTTTTTCTGAACTCCCATCAGGCTGGATATGGGCATTGTTTTATGATGAATCTTATTCAGAATCCTGATTGTTCCATTTCTGGAAATTGCCCATAGTCAGTTCATTTCTGCTCAGTAGGGCGTGGTTGTCAGCAGTAGTCTCTCTGCTGGTTTGGTAAATGATATTTGAGACATAAAGCTTATAAATCTATGTATTTGTTACACGTCCGAGCAATAACTAATAAAGGAGTCCTGTTGCCACAAGGTTGAGATTTTTTGATTTAATGCTGGTGGAGGTGGATTACTGGGCAAAGTTCAAGTGGGACAATCAAACTGCACTTACGATGCACACAGGACCCTGTAATTTGCCATGTTGGAGTCTCATGATAAATGCATTTGCGGTGAGATGCCTGTAACTTTCTACACCTGTTGTTGCAGATGACAATACTAGGATGTAATGCTGAAAAGTAGTTAGTGGATCCTTAATATAAGGGATTGCGAGGGCTATACAAAAAGAACCCCCCCCCAAAAAAAAACCAAACAAAAAAACTAACCAACCAAACAAGGTATTTTAGCTAATCTGAGCAAATTTCCAGAATAAAAGGGAACAGGCAAGATTGATTAATTATTAACTAAAATATTTATACAAATCTGCAGCCAAGGATCAGAAACTCCTTTCTTATGAGCACTTGAGAAAAGAAATACATCAATAGGAAAAAAATTCACTTTATTTAGAAGAATACATTTCATATGTGATGGAAGTCCGCAGGCTGAAATTCACCTGTATGGAGGCCTGGTAATCAGTCACTCTGTGGTCAAATGTAAGGAGATTATTTAAGTAAAATCTAGCTCCAACATAAGGCCAAGGTAGGAGGCATCTGCACATCGTCTGCTTTAGCCTATGTGCCAGAGTAGCAATTGCTGGTCCCCACCTCAATCCTGGCTGTTAGTGACACTAGATCAGTATACATATCTATCTAAGATATTTAAATGGAGTCCATTACCATGGTATCTGAACACCTTTCAATTGATTTATGTATTTTAACAACATCCCTGTGAGGTAGGGAAGTGCTGTTATCACCATTTTACGGATGAAGAAACTGAGACACAGTGGAACTTAAGAGCCTAAATACCTTTTGAGGATCTAGGCCTAGTTGACTTGCCCAAGATCACACAGGAAGTCTGTGGCAGAGCAAGGAAGTGAAATTGAATGCATTCTCACCACTGGACCAGTCTTCTTTTCTAATAGAGGAATACGGATCCTGCAGTGCCTCCTAGCCACTCCCCATTACTCCTTATTACCAGCCATAGGGTTGCTGCTGAGACCTTCTCCACAACATGCAGAGACGTGTGAAACCACTCTTGTGTGGCCTCTGCCTGTGCTCTTCAGAATGTCTTTCGGTGGCTCCTCATGTCAGGGCAAACTTCACCCTATCTGTTTACAAGCACACATCTATTGCTATTATGCGCAGAACCCATTGTTGCTTTCTTCTGTCAATATCCATTGAGTTCACTTGGAATTTAGGATGTGCAAGGAATGCAGGATCAACCCTACAATACTGAGCATAGGAATCTACATATAATAGTGTAATTCCAGTCACAGCTTCATGGAACATAGTCATCTTATATAACTTATATAACCCTCCCTCTCTCTGGGCTGGAAGAGCTGATCTTCATATAACTTTGTGGATTTCATTATTTTTAAGCATTTCTGTTTTTTTATATATATTTTAAAAAGCTCAACTTTTTCACAGATGTGAAATGGTTTCCTGATTGAAGCTATATCTAAGAGTTAACAGAAGTCTGCAAACATTTCAGAATACATTTAACTTTTCACTTGCTGAAGCTTTCACTCAAAACTATTGTTAGTCAATTGGTCTGGATTCAAATCAATAGCATTGACTTCTTGCCATCAGAACAATGATCTCACAGTTTTTGAGTGACAGTTTACTAGTAGAAATTGTTTCTTCCACTACTACATGTAGTGTATATCCTCTACATCCAATCACAATAGGGTATCTAGACATTTCATCACGCTACATCTTTTATGCATCTTAAGTTAGAGCGAAAACCTGGTGATGATTTTTCTTGGTGGCAAAGATCTGCAGGTGATGTTCAAAACATGGATTTTGGGCTGAATAAATCAGAGGATGACTGGTCTTAAGGACAAAAGAACTCCAGCAGTTTAACAATATAATTAAAGCACCTAGCCATGCAATATCAAATTTCTCCAGTCCCAGCTCTGTTATCCTTATCAATACTTTGCCATCTTACTTAACACATTATGCATATTATGTGTATACTAAAAGTGTCATGTTTGCAGGTGAAGTATAAAACTTTAATTTCCAGAAAGGTGGGCTGGTGCTGCTGTTCTTAATAGGAACAAGGTGTTTTGACGATGTATGAATGCATTCTTCTCTGTGGATAGCAGGGTTACAAAGCAAATCAACACTTTAACTTAGTTTAATGGAAATGCACTGAGGAACTTTACAGTTACTATGGAACATAGTGTGTCAGGATTAACTGACCACAATAAATAACTGTAGTAGGCACTGACCTTTTGAACCATATGGCTGACAGAATTTATTGAGGCTTTGTGGGGACACCTAAATATCACCTTTTAAAATGTATGGTTGACTTAATTCACTGATCATAACATGACTTTGCATGTGAGTATAACAGATGCTTTAAAATAAAAGCTGTGGAAGCTTACAGAATCTTACTGAGTAATTAAGCTCATTTTAGAATGAACTTTTCTGAGTTCCTGAACCTAACTAACTTCTAATAAATATCTGTTTAGAATAGTGGTAGAAAAAATGTTGTGATATTTGGATCTGTTCTTATGTCACTTCCATCAATGTTCTAGATACATTAAGCAAACTATTTATCCTTTTCTCCAATTGACCAGATTACGCACAAATTGTGCTGTATATCAAACTGTAATATGCTATCAGAAATGTTTGTTAACTAGTGTTTGCTGATATTGATGATACTGGTAAAGGGGCATGATGAGACATGAGTTGGAAAAGTGTTATGTGTTCCTCCTTTATTTCTTTTGGGGCCTGGTTAATAGAATTGTATACCAAATTTGCACCTGGAAATTGGATAGATGCATGTGGCAATGGACTGTTGTCTAACGGATTGCGCATGTTTGCGTTTATCTAATTTCTGTGTGCACTTTTAGTAATTACTTGTGCAAATTAGTCTTCCACTTAGACAAATGCATAAATGAAGTGCAACAGCACATAATATATTCTTTAAAACATATGCTTAGAGGGGTACCAAAATGTAAATATATAGCATTTGTGCCAGGATAATACAGCAGTGAGACATTGTTTGGGAGTAATACTGGAGAAGTAGGGGCAATTCTAATTTAACTGCAGGATTCATAATGAAAAATCAGCTTAATGTTGATTGTTTTTTGTGATCTTATGTAAATTTCCTGGTATTTCCTGGTAAAATTCCTGTGGGGTTGTAACCAGATGAAGTTGGATGTCTGTTCAATGATGTCTTCTATTGTTTTTCCCAATGGTAGTCATTAATTTTAACCGTGAACTCAATCTTTAACAGTTCTATGTCCTAATAAGATCTAGCAAATGACTTACATTTTTCTAACCTCTCCATATCTTAAAAGTTCCCAAAGTGCTTTATGAGCTCAAACATATGAACATATTTCTATCTACCTCATTTTACCCCTTTGAAATCTATACATCTCTTGGTAGCACCTGGCAGAAGTTTACTAATATGAAGCAATGAGTCGAGGGCAGCGTCTGAAGTCTAACACCATATCTGGCTAAAATTCCAGGTGGAATTTTGGTAGAAATGAATTAATAACTTGTAAGGGAATTTGGCTAGGACACAGAGGTTAACACCTGCTCAGTTATGAAAAGTGCCATGGGATGCTTATTGAACACAAGTAGTGACACAAAAGAACTAATTTTTATATCACTCATTCAAAAGGAGAAAAATACACTAGCAAGATACTGAGATTTATTTTAGTCTTGTGTAGAGAGACAAGAGGGAAGAGTGTTGCCTATTTAAACAGTAACACTTATTGCAGTACTCTGGGATTTCTCATCCCAGTATTGACTAGGCCTAGGTTTAATTAGCTTGTGAAATCAGACAAGAGAACAGCCCAAGATACCCTGGTTCTTCCTGTTAGGGGACAGGCTTTTGAGCATAGCTCAGCATCTAGGGAAATTCATGACTAGGCTATGAAATAGTCTGACAAATTGTGGGTTTTTTGTTTTTTTTTTAATGATCAATCTTGGTTAAAACTTAAGCAGAACAGTTTCCATTGAGAAGGAGATGAAGGCCAGATTGACTCACCTGTGGAAGTGTGTAGGTAGAGAAGAAAGGGGGGTGATGAGGTGGTGTTAGTCCTGTCAGCAGAACCACATGTTCCAAAGGGATAGTGGCTAGGTAGTATTGGGGAAAGCCATGGCTCAATCCTTCCTCTGTGCTAGCTGGTGGTCTCAGGCTGGAAGGGATTCATACAGAGCTAGCCAAAACCCAAGGATATTGTTTGTGTGGTTTTGTTTTTGTTTTTTAAAGTGGGAGAGTTGTCCTCTGATTCTATTGTGAGGTGGAACAAAACTGAGACTTCTGGGAAAATTCTTGAGAGAGGAAGTGGGAGGGGAGGGAAGCACCCCATATCAGAATAGTCCATAGTCCAGTGGTTAGGGCCTGAGGGAGACCTTGGTTCAAATCCCTGCCCTGGCAGTTCTGGGTTTGGGGCTCTTTCTCCTTTTGACCAGAATTTTTCCTGGGCCTAAGAAACATTCTTGATGAAAATATTGTCAAAGCTAATATATTTCCATTAAAAGTTTGTTTCAGCTCATCAGCATTTGGGGGAAAAATGCTAAAGTTCCCAGCCACCTTTAATTGGAAGCACACACAGCAACTCTGTAGCATGCAGGAATTCATCTGTACCCCTTAGC
>ML675622.1:8285559-8548952 GCA_007922155.1 Mesoclemmys tuberculata | reverse complement strand
TTTCAGAAGCCTGCCAGAGATGCAGTGTGCATATGTAGCTAGACCTTGCATATAGTGTATATTTAGTAAACATGGTTATTTGGACCAGGTGTGGCCATGTGGGTCCGTCATGTTACATATGTTAAGGAGTGTGCAAAGGATACAACTTTCAAAGAGGACTGTGTAGAAGCTGCTCCTTAGCACGCTCCCCCAGCATCCCCAGAGACATCATATTATGCATCACTATGCAGGTAGAATTGCTCTGGAGAAACAGGGCACCCTTCCACATCTCTTTCACAGCTGTGGCTTCTAGACCTTCCTGATGGCTTTCAGTGTTTGCTGCATATACAAAGGCATTTAAAGACAGAGCCAAACAGAGGGAAGCAGGAAATGCCAAACCAAACTTTTTTATTATAGGCTTTTTTCAAAAATAGAAAGCAAATGATAAATGCAAATATATGCCAGGGGGTGTTATTTTTAACCACCCATTACTGTGCTATGCTTATAGATAGGAAATATACTTTATTCCCAAATATAGAACCAAAGGCATGTCTGTCAGTCGCCTTGCTTGATTAGAGTTGGGTGAAATGGCTGGGCTTTATTTCATGAAAATTTCTAAGGCAGAGGACTCTTTGTGGAAGAGAAATCTTTGCTACACAGTTACCATTATCTTTCATATTATTATTTATAATAACCAATAATACTTAGTGCTCTTCATCAATAGATCTCAAAGTGCTAAGTACTTTTACCACGATGGGTTCCCTTTGTTTCGTAAGATGTTATCAGCAATGCACAGCGGGCAGGGAAATGTTCAGGACAAAATAAAATGGTTTTCTTTTCTATACAGTAGTTAGAGTACAGGCAGTTGACTCTGAGGCATCCATCTCAATTGATTCATGCTCTAAAACAACTGAAGAGTGAAGCGATAAGTAAGAGTACACTCCTGAGCAAAGGCAACATGTGAGTTAATCACCCAATTCTTCTCCTTGTTGTTCTGAAACCAGAAGCCAATAATGGATGGAACGGGATGAAGCTAGTTATTCCCTACAGAGATGACGAATGTGTATGAAATTTGTTTGTCACTATCCCCATCACTCACTGCCTCCCATTATGAGAATGTGGCTCAAAACATTTTGAAACTGAAACGAAGAGGAAAAATAAAAACATTGAGCAACCCCCTCAGATGAGAAAATGGACCTGCTGTTCCTTTGTTCAGACTTTGATGTGACTGACACCTATGAAATGCTACGTGGAATTAAGAACGGAATCATTTAAATGCCAGGCATCCAAACTTTAAAAATCAAGTCATCCTGATTGTTGTCTTGCTTTTTCTCCATACTTAATTCCCACATTATTTTACTAGCCAGCATTTTTTTTTAAATAAAGTCTTAGAATTAGAGATGGGGGAAGAATATTGAACTAATTCCTGCTCCCTTTCACACTGCTTCCTTTTGATTGTTTCTCACTTTCCTCACGTTGTCTTGGATCTGTCACATTCCAAGCTGCAATCCAGTCCAGTGAAGGCTTGTCACCACCTGCTCTGCAGCTTGGGGTATCTCACAATGCTTTTCTGCTGTAGCTCCCAACCTGGGTGCCCCACAACCAGCCAAACATTATACAGGTCACACCCTGAGGCTCTCAGTGTAGCTGCAACCTGCCAGCAACGCTGACCCCAGCAACCTTGGTTACTACTTTCAACACACTCCTGGTCCAAATTCCCCCCCTCCTTCCCGCACCAAAAATACAAAACAAACAAAAAACCATGTTCTGCACTGAACAATGTGTGTTTCTCTGAACAGGTCAGCTATCATTAGCTTGTTGCCCTGGCAAGTGGTCAATATACAACAGTTTGCTACTTAAATTGGAGTTACCCAACATTTCCGTTTATACACAACACTGGATTAGTTTAGTTAAAGACTAAAACAAGTTGATTTAACTTCAGAGGCAGAGGTTTTAAATGAGCCAAGCACAAGGCATTAGAGTCAGAAATGATTACAAGAAAAACGAAGCTATAATGTTTGCTAGTGTTAGAACTTAACAAGCAAGGCTTGGTTCAAGATAAAATCCTTACCACGTGCTCCTAGTGACAGAGCCGATCAAATTTCAGGTCAGGATCTCTCCCAAAGTCAAATGGCTGCTGCTTTGTTTTAGGTGAAAGAGAGGGAGGGAGCTTGGGGGAGAGACCTTGGGGTGTTCTTGCCTCCACTTTAATAGTCCAGTCACCCTTTGAAATGCCTTTTCCTGTAGATTAAGGGACTTTTTTCTCCTAGATAAAGTCCATTCCTGCTGTGAAGTAGGAGTCATGGAGTCTCAGGGCGGAAGAAGTTTCATGATGTTGTTTGCTAACATGTAGCTAGATTGATCTGTTCCTTTTTTGCCAAAGAATGGATTCTTGACAGGTGATTGCCCATTAGCTTTGATGACAGCTGGCTAGAGGGGCCAGTTTGCCCTTTGTCTTTGAGAAACAGATTTATCCACTCTCCAGGCTTGTCTGATAACCAGATTTCTGACTAAATTTCAGATTATGTTCACAGTTTAACATATCATGTTGCTGCATACATTTCACCACGGTATTATTGACAAGGGCATTATGAGTTTTCAAATTATACTTCACAAGGCATATTTTGTCCAAAGAGTATTACAATGGTGTAAAGGGTGTGAGTACAAGGATGCATTCGATGACAGAATCATACAAGGTAGCTCAGTTGCTTATCATGGTGGCTCAGATATGATTACTGAGGGTCATTTTCTCATTACAAATTGATCTTTAGCGTGAGGTAAATAGGCCTGCATAGAAAACTGTACCTGAAAATCAAGATTTTGAGAAGACATTTTACTCTGACCAAGTTGAAGACTAAACTTTCTTCTAGATCCTGTGTGTCCCAAGAAAAAAAAATTCTATTGAAAGTGGAGCACTAAAATTTCAAGGGTATGCATCTGTCTGTAAAACAGGAATATGTCAATCATACATTCACTCAAGCAAGCCTAGCGGGACCATTTCTATGATTTTTGGTCCAACTTTCAGCTAGCTTTACAATTTTGAAGTTAGTTTTTGAGTCAGGATTTTTTAGAATGATTGAGATAATGTCTGAAACTGACCCATGACCTCAGAGGTCTCAAAATATCTACAGGCCTGCTGACTGAGAGAGTATATTTTTGGATCTGTGGATTTTCTGAGCCTGGACTGACTGGAATAGGAAGATTCTTTGTTTGCATAAAGATGGCCTATTTGGACCTCATTTGGGGATGCTCATGACATCCAAAGAAGAGTACCCCATGCTGATTTGCTTACAAGCTCCTGGAAAGAGCTCCAAGGAGGAGGAACCAGCCAGGCCACCATCTTCAAAAACTGAAGACAAGGAAGAAGGCTTGCTTCTTACTTGTTGGACTGCAATGGCTCCTGCTGTGGGGCCATTTGTTGCTGGCCTTTGACCATGTCTCACAGAGACCTGTGTTTTCCCTCACTCCTCACTGGACATCAAGGGGCATGAGTCCAGCAACATCTGAGATCTGACACCTACAATATTAAACATCAGAACTGATAAATCCACCAGCGAATCTTTTCAACCACAAACCAGCATCCTGAGTCTGAAAGAAAGAGTTGCAATAACTGTCTTAGATAACTATAAGATATTTTGTTTTGTGTTCCCATTTTGATTAGAGACACCTGTCTCAGCACTGTCACTGTTGTTTTTTACTTCAACAGATGGTTGGTAGTGTGTGTATGTGTGTGCATATGCAGGAACATACATGACTGGAACCCACACAATTTAATTTTGAATGTTACCTAGACAATTATTCCTCAAATACCTAAAACAGCTCTGGGTTAAACAACCTTGCTGTCTGAAAGATCACACATGTCTATTTCATTGATTAGGAGTTGTGTGTTTAACCCTGAGATTATTTTCACATAAATTTGTCATCTGACTATTCAGTGGAACAAGATGTATCATCTTGAATCATACTGGAATATTTCACGGGAACTTTGTCTTGAGGTGGGGAGAGGAGAGATTGGCTGTCACCTAACCACCAATAAATTGCTATAATTAGCATCAGAGATGTCATCTCAACATTAATTTCAACCTGGAAGTGATCTGATTCTTCCTTTATCAGCTATTTGGCTGGAACCTAAATAGCTCCATTGACATTGAGACTAATAATGCTGCATTGCTCGTGATAGCTGAACTAGACTGTTACCTTCCTAAAGTTTTACACAGGGTTTATAAGGAATTGTTGATTTATTTGATATGATTTAATGAACCTGATAATTAGATTGATTTCAATATTTGATATTAACCCACTTTATTTTAATTGAGTGGTTTATATGTATATGGCAGGGTGTACAAACCCTGCACAAGGCATGTCTGGGATCAAGCAAACTGGTTCCTCCGCATCTGTGAGACAAGTCAGGCCCGGAGAAAGGGCCTTAAAAGGAGGGAAGCTAAGATTGGTTGGGGCAACATTAGGAGAAGAACAGACTTCCCAACATCATGTTCCTGGAGAGGAGCATATCTGAGGCCAAAGACTACTCACATGACCATGGCTAGTCTGAGCCTCCTAAGGGGATGGTAAGCCAGACCCTGAAGGCACTGAAAACTGTATTAAAGAGTGCCCGAGACTCCTTGAAGGAAGGGGAGCCTGTTGCTGGCTTCCATTAGTTTGTTTTCTTTCTTTTGTCACCGTTGGGACCACCAATATCCCCAAAGGGGGTAGATTTCTCAGGACTGAGATCAAGGGCTGAGCCACCCAGGCCTAGACCTGTGCAGACAGCTGCCTGGGCACTGAGGACTGGAGGCTGGGTGAATGCGAGGCCCTTTCACACCCCAGGGGGTAGCTGTGGAAGACCAAGCCCATGACCATGCATTTTAAGCTTTAGTTTAGTTTAGATTAGTTCATGTAATTGGAAACAGGTTGTTTGGATGTTTCCTATCCAGGAGCTGGATTTTGAAGCCTGAGCAGGCCCTGCAGTAAATAAGAAGCAACTCTGTGATCTACATGGTGGTGATCTACAGAACAGCCCTTATAGTTCTCCTGTAGCTGGTGACAGACTTGGAACCCTATTGTTTTTTACTTAAGTATTGATAGTTTCTTACAATAAGCAATGCAGGTTCCAGAACCCTTTGAGAGCCTGGTGTGGTGGATCTGAGCTAGTCTACTTACAGGCTGGCCAACTCTTTATAAGTCTGTACTCCTTACATTACTCTCAAGGTCATTAATGTCACTACCCTCGCTTTCTGCTGCCGTGACAGCAGCACTGGCCATGCTGTTGCTGTGGTGATTGCTGCCAAAGGTACCAGTGCCACTGTGTTTGAAAATTAGACAGGTGGGTATTTTGTTCCTGGAAATGATTTGATCCTGGGAGGGGGTGTTAATACATAAGCTCAGCGGTTAGACCAAGCAGGCCAAGGTAACCACAGGTGTCTGCATCCTAGGCATAAGTGGAGAACATATTGCTGCTTTATAATATTGTTTTGGCAGTAGGTACCATATTTTGCCTCTTATTCTTGCATTTGGAAGTGAGAGGTAACTATGTTTTGGCCTGGAGCCAGTCCCACCTCTGGCTATCCTAATTTTCTGTGTATCTGTGGATGCTGCTGCCACAGACATTTTTGTAAAATTGTGGGCAATTTGGAGCTTGAATGGATAATATTGCATGTTCTTGTTGTTTGAATGTGGTGCTGCCATTGTTACATCCAGAGCCCTTAGGCTTTGCCCCTGTAAGCAGAGTCTTAATGAGCTTGCCACTGTTGAGCGAATTGCGGGGAGTCTTCAGGACCACACTGTATTTACATGATCACGCCCCCTCTGTACAGGGATCCAGTAGACAGAGCTGCATTGTCAAAGTGATGGACTTCGGCTGGTGTTGAGTTACAATTCATTTTAAAAATTCATTTCATTTGAATGCAGGAGTAATGAAATGTTGTTATCCTTATTGTATGAGCACAGGGCAACAGAACTGTGCTAGGTCTATCCTGGGGTGAATGGGTCACCGTCAGCTAAACTGAACTCGATAAGCAGGTTATCAGACGCCAAACCTTTGTGAAACACAGTGGGGACAGGTAGGTGGGGTCTGCCTAAGAGTCCGACATATGGTTTAACCTGCCCCTTCCCACTGTTCAAAGATACAGCTAATTAAGTCTCCATTAGAAGTCTTTTGTTGTGTTAAGTGATCATTAGAGCTGGAATCACTTGTTGTGGGACAGTGCTTCTGCCCAGTTTTAGCACTGAGATTCACCCCCTCAGAATTGACAATCACTAAGCTGAAATCACTGGGAGCTGAAGTGGGAGCTGAAATCACTGGGTGGATGTTTTGCTCACGGTTTTATACTCATGAATCCTGCTTGTGACATTTTCCCAAGTTAAAGCTGGGTTATTTTTCCACTTTTTTGAAGTTTCTTTCCTAAATGGTGCTGGTTTTCTCCAGCCAGCTCCTATTTACCTCCCTAAATGGGAGCTGGCATGACAGGGGGCTGACTTAGCAGTCCTTGTCCAACATCCTATCACATGAGGCGACCACATCAACGGTCACAGTTTTTGACTCATCCATCAAGGCTGATATTTGCAGATAAATGTAGTGGCTTATATGACACAGACCTTCAGGCTACTAGTATTTCATACTGTTTGACCTATACCTGCTGAATATATATATGGGCCCAAATCCATGGTGACATAAGTGATGGTGTAAGTGGGTCAGTACGACAGGTACCAAGGGGCAAAATACGTAGCGTAGCGGGCACCAGTCTGACATTCAGTGGGTATGTGATGGTTGTGATTTACTGGAGAGGGGGTCGGGAGGCCAAAGGGGTTGTTTAATGGGGGGAAAGCATCTTACAGTAAGGGAGTATAAAAAGTAGAGGTGAACAGGACTGCAATAGTTTAGTTGCCATTGCTGGTAGTCATTGCCTAAACCCACAGATTGTACAGGTATAACTAAAATCCACTTTTAAATTGACATAATTAGCCTGGTGCAAACCCTCATGTGGACATCAGTGGATCACTTTGCCATCCATTGAACCAAATTCTGAATGAAGATAAATGGATATTAGCTAGTTGTAAAGTGATGATGTAATGGTATCCGCATTGCGGATCTCAGTGGTTTAGCTTAGTTGATTTAAAGATGGATTTTAGATAAACCAATGTAACTTCAGTGCATTTCAACTCTGAGGGGGCTGTAAATTACTTTTCTCAATACAGTATCCAAGTGGGAGGCTACCATTAAGTGCTTAGATGTATAAGATGACAGTGATTTGATTGTTTGGGAGGATGCACTTTTTAAGCATGAATCACATCCATGATTTAGGAGAGTGTATGAAATTGAGTTTTCTTACGCACATTAATGTTAGTTCCTGTTAAGTTTGTTTATTAGGAAGTCCTGTAAACTTTTAGCGATAGCCTTCTAAGGAAAGGAAATCTCTGTGCCTGCCCTTCACTGCTACTTGGGAGAAATATGATGTGAGGCTCAGCTCTTTCTCGGTGAAAGTGCCACAGGCTGAATCCTGCTCTCAGATGTATGTGTGCCACTTCCTCTGAAGTGAAAGGGAATTGAATGTGAGCAGGTTCAAAGGCAAATCTTGACCTAAGATTTTTGCTGCTCAATACCTTTTTTTGTTTACTGATTACGTCAATGGAGTGTTCCCATCCCTGTGCATTTTTAGTCTCCTGATCAGATGATTATCAGTTACAGATTATCATATTATTCCATCAAGCATCTGTAATAAAATTGCTTCCCTTTGTTATAGACAATAGGCAATGATCTATGTGCCAGCCCTCCAAGTTTTAAAATAAAAACTCTGTTTAAACTGGTTAATTTCATCTTCACATTCAATAAAAGAAACAAAGTTCTGTAGGCAAACATCATGGCTAAATCCTTTGTCTGCATTCTGAATCTCAGCTTTGTTAGAGGTTCATATATAAAGATATAATGTTAACTTCAGTAAGATAGTCCATCAAGAAGCAAATGTGCTCAATGTAATGTTAGTGGATCATTTTGTCAAAATTCTTTGCAAAAATTGTAAATCTAAATAACAGTTAAAAAACAGTTCTTGAAATAAAGTATTCAAAGTAGCGGCTAATTGGACTGCTGTCCTCTATCTAGATAAAAACAATATCCCTCCAACCTACTTGTCTACTTCTACACAGTCTTTATTGCCATTGACCAGGTATGGAAGACTTCTCCTTAGTGTTTAGCATTATTAACCATTTCAGGTATGGTGGAATGTATTTTCATGTCATAAATCATGATGCTGTTTCTTCAGTCTCTTCCACTCTTCTGGGAGGTGTGCACAGTTTTTTATTTCCTTTTTTATAATGGATATTTTTTCTAGCTACTTATAATTTGAAGTGGTATCTGTCTCATACTTAATATTTTTGACGTCGAAGAAGGAAGTGTCTTTTTGTCAAGCTTTTCCTCTATCATGCTGGTTACAGAATTGTCCCCATATCACTTTCTATTTGTCTTTGTGTATCCTGGTTTCTAGTATTAATTTGTGATAGCTCTTTCTATCATTGGCAAAGCTCTGACTGGGTGGTGAGCATTGTGCTAAGGTACAGCTTTTACAAAGATATCTGTAATATCCAGCTTTTTAGTTTTTAGCTTAGTGTTAGGGAGTAGAATATTGCCTCTTTAAGATTTGATTTGATTTGTTTGATGGAGTTGTTTGTAGCATGGCTCTGGAGAATATTATCATCTAGGCTGATATCGATGAGTGAAATCCTGGCCCCTTTCAACAGGGCCAGGATTTCACCCAATTGAATTAATTTTAACTGGTTACAGGGGACAGGATGCAGTTTGAAACTAGTCATTTAACAAGGGGGGTGTGCGTGTGCGTGTGCGTGTGTGCATATAATACACACATAGGTATTATTTACCTTAACCTACTACATAGATTATACACATTTATTTGCTATATATATATATATATATTATACAGACACACATTTTATTTATCTTGTTAAATGACTGTACACACACACACACGAGTAGCCAAAGTCTGTCATACATATGGTAAAGATGTTTAAAAATTTAAAAGTTAACTTAATTTTCTAGCTAAATCTCTTATCAACATAGTTTGGAATTCTGATATTTTTATTAAATGTTACATGTGATGCAAAGACAATGCTTCCCCCCATTTGATTTGTACAGTATCTGCCTAAAATAGAAATGAGTGGGTTGGCATTTCTTGCAGAATGTAATTATATTTTTTCCTCCAGTCCAACAAAAGTAAGCCTCCGGGTACAGCCTACATTCAGATTTTTCTCCCTTTATTTTATTATAAAAAAAAACCCTGAAGCTGATCAAATACCTGTGGGAATACCTAACAACCGTGCTATGACATTCTATGAGAAGATCTGTCAAACATGCAAACTAGATATATGCTGTCATAACTCCAACTAAGCTCTACTGTTCTTCTGTTGTCTCCAGTGGGTGAAGATTCCTTCACCCTGGCTGGGGAACATTACAAAACTCTACTCAGCATATCACACTTAAGTCTGTAGAGAAGACTCATTTTTTTTGGATGGGTCTTTCATCTGCTGTTGGGTTGATTCTGCTTATTTGATACAGCCATGTGCAAGAGAGGGAGCCAGAAACTCCTGTGACTCTAACACTTCCTCTCCTCGGTGGCCTTGGGTAAGTCACTTAGTTCAAAATTTTCAGAAAAGGTTACTCATTTCCAGACCCTTATTTTGGGGGGAGGGATTCAACTTTTGAAAGCTAGGGCCTGATTTTTTTTTTTTTTTTAGAGGTGCTCAGCATCTTTAGTCCCCATTAATTTCAACTGAACTTTGCAAATCAGGTCCTTAAATTGGGCACCCCAAGTCAGTGGACACTCTGAAAATATTGACCTGAACTTCTGTTTCTTTCTGTCTGTAAAATAGAAAACAAAAATCATTACTTACCTCATGAGGGAGCTATAAGGGATAATTAGTTAATGTTTGTAAGTTAATGCATGTTTACACTACAACCTTAAGTTGACCTATGTTAGGTCAATTTACAACCACCCCTATTTCGGAGGTGGCTGATGTCCATACTATCCTCCTTCTGTCGATGGTGTGTGTCATAGATGGAGTTTGACTGCTTAATTTGGGAGGGGGACAGGTGATAGGGACATAATTTCTTGGCCAGTTGCTTTCCTGAATTTCCTGCTTCCGATCATGTGGCTGGAATCAGGAAGTTTGGGAGACGACCAGACAAGAATAAACTGCCCGATTTGCCAATACAGCTTAAATGGAGCGTTGGCAGCAACTTATTCTGCTGCCAACACTCTGTTTAAGCTACCTTGGCAACTGGGCAGCTTAATTTCTTGGTCAGTTGCTTTCCTGAACTTCCAGCTTCCAGTCATGTGACCGGAAGCTAGAAGTGCTTGTTTTTCCACCAGGCCTACTTGAGTCAGCCAAAAGATAAGACCTAAAAAAAAATCATAAGTTTGGGGGGGAATGTCCCCCCCCCCAAATTCCATCCATGGTGTGTGTCCTCACTAGAAGCACTTCCACTGACTGAAAATGGGCAGTGTGGGGAGCTGAAAGCCAGGGCTCGCAGCTCCCTGCTGGAAGCCCATCTGTCCTTCAGGGATCGCACCTTCCTGCTTCCAACCCTGAACTGGGGGGAAGCCTTCCAGGGCATCTCGCCTTCACGGTCCCAGCAGGGATCTTGGCAGGGATCCAAGCAAGGCTGCCACCCAGAACAGAGACCCAGCAGTAGCCCAGCTAGGAGCCATCTTTTGTTGTCAAGGCAGCTAAGAGCTGATGAAAGGAATGCAGTGTCTACACAGACACTGCGTCACCCTAACTATACCAACATGAGCTCACACCTCTCCTAGAGATGGCGTTGTTATGTCAGTGTATTAGGGCCAGGCTGTAATGTAGACACTAACATAGCTAGGTCAACATAACCTGCCTTATGTTGACCTACCTCTGTCATGTAGACCAAGCCTAAATCTCTTGGAAAGTGAAAAGCACTGAGTATAATAAACCCTTCTATTGTAAAGGGCCATGATAGAGGGGAATAGTGTTCAGTAAATGAGTAATTATTATCTTCAGGAATCTAACAAGTAAATAGTCCCCATGGAAAAACTGTCTCCCTTCAGTCTGTTACACAGAGTAGGGTTCAAGTAGTGTTTTGAGGATTCTGATAATTGTCTTTAGTATCCGTCTCTACTAAGTAGAGATGCTTTGGACCAAATCCTTCCCTAATGAGTGGAGAATGAGTAGGAAGAGCGGGAATACTAGCAGGTGTATCCTCAAATCTTGTTTGGGTGACAATGATAAAGAAAAAGAGTGGGGAGCGCTTCTCTATACCTTTCTAATAGGATCGGCATGTGTTCTTTGCTCCCTGTTGCTGTATGCACATGACTTGGCTGGGGGTCTGGCTAGATGGCAGAACATCACTCATTGGTCCAGCCTGACAAATGGAGCCAGATGTTGCTCCTAGACCTCCCCTGATTGCTAGAGAGAAAGCCATCCCTGCTGTTTAAATGTGGAGGAAGAGGTTCTCTATACCACTATTTCCAAAGTACTTCTGCACAGCAGAAGCCAGGATTTAGCCCATAAATACAAAGCCTTGTCTACTACTGAACTAAAGGAGAGGGCCTTCCAATTCTGTAACAATATCAGTGGCATCTGGGCTTTAACCTTACTGTGGAGCAAAACTATTTCTGTGTAATCTTATATAACACATGAATGTCCCATTCACAGTATTTTGTTTTCTGCATGAAACCAATTTGTGCATCATTATTTTTGCGCTACCACTGCATGCATGCTGCCCTCAATGGAAAGCCTGCTAACTGCCCTGAGGCCCCCAAAAAAGCCACAAATGAGCTGACTATTGTTCCCTCTTGATTTGTTTCTGGTAAAATTAACTACCGCCGCTTTTTAATACTGGGGTCGAAAATATCATAAAAGCAAATGATACAAATTAACATTCATATCTGGAAGTAGAGTGAGAATTAATTGAGAGTAATTACTTCAAGTTGCAATAGATCTTAACTATACAATAAAAGTTCCCTAGAAGTCCTTTCTCAGCACTATTCAGCATGACGTTTTGGTAGCGCTACAGCAATCTCAGGGCCGCTCAGGCAGGACTCGAGAGTAGGATGAGGCTAGGAAAAGTCTGCAAAATATATTCGTAGCAGTAGAATTCTCAGGACTACTTTTGTAGTGCTTTCAAAGTGCTTTTGAATCCCTGATTGTTGCAAAGGATTCTGCATTTTCTTAGTAGGCCCTTTATAGCACAAAACTGATAGAGGCAACAGCAACTGGGTAATGACCCCTTGGCTTATTCACCTCACTCCAGGCTCGGAAGTTAATTTTTCTCTCTCTCTCTCTCTCATTGGTACACTGGTCTTCTAAACAGAGTCTAAATGCTAATTTAGCTTTCAAGGCACTTTGGAGCTGTGGTCTCTCATAAGAACCACCTAGCCTGATGGGTTTTCTTGACCAGCAGAAGCAAAATTGTGGTTGTGATCAATGTTAATGGTCAACTCATTAAAATGCTAAAAAGGTGACAATACATACTAAAAAAAGTTACAAGAAATCCTATTAAATATCTAGCTGCTAGAAAGCTACCTTATAAATTTAATGATGCAATATTGTTTTTCTGTCTCACTCAATGCAGGTTTTGAAAGCTCTTATGGATCTCGGCTGCTCTTTCAAGCTGTTGATTTCATTCCATCAGAACTTCTCTTACCATATTATCAACTAAGTCTTTTTAAGGCCTGAATCCTGGAACTTAGCAAGCAATCAAGTGACCTGGCTATGAGTTACATGAGGATTAAGATGTTAGATATCTATACTCTATCACCTGGTCTTGAAATTGATTTGGCTTGCATAACTGTGAATGCAAAATTAGGGGCTAAGCTGAAGCCCTTTTGAAAAATTCACCCTAGAATCAGGTTCTCTCTTTAGTATAAAGTTTGGTTACAGATACAGAATTAATTTTGGAATGAAATAAATCTGTGCTCTTAATGGAGGAGCCTCTGACATTATTTATCACTTTAGTTAACTACTTTCTGCCATCAAATCATTTCTTCATCATTGGTGTGTGCAGGAGAAGGTCTTTGACCTGAATAAACAGGATAGTGATTAGAAGTGGTCAAAAATTTTCTGTTCAAACATTTCTTTGAAAGACAGGCTTTTTGACAAAAGGCACATTTTTTTTGTGTGAAAACGCTTCAATATTGGTTGACTGTTTTAAGGATTTTGTTGAAAAACCAAGCCTTCTCACATTATTTTTTCCACCAAAAGAAAACTTTAAAACCAGATATCATCAGTTTTTGATTGCCCAAAAACATATTTGGGGGAATGTTAATGAAACTTCCGCATGATGGGGGGGTTACCCTTCACTTACCCTGAAAGGGTTAACAAAGACTAAGCGAGGGGCAAAATTAACCCAACAGGCCACAGCCGAGAGGGATCAGGTGGCTAAGTAACCCCCAGAATGAATGAGGGAGCCCAGCTAGGGAGGAATGAGGTAGACTGGGCTTTTCAAAGATAGGAAGCTAAAAAGGGGGCTGCTGAGAGCCTGCAGTCCTTCCCTAGGAGAAAGGAGGTGCATTTGGCTGCAGACCCAGAGAGGAGGGATGCTAGGAGGTTAGGATAGGACTCAGGCAAAAGCAGTAAGGTTCCGAAGGGAACAAGCCTTCGTTGATGACTAGAGGGCTCTGAGCCAGAGTCTGGAGTAGACAGCAGGCCTGGGCTCCCCAGCTAGCCACTGGGACAGTGAATGGGAAATCTGCATAGGACTGCTGGTGAAGAAAGGCTTTCCAACCCTGTAAGAGGAAACCATTGGCCTTCGGGCCAGGTCAGGAAGGGTCAGCAGTGGTTCCTGGAGCAAGAGAAGAGCTGCAGACCACAGTGAGACAGAGTGACGTCACGCCACTGTGGGAATGGGTATTAACTTTGCAACCTAATTCCCCAGAACAACCAGGAGGAAGTGCTGGCCAGCATGAGTAGAACCGCCTATTACACCCTCCCTCCCCCCATAACTGTTTCATGGCTGTCCTAGAGGATCTTGTCATGCCTTTTTCTGCTAGGTCAATGAGCCTTTTGCTATCAAACTTTCTCGTTGCAGTGGTGCATATAGATTGTGATGAATTCATCTGCTAACCTTTTCTTTGATAAGCTAAATAGCTTAACCTCCTTACTGTAAAATGATTCGTATTCTAGGCCAGGTTCTTTTCTGTTTAGCCTGTCCAAAAGCATTTCTCTTGATTGAAGCCTTAACATTATCTCCTGTGGGGAGCTGTTGTCATATACAAGGCTATGCTGGAACTAGAGAGAAGATCAGCTAAAAAGTTAATGCCCAAGGAAGACAACTAAGGGAAGCAACATCTGATGATTATAACATGGGTCTGGGAGCCAGTAATTCTTGAATTGTAGTCCCAATATAAAGACTTGCTTATTGTGTGGCCTTAAGCAACTCTGAGCATCTGTGTTCCTTCTTTCCCACCTACCTCATTGGATTGTTACATTGATTAAGCTGTTAAAAGTCCGCAGGGTCCTTCGAAGGCATTAGGTAGACACGGGATTTTCAGAGTATTATTATTTGTTGTGCTTTTCCAAGTTTCAAATAGGGGACTTGGAACATAAGTAAATAGTTATGGCAGGTGCGTATGGCCTCCATGGCAGAGACTGATCGTCACTTTTCATTGAATGCAGAAGCAACACGTGAAAGTGCTGAGAAGAATGTTTTCCACTGTGATGTTTGAGTTAACTTAATTACGGTTACTGCTGCATAATGCAGAGAGGAGACTAATATAGCAGGCGAGCCCCTGCCATGCCAGGTGAGAGAGAGCATAATGTACCAATTATCAAATAAAGATGATCCCACTGGGTGAGGGATTTAGCTGGAATGTGTAACTGAACATTTGTAACTCTTTATGGCTTAGGAGCACTGTGGAGATTGGAATGTGGCTGGATTTAAGTTTTTTTTGTTTCTATATTTAGACTGCTCATTCAGCATTCGGGACATCAATTCAGCATCTGTAGAGCTCTGCAATGCACAGCAGAAGCACAACAAACTGAGTCTTGTAATTCACTGCCAGCGTGCTGCAAAGGCAGAAGGTGGGAGGCGATGTCTTTTTAATACAGCTGGTAACTTTGTCATGGCAGATTCAGTTGATGAGTGAGGTTTTTAGTTTATTATTTTATTATTATTATTATTTCCACCGAGATACAGGTAAATAAGTGTGTCCATCCATGGCTTTAGGGACCCTTTGTGGTGGTTGAATATAAAATTGTAAATTACGCCGTCAGTCACATCTTTGAATGGCGATGGTCAGGCAAGGCAACAAGAAATAAGTGTCAACCTTCCTCCCAGCCATCAGCTTCATCATCATACTTCCTTGTCTCTAAAAGATTGTAGGACTTTGCAGGGTTGACAAAGTGAGGCTTTCGCGGATTAAAGGGACAGCAAGTTCCATAGGTGAAGGGTCCTCCTCGAGAATGTGTTGTCAGCAGCTCCTTCTTTTGTACACCATCTTAAGTGTCTCTGCTGTGCATATGTCTCAGGCCATTTGGGATATGACAGGTCAAAACCAACGCCCACATTTCTTTCACACACGCAGACCAGCCCTGTACAGATTGTACAGCATTTGGGAATATGCTCTTGATGAGATATGCCACTCTAAGAAAGGGGCTGTCAAATTCTGCATTGGCTTTAGTTTCTAGATGGCTTAGGTCAGTGGTTCTCAAGCTGTAGCCCCATCAGCACATGGCTGCGGCCCAAGCGACATCCTCAGGGCCATACACATAGTACATATATTTTGTGGATTGGGTAGAGGAGCATACCTACTGACCACCACAACCTCTGTAAATGCTCAGCCAGGTATTGCTTGGACTTTCAGAATGCCATTGACATGTTCCTTTACCAAAATCTCTTAAGCAAAGTAGGCAATCACAGGATGAGAGGGAAGATCCCTCATGGAGAGGGAAGATCCTCTCATGGATCAGTAATTTGCTAAAAGATAGGAAACAAAGGATAGTAATAAATAGTTATTTTTCATAGTGGAGAGAGGTAAATAGCAGGATTTCCTCAAGGATCTGTGCTGGGACCTGTGCTGTTCAACATACTGAAAAATGATTTGGAAAAAGGAGGTAAACAGTGAGGTGGCAGAGTTTACAGAGGATACAAAATTACTCAAGATAGTTAACCCCAAAGCTGAATGAGAAGAGTTACAAAGGGATCTCATAACTGGGTGACTGGGCAAGAAAATGGCAGGTGAAATTCAATGCTGATAAATGCAAAATAATGGACATTGGAAAACATCCCAACCGTACATACAACATAATGGGGTCTAAATTAGCTTTTGCCACTTAAGAAAGGGACCTTGGAGTTGTCATGGATAGTTCTTTGAAAATATCTGCTGAATATGCGGCAGCAGTCCAAAAAAAAAAAAAGCTAAGAATGTTAGGAATTATTAGGGAAGGGATAGATATGACAGAAAATGTCATGATGTTACTATATAAATTCATGGTATGCCTATGCCTAGAACACTGGGTGGTTCTGATTGGTCCATCTCTAAAAAGATGTATTAGAATTGCAAAAGGTACTGAGAAGAGCAATATAAATGATTAGGAGTATGGAACAGCTTCCACGTGAGGAAAAATTTAAAAGACTGGGACTGATGAACTTGAAAAAGAGACAAGTAAAGGGGAGATGTAATAGAGGTCTATGCAAAACATGGGTGACGTGGAGAAAGTGAATAGGGAAGTGTTGTTTACCCTTTCACATAACACATGAACATGGGGTCATGCATGAAATTAATAGGCAGCAAGCTAAAACAAACATAAGGGAAGTACTTCACACGATGCACAGTCAACCTGTGGAACTTGTTGTCGGGGAAGGCCAGAAGTATAATTGGGTTCAAAAAAGAATTAGATAAATTCATGGAAAATAGGTCCATCACCATCAATGGCTATTAGCCAAGATGGCCAGGGACCCAATTCCATGCTCTGGGAGTTCCTCAATCTCTGATTGCTAAAAGCTGGGACTGGACAACAGGGAATGGATCACTCAATAAATTGCCCTATTTTGTTCATTCCCTTTGAAGCTTCTGATACCAGCTACTGTCAGAAGACAGGCTACTGGACTAGATTGGCCTTTATTCTGTCCCAGCAAGGCCATTCTTATTACAGATGGCTCCATTAAAAAGTGTTTGACACACAAAAGTGCCAGTTAGAAAACCATCTTTATTCTTTTTCCTCAGACACATGACGTGGGTCAGTGTTACAAAAGCTTGACCTCTGTCATATGAAGGAATTATTATTATCCACTGACTCTAATGCTGGTCAAGCCATTCCAACTGCCATCCTCAGATGAGTCAACAACATGATCCAACCAACTGATTGATTATTCACAACAAAGTTAATTACTAGATCTGTGTGTCCCTTTTTTTAAGTACATAGGCACAGCCCATTGTAGAAGAAGCACTGGCCTTTGAACAATGGATTAATGTCTTTCTCCCCACTTCTAAACTGATTTTGTGATACTAAGATTATACAGGCAGGCAATGCTATGGTTCAGCATCTCTTTCATCATCAGCTTGGAATGAGAAAAATCATGCTAAAGAAAGCTTGAAGGGCAACACAAAAAGAACAGATGATTGCAATTTAAAATTGTAACGTAAAAAAAAAAAGGGTGTTTTGTTTTCCTCCCTTAAACACACAACAATTAGGACAGGAGAATGACTAGCCCAGCTGTCATAGGAGCCTCGTGTACAAGTACAGTTTTGCGAATTAATATATTCATGCTTTTTATAGCTACTGTCAACAACTATCAGGACAGAGCTGCGACTAGAACAGCTGGCAGGGAGTCCAATGTCAAAGCACACATTAAGAAAATGTTCTGCTTTCTTGGGTAACTGTCAGAGGTAGCAGCCGGAAGTGGACTTTGGTTTATATTTTCTCTCTCCAAATACAGAGACCAGCAGACATCTGTTTGGAACCCAGGAAGACAACATGCACAGCTGGAGCACAAATAAATGGGGGGGGAAGAGAAGTATTCTGTGATGTACTAAAATGGGACATATTGAT
This sequence comes from Mesoclemmys tuberculata, assembly GCA_007922155.1. Taxonomy (NCBI): domain Eukaryota; kingdom Metazoa; phylum Chordata; order Testudines; family Chelidae; genus Mesoclemmys; species Mesoclemmys tuberculata. The sequence goes on along the minus strand of ML675622.1, from coordinate 8,530,946 downwards.
ACAAATGTGACAGCAGCTTGTGCATTGTTCTTCAACTGAGGGAGCCCGGGGAGGGTCATTTAAGGCAATCAGGGAATGGGGGGCTCACAAGGTGTTGAAAAGATTATTACATTCCAAGCAAAGAAAAATTTTCTCCCACTCCCTGCACACCCAAATCTTTCATGGTCAAGTATTCACTATCAACATCTTGAAAGGCGCAAATTACATAGTGTGATGGTTATCATTAATCCTTTTACTGTAAAAAGAGTAAGGAAAAAGAGGGGTTATGAAAATTTTTGACTTTGAATGAAGGGTTGTCAATGGCAAAGATTGAGCAATACTAGCCTAGTGGATAGGACACTCCAGGGCCAGGGAGAGTTGGCATTGACCTGTATGTGATTTGAGTAAGTCACTTCATCTCTCTGAGCTTTACTTTCCCTTCCCAACCTTTGTCTTGTCTATTTAGACCATTATCTCTTCAGCACAGGGACTGTCTCAAACTATGTATATGTACAGCAACTAGCACAATGGGAACCTGATTTTTGCTGAAGCTTCTAGGCAGGGGATTGAATGGTACAAACACTTGGCTTATTAAAGTACAGATTTTAAAAAAATTCTTTTCATCAGTTAGTAGGACAAACTCAGATGATCACTAAGAATGCACAGCCTTGGTTTGGGGGGGAACAAAGCAGTACAAAATTAACAAAGATGAGCAATCTGGATTTGCTAGCCATGTCACAATTTCTTCTGACCCACGGACCTTCAAAAAGAGAATTTTTACTTTTATAATGGACTTTTCTGATCTACAATTCAAACCAGATAGGCACCTCATTAAACTGTTCACCCTATTTGCACAGAGAATGAGAACACCGTGAAAAGCTCCCTGACCTGCTTCCCCACCCTCTTTAAAGTAAATAGTAAATTAAATTAACTTCCATTCTAAAAGCAGATTATCCTGTTGTCTTTTTAGCATCTCTAAATAACACAGCCTCAGGAAAAGACTCCTCCATTCGCTTTCCTTAGGTTTTGGTCATCTTTGTTTAAACATATTTTTGCTTGAGGACATTTAATGACACTTTTATAATGTATTTTGAAATGTAGAAGAAATCCCAGCTGATCTTAGGGATGCCATGATCATGATCCTCTTCAAGAAATGAGACAAATCAGATTATGGAAACTATCAAGGTTGTCCACCTCCAAAAAGATTCTAGCCAGAATTCTCTTCAACTGGCTGCTCCCTTGACCAAGGAAATCCTTCAGGAATCGCAATGCGGATTCAGGGCAACTTGAGGTACGACCGACATGATATTCACTGCCTGCCAACTTCAGGAAAAGTGCTGTGAGCAACATAAACCTCTGTACATGGCCTTCATCAACCTCACTAAAACATTCAACTCCATCAATTATGAGGCCCTGTGGAGAATGCTCCTTAAATCTGGATGGCTGCCAAAATGTGTTTGGTGTCTTCTGACACCTCTAGTACAACATGTGATGTTGTCAGTAATGGATCTGAAACTAACCCCTTCCTAGTTAAGACAAGAGTTAGCAAGACTGTGTCATTACTCCAACCTTTTTCTTCATCTCCCTTGCTGTCATCCTCCATCCTGGACTTAAAGAAAAAAGGCCCCAATCCTGCAATCTCATACATAGAAATGGACTTTATCACCATGAATATGAGTGTGCAGCACAAGGGTCTAAATCTCTGACACTCATTGAAAGCACTACATCTGGCTGAAAAATGAAATTTCTGTCCTGCAGGGAATTGACACTTCAAAATTTCTGTTCCACATTGGAATGAAAAGTTTAAATTTTTTGCAAAATGGAAATTCTGAAATCATTGAACTTTGAAATGTTAAATCTTTTTAAGTTGAAACTTGAGAATATAATACAAAATAGTAAATTATTATTAGATAAATTTGAAATGAAATATTTTTGCCTTTTCAAAATAAAATAAGTCAGTCAATACGTTCATTTAAAGCCTTTGCCATTGCAGTTTGGCTGAAATGGACCCATCTTACAAAACACTTCAATTTTGATGAAACTGTGTTTTCCAATAAAAACTGTTCCGTCAAAAATGTTTTTGACCAGCCCTAGACACCACTACATTACACTTGGTTTTATATTAGAAACTTGAAAATCTAGCCATATTGTAAGGTTTGTCAGTATAATCTCAGCAAAAACAATGAGAGTCCAGTAGCACTTTAAAGACTAACAAATTTAATTTCTTCAGAAATTAAAGAGCTACAGGACTCTTGTTTTTGCTATATCCAGACAAACATGGCTACCCCTCTGGAACTTTTCACCATGGAATATAATCTCAGGGTCATTTGAATAGCCCCTCACCTTATTAGACTTATTGGAAACTGGTATGCATTTCTGAAGCTTACATTTTTATTGCTCTAATCCACAACAGGTTTTTGTTTTAACTACCAACATCTCTGATAGCTACTGTAGCTTTTCATTCAAGGCTATTTTCTCCTTCATTTTAATCACTGCCTTTTCTCTTGCTGTAGTACCGTCAGCACAATATCACTGCATCTGCTAAATGGTGTCCTCAATGCAGAGCTAATTAGCTTTCTCCCTTGGAGATAGTCTTACCTCTCAGAAATGTTCTAGTTCAGTGAATAAGAGTCCCAAGATTGCTCTCAAACCAGAGCCTTCTACATGCTAGGCCATTTAACCAGCATTCATCGTTAGCTTATGTTCAAATGACTTGCCCTCTAGTTGTCTCCCACTAAATACACCAAAATCCATCTGTAAGAAAGTGCTATTACTGGTACATACCTATCAAAGTGAATTTTTTTCATTGCATGTGTGTACTCTAACACAGTGGGATCCTCGTTATGGATGCTACTGCTATGTAAATAATAAGGGACAATTTAATAATTGGCCCACCTGTATTCAAATATCGTGGCAAAGAAAGACTAAACAAAAGATCACTTGCAGCCATCAGCTTTATGTTCATATTAAAGTTACACACAGGCCCAGATTTTCATTATTGTGCATGTGCAAAAGTGTATGTGAATGAATGCCATGCATGTGTAACTCCTGCAAGTGTGTTTGCATGCTAACTGCAAGTGATATCACTGAGAAGAGAGTCAGGCCCCAAACTTCTAGGTAAAGCCTAGTAAAGCTTTACATAGGGGAAAAATTCTGTCTGCCTGTATGTTGCTATGCATAGTTAATTCATATGAGTACTCTGTAGGGTTTGCTCTTCCAGGTTTAAAAAAAAATAAACAAAATATATACATTGTGTAATGATTTGTTTCCTGAACTTTCACTTCCCAGGGCTAGGGAGATTTTAAAACAGAAATAAAGCAGCCTTGCTTTTTCCTTCTGTTCATTCTACCACTGTTTTTTTGTTTTTGTTTTTTTTAAAGAAATGTACAGTAATTTTAGGAGGAGAGGGATGTTCTTGAACTTCTCATCACCCTTCTGTTCCCGGTTCCATCTCCATTTTTTTTTAGGAGAAAGAAACCGTAAAAAAAAACATGGACAGCTAATCGTAAGTGCATTACTTGGCTTCCTAAGCTTAATCATGAAACACTGATGTTTTTCTGGGCTGTTTGAATCCAATAGATCAAGCCCGGTTCAACAGTCATAGCCAGCATTTAGCTGTGTATCAGCACATATTAGCCTGAACAGCTCCCCTGTATCATTAAACTTTGAGCCTTCATGGAGGTAGATATTTCTGTATCAGTTCACTGTTGACTCATGCAACTTTATATTTAAACAGCGAAGGCTCTTTGGATCACCTTGCCTTGATGATCATTTATATTGTGGTCACACCTAGAACCTTTCACCAACTAAAGCCATATGGTACCAGGTGCTGTGTAGATATAGTCACAATGGCAATCCCTGCCATGAATATCTTAGACTCTAAAAGACACGATATAGCAGGTGCATGAGATGAACAAGAGGGTCAGGGTGAAGACTAGAGAGATGGGGTAGTGGTGGACAGTCTTGGGGCAAAATGGGATTGCCAGAATTAGAACCAACAGAATGACTCCTGTGGATGTTTGAGCTTGTCTAGGTTACAGGAGCCTTGTGGCTACCATAGCATATGCTTCCAAGATGGGTGCAAAGGTGCTGTAATGCCATGGTTGCTCTCCTCAGGGCCTGCACTGAGCACAGATCTCCTAGACACAAGGCTCTGGCTTTCTGTGCTTTACTTTGCATTGAACACCCTCCACTCGGTGTCCTCATGACTGCTTGCTAAAAGTGCTTTTGCACTGAAGTTATGTAATTATCTGATTTATTGGAGTTATAAATCATTAATTCTACTGCAAACAGAAGGCTTGCATCGTGGGAGTCATGGCAGTTTGCTAATTTTGAAACTATTTTGAATTGATCTTGTATTTTGCCATTTATTTTGGTCTCTCCTCAATACCCTTGATTGCAGTATAGTAATGTATTTTTTGTGTGCGTGTGTGTGTGTGTGAGAGAGAGAGAGAGAGGGAGAAATTGCTCTTGTTGCAAATTCTGGACTACCTTATATGTAACATATAGTCAAAGGCTGAGTGTCATCTGTGCAGAGGAGCAAAAGGTGCTGAGTTCCCCATGCATCCTTCTGTGCCACCAAAATCTCCAAAAGGGGTCTGTGGTGCACAGCACCAGGGGAGGGGTTGTGGGTAGAACATTGGAGTCAACAAGAATTGAATGTCTGTGTCAAATTCTGGAGTAGGAGGAGCAGAAGGCTGCTTGCGTTCTTCCTCCCCGGCAATGATCCAATTGCATGGACACCTTGAGAGATTCACCCTCAGCCTCAGAAACGTTTTTGCCTTTGTAGCTCCAGCTTTGGTCAGTTTTCCTGTGTCCAGTGCTATGAGAATTCATATGCCGCACCTTGGGTTACTTGGTTATCCCTGCTTAATTTTCAAGTCATTCACTCTTTGACCATCATTACGCATTGATTAGATAAAGAGCATCCCATCTTAATGAACAATAGATAAATGGAATTATCACAAGGGGCACATACATTCAGTTGTCTAAGCAATTACTTGATGTTCTTCCAGCTTCTTCTTGACTCTCCCCTGGATGTCCTTCCATTTGCATTTATTATCTCTCTTGCTCTATTCCAGTATACTAAACTCTTGAGAATCAAGGGCCAAATCTTGACCTTATCAGCTTGTGTGAATTAGCATAGCTCCATCAACCCCAGTTCTAAACCACTTCTTTTGGCTCCATTTCCTCCCTAGACCTCCAGCTGTGAAATGGTATTTTGTAGACTCTTTCACCAGCACTTTACATTCCTGAAGTTTACTTTGGGATTCTTGCCAGGCAAAATCCTTGGTTGTTTGAGTCTTTAATGACTTTCTGTTCATTCCAGGTGGCAATGAAATTGAGGGGAATGGGGCCCTTTGAGCAGCATAACATGGTCTGGAAATATGCTTTTAAGATAGCTATTATGAGAATACAGCGTGTACTAGTTGTTCAATTACTTCCTCTTCATTCATAGCCATAGCATGCTGCATGAATTCCTCACAACAACTATATATTATTGAACACAAAATCTGAACCTAAGATCTCATTAGCATATAATGGTGCACGGATATGCCATTCTGGGAAATATATACCTGTTTTACCAAATAAGATGAAAATGTGTTTTCCATTTCCAAAGTTACTTCCCTGCTTGATATCCACAGGATATGTAAAGTATTTATTTTTTATATGGACTTGTGCAATGGACAGGCCTTCAGACTTACATTTTTAATATAATTTCCAGTATCTGGCTTTGACTAGACTTTAAAATACAGTGGTTGGCCTGAAAGAATTCAGAATATGTGCTTCCACTCAGAGCAAGAACCAGGAATACATATGGTATTGAAACCTTCCTTTTGTAAGATGAAGATTACTTGTTGTTGAACCTCAGTGAAAGGAGTGGATTCAGTTTGAATTCTACACAATAGTTTAGATGGTTTATTTTCTTATTCATATTACGGAGCTGAACTGTTCCTCTTACTGGTCATAATAAAACTATTATTTTCAGTGGGGTGAGAACCGAGGCTTTAGGAACTGATTCTGCTCATTCTACTCTTGTAGAGTTCAGGACCCGCCCACTAGTGTTTCAGTGTGGGGATCTACAATCCTCACGAGGCCCTGAGGCCTGGGATGGGAAGTTACAGTGCTAGGCCCCAAGGACGTGAGAGTTAGATAAGGTTGCCTAGGCAGGTGGAAGCCGGCCAAGGACGGCGGACACCTCCCTTTCTTCTTTCTTAGCTCAGTGTCCAGGAGGTAAACAGAATAATAATTAGGCAGCTGTGGGAAATGTTAAGCTATCCATGAGAATCAGCTTGTGCTTGTGCTGTGTGTATGCTTGTAACTTTTAACCAATCAGTAACTGTAAGAAGAGGATGTGAGCAGTGCATGAAGTATTATATAAGATGGCTTTTGCCCTGGAATAAACGACTTGGCTTGCAATCATATTGGTCGTTGTGCTTTGTCCGGCCCGCATGAACCCAAAATCCATGGTGTCCCTGGCGGATGAAAAGAAGCCGGGGGCAGACTGGGGACTCCAGGTTGACTAAGACGTAACATTTCAGTCTGTATTAGAAAACATTAATGTTAATAGAAATGTCTAAGTAGCTTTACTTTATGTAAATGTAGCTGTAAAAGAGTCTCCACAAACATAGAATTAAAGGATAAATATAGCATTCATCCTATTGTGTATAGTGCAAGCTGGTCATTCACTCTAAACAAGGAAATTAATAGGTAGCCACTGGTATTGTTCCATGACCACTTCTCTACAGTAGACCCTTCCCAGTGAAAAGAGAACTGTTGCCTATTTGAATGATATCTTAAATGGCTGTGGAAAATGAATGGTCAAGCAGGGTCCTTTCACTTACAATTGCAATGGCAGAATGAGCTGGCCAAAGTTCAGCAGGCATATATTAACTTTCAAGCCTGAAATAAATTGGAGGAAATGTTCATATCATAATTGGGAATCAACAGCATGTTTCCATTATATTTCCTAATACACTCTGTAATGTTTTAGATCCAGTGCCAAATGTTATGTACAGCAGTGAGCAATTTAGAATGGAAAATGCTATGCTATTACCATACATAAATATTTGAGAAATGGTTAATAGAATTAGCTAACACTCATTTATTAAACATCCTTGTAAAATAACTTGGATAATCATAAATCCATATCGTAACACTTCCTCCCATTCTCCCTCTGAAGATCCGCCTGGCCCTGCCATGAAGTAGACCCTACATGATCCTCTTGTTTAATTATTATTTAACATGTTTGTTATGGTATGTGTAAGGACCAACCAAGAATAAGGCCGGTACAAGCAGAGTAGTTGGCGGTCCCTTGTTTCAGCAAGGGACTTGGGCAGGTGTCTCATTCTCAGCATTTGAATTAGAATTTAGCTGAGATACTGTACTGAACCTCCAGGACCGTGGAGGCCTGTCTAAGTGACAGCAGCCTCACTGTGCAGTCCTAGAAGGCACAGCACTGTCCAGAATCTCTACAGGATTGCATGCTACATCCCTGAACCTATACACCCTACTGTATACCTCTGTGTCCCTGAGCCCATACACTCTCGCTTGTGCAGGGGTCCTTGGGAGGCAGCCTTATGGCTGTATTCCACGTGCCTGCTCTGGGAATTTCTCCCATGGCTGATTCCTGGGTTTTTAAGCCCCCTTTATGTTGCTTCAAACCTTTTATGTGGCATAAAGGGGCCAGAGCATGGGTGAGGACCTCCCTCATTGACTAAAATGGGACTACTCTCATAGCATCATAGAATTCAAGTCCACAAGGGACCATCAGACCATGTAGTCCGATCTCCTATTCACAAGCTACCAATCCCACCCACACACTGAACCCAAAAACTAAAGTTAGACTGGGGTATTACAAGCCTCAGACCACTAAGCTGCTGTGTGCCAAAGGCAAAGAATAAGAAGGACCAAAGCAAACCAATGCTTGAGGCCCTTGCAATGGCAGGGAATTGATTAAGTGAGACAGATGCTTAACGTTCAGAAATTACTTGTGTACCTTGCTGAATTTGGGGTAGTTTAATTACTTTGTGCATATCTTGTACCTTGGATTGTCATTTATGCTAGTGGTAAATCAGAATGGTAACAATTTATTCACTTGAGACCAGAGAAAATGATGAAACAAGGTGTCAGACATCCTGTGGCTTTTGGCATTTCCTTCAAATGAAACAAGCATTGTGAAATTTATTTTGGTCCAGATCTTGACATTGTTGCTTAGGGATATTTTTATGTACATGTCACACTACAGTACCTTTTGTATATTGAGAGAATGCACCTATGGAGTGCATTGTACAAGCTTTTTGTACACTGTGTACAAGCTTTTTCCCCAAATAAAGAGCCATTTTGAATGTAATCAGAGGTTGCAGAATGTTTCCCAGTTTTGAATAGATTAAAAATGCCAGAAGTTAAAGCTTAGAAATACCGAATGGCTGCATGACTAGAGAAAGTAAGTTTATTTTTCCAAGGGAAGAGGGAAATAGCAAACAGATTAGAGCTGTGTATCTCTGAGGTACAGCCATTGACATATCTAATCATTTGAGACTGACATTCTCCTTAGAGTGGGGCCCTTCATGTCACTTAAGCCCTGTGGTGTGATTGCTTGGGGGCAACAATATATTGGCATAGGTGGCCTTAGCATTTCACTGGCTGACACAGAGGGTGACAATGGAATAGACTGAGTGTGCATTTACAGACAAGCCGAAACAGCCTTTGCAAATGGCCTGGAATGTCTGCAGCCACTGTTCCAGCTCACAGGCTGAAGAAGCAGCTGCTGGGGCTGAAGCTTCATGCTTTTGCCCAAAGAGGGGCAGTGGACTTATTTCTCCAAACAGGCATCTGCACGCTTTGCTCACTCAGAGTTTGATACTCAGGCTTTGTGCAGGGAATTTCATCCAAAGTAACAACTCCATTTAATTAACATCTTTATGTCAAAATATGATGCGCCCTCCAAAGGATACAAACTGCAGATATAATGTTTATAGTCCTCCATATTGCAAACACTTGAGCAGTGAAGGAGTTAAATATTTTAAATAAATCTTTTTTAAGGGACAGCAATTGAGGTTGACACCAAGAAGTGAAATAATGTGTCTGAGGCAATACTTTAGGTCAGTGTCAGCAGAATGAAATATGGCTGCTGCTACATTTACTTATGGAATCAGACTTCAAGCTTAACCCTAGACCATAGTGGAGATGCAACTTTCTTTATTGCAAAGGAAATGCGGAGGCAGATGTCTTAATTTTTTTTTTTACAAGATTTAATGAGTGGTCTATGTACTATAGTAAGTGCTGTATACTATGGATATATTGACAGCCAAAGAATCATTTCTACCTTAAATGAAACAAGGAAAAGGCTTAATGTACATTTTATGTTGTGCTCTTAGTGTCTTTTTGTGTTCTCCACATGCAATGAGAGCTAATTTGGCTGTACCTTTAATCAAATAACACACATATAGTACATCCACTTTAAAAAATTAAGGTTTTCTCAACAAGTCAGTGGAATCGGATTTTATAGCTAATATTTGAAAAACAAATCCCTAAATGATTAGAAATTACACAGATTGTCCACGGTGTTCTATTTAAACTTTCATTTAATGTGCCTTGTAACTCAATCAGAACAGTGATAACTGGCTTGCCAAAGCAGTGTAGTATAGAAGGCATCACTGATTACTGGATAAGTGATGACCATGAAAATTGTTCATGGACTTGCCTACCACGTGTAAAAAGTGATGGATCTGCTAAAAAGTCTAACCCAAACGTCTATTGAGCGCTAAAGAGGGTCACGTGGCTGTGGTGCATACTGGGTAGGAAAGGTCTTAGCCTTGTTCCTTGGTAATCTAAATTTAGATTCTCAGGTCTTGATCCTCTGTGGTAGGTTTCTCTGAATTTGTTTTAGTTCCATCTGCAGGACCAACTAGACAGGAACCTCGGAGTTTCAAAGCCTAGATGAGAAGGTGGTATAAAGAGGAGCAATTTTAAATGTATTAAGCACTGCAGAAGACTCAGACCTTTTCTCAGTCAAAATGAAACCAGATTGCTGGCCCAGGAAATCAATAATACTTTGGGGCGTTATTTAAACTAAAAATGGCAGCAAGCCAGCAAGTGCTTAGAATACTCAAGTCAGACACAAACATCTGGGGATATCAGTAATACAAAGGTACCTTTGTACCCAGAAAAGGATGGGACAGAAAATACAACTGATCTGGAAGAGGAACAGGTTTAGACTAGAAGTAATTTCTGGGAAAGGAACAGGGTGTTAGATGAAGGAGTTAAATAAAAATAGGTCCAGAGACTAAAATAAAACCTACTAACTTTACATATCCATGTGAGAATCTGAAAAATCATACAAATGTGAGCCAAGATGCCTGCCAACAGAAGACCTTGACACCAAAATGTATTACTGATGTATTGCTGCCCATACTGTGGACTGAATCTGTCTGGGTAGGGACATAAAAAATAAGAGCCGCCCTTTTAATCTACTCATTGCTCCAGGATATCTTTTGAGGCCAATAGCTTAGTATTTTTTTTTAAAAAATAGACATTTATATGGCCAATGAGAATGCCCACTGTTATATTCGACAAGCTACAAATAATTTTGTATACAACAGATGACCAAAAAATGGAAATGGAAACTTCACATTTCTGAAATGTCTTCCATCCTGAATCAGGGACAAAAAGCAAAAATTAGAAAACTTTTCCTAGGAGTGCATTTCCAGAAAAATTTCAAGAGACCCCAAAATGGAATTTTTTACTTTTCCTGCATCTCGTCCATTTCTTTTTTTCTGCAGGTAGAAAATTGCAAGTGGGCAGCTGAAGGCAGAGTGCCCAAGTTCCACCACATTTACTGGGCCAGGCTGTGGCTTCTCCCAGCTGCCTTCCTGGAAGGCTGTTGTCAATATCTTTTTTTTCCCTCCCTGGAGTACTTTTTTAATTGAAATGCTCCCATGGAAAATTTCAATTTTATGAAAAGGGCATTTTCCAGTGGCAAATTATTCTGGTGGAAGATTCCCAACCAACTCTAGCATAAAACTTCATGTTTCTGGGCATAAATTATTGATGGGAAGTTAGGAAGAAACTTTCCCTATGGGCATGTTTTACACAATTGTTAACTAATGCATTACTTCCTCTGACGCACCTTCCTCTGGAACATCTGGTATTGACCCCTTTCAATGAGAGAACCATGGACAATGTGACCCATTGGTCTGATGTAGTATGGAAATTCCTGTGACTGGATTTCTATTACTTGGCTAATAGCTCTATGCACCTAAAATGTGTTATTGTGCCTTTCTTAAGAGATAATGTGGGATTTCCCAAGATGAGCAAAGAACAGGTGTTCCCAATGGGTGAATCACCTAATTTCAGTAAATTGCCTTTTTTTCCAAAGTTGTACAGGCAACTGTTTTATGGCTCTACAAGGAGACACTGGCAACTGTTACACATAATGCAGAAAATGCATTATGATCCCAGTTGCTTCCAAACTGAGAGAAACTCAACTTTTTTTTTTAAAGTAATTTGATAATTTCCCAAACCAATAAATCATCAAGAAATTTCTCCCTGCATCCATGCTTCAGGCAGGGCTTATCCTTAGCAGTAATTTAATACCAAAAAATTAGCAACAGTTTTTACTATTAGTTTTTTATCCCCACTATGTTGGCTGTGTATTATTAGGTATAACTTCCTCTAAAGCAGTTTCTCTAAGCCATAGCTTGCCGCAAGATACCACACCAGATATACCTTTGCCCTTGAAAGATAAGGCAAGGATGTCATTCCTCTTTGCAATCTGTTTTATTGTTAACCAGTTTATAAATGATACAAAAAAGGCCCCATCTGAATCAGGGGACAGACACATCAAGCATCTCAGTAACTCTCTACTCTTAAGGTAAAGCACTGAAAGTGCTGGTCTCTTTATGTAAAACCCATCCACATATGGCTTATAAGTCAATACAAACACCCTCAATTAACACTCAGACAAATTGGAAGCTATTTCTGACTACATTGCACAGGTGTTAGGTCACGAGAGGACATGGACACATGAGAACTTCAATCTGTGTTACAAGGGAATTGGAGAAGGCTGGGGTGGGAGAAGGAAGACAGTGCAGAAGCAAAGGGCTTATATACAGATGATCCTATACTCCTAGTCCAGAGCTTTCCACATCAGCTCTGCCCTCAAGGACCTAACCCTGTGTGGGAATCCTTTTAGAGTTTTCTTTCCTTCACAGGCTTCTCCTGGGCCCTAATGCATTGAATTTAATAGTGCAGCATGTTTTGCCCTTTACCTCAATGGGAGCAGGAGTAGGCACCTAGAGAAGAGACAATCTGGCTCTTTGAATATCTAATCTTAAGGGGTAAGTGCCTCAAAATAAGTGACTTATTGACTGAATATGAAAATAATTCTGACACAGAGCATTTGACATGGATCCTAATAAAATAACTTGGGCTGAATGAACACTTTCTGACTAAACTGGTTTTGGATGGAAATTAGTCTTTAATGAGAATTTTTTTTTTCAGGAAAAGTTTCTGTTTTCCATGGAAATTTTGTATTTTTTTTTCATTGAAATGAGACATGCCTGAAACTCAAAGCTTTCAGCTTCTGGCCAGAAACCAAAATATTTTGATTCGTATGTAACTGCTTGGGAATCGTAGTTAAATTGCTCTCGTCCATATTCTCCTGTCTGGTCAAGGTTCTCCAGCTGAAATTGATTTCTCATATTGCACTGCCTACTCTCACAAAGAGTAGTCTGACCAGGGAGCTGGCCTATACAGAATAGGGGCATGAGGGACAGGAACTGCAGTTCCTATCAGACAATGTTCTGGAATGAATTATTTTGCATTTCAGCCAAAATTTGGTGAGGGGGAGGTGCCAAAATGCCAAGTGTGTGTTGGGAAATCCCACACTTCCTGGAATGCCAAAATAATTTGTGAAAATTCATAGGAAATAATGCATAATTACCTTCAATGCACATTCTTAAAGTCTAAGCCTTTTATATTAAAAAAAGAAAAAAAAATCTTTTTCCTTTTAGTGTGAAAATATTGGCATGACTCATCACAACTTTCAGAGGTTAACATAGTGTTAATCTACAAACAAATTACTTTACTTTAATCTAAATGGATTAATGATCACCCCTCACTCCCAGACTGATCAATGATGAGACAAGCCATTTAGAAACAATTTGAATATATCTGAGGTTCGACTGCTTCAGGGAGGGCTTACTCACAGAAATAATTTCCAACCAAAATATTAGCCCTCAACCAAAACATCAGAATCAACCTTTATTCTTTGTATTTTTCAATCTACTTTAGATAGGCAATATTTCAGCAGTACATGGATTTATTTGAAATGTTAACAGGGAAAGGTGACTAAGGACCTGATTGATCTAAAGCTATTGAAGTCAATGGAAAGATGTCCATTGGTTTCCCGGGTCTTTAGATTAGGACCAAACCGTAGAGTGACCAATCATGCCTCCATTGAAATCAAGGGAGTTTGACCATTGACTTCAATGAGAGCATGACTGCACTCCATTCAGAGTTGTCGCCAGAAAGAGTTTATTCTGGGTTGCCCTGGAACATTTTTTTCCCTTTTGGTCCCCGCCACCACCGAGTGAAGAAATATAAGATGACTCAAAGGACAGAGCAGACCGTGAGAACTAAGACGAGGAATGAGCTAGGTTCACCCAGTGATAATTGCCATGTCAAAGGCCTTCATCCAGGTGGAAGAAATGACCGAGGAGGACTCATTTACGGGTAGGCTTACAGTCATAAAGAGAGACTTGCAGCTAGTCATTGATGCAGGTGTGTGCGTTCCCAGTGGGACAGCTGTCACTGACCCCTACCCCCCCCCCGAACACCTCCCAGGACCATGATGAGGAGTGCTATATGTCCTCTGATCCTCCACTCAGAAGTGACCCCTGTGGCCCCAGACCCTAGGGCAGGCTGCCTGCTTCATTCTTTCCCTGTCCCAGAGTCACTGCTCCCCACTACACCAGATCTACGGGAATTCCACTAGTCTTCTGTTATCCATTACTTTGCATAGCTGAAGGTAGCTGGGGTACCTATCAATGGGTCATTTGACAAGAAGAAGAGTGAGACGATATAGAGATGTAAACAGTACGATGACAGAGAGAGAATGCCAGCTAGGGGTTCTTCTTTATCTTACCCACAGTGGGAGACCTGAAAGCAAGGCCATGAAATTAATGGCATTAAGTAAAGCAGCAACAGCAAAAGCATGGTATATAATTAACCTGTGGCATTCACTGTTGTGAATTGTACGGGGTAAATTCCTTAGTGAGATTCAAAAAAGGACTACATGTGAATAATTTTCGTGTCAGTAATTACACTGCCTAAGGCTGAAATACCATCCTCATGATTTATTACACAAGCTTATCATTCGCTCAGGACCTGAAGGAATCGCCTTCATGGTATTTTGTTGTGCTTAGGTGCACTATGGGGTTTCTTATGTATTCCTCTGAGACATCCTTTGTCAGCATAGGCTACCAAACACACACCAGATCCATCCAAGAACGACCATACCTGTTTTCAGATATGTCACCAGCACATGTGGAAAAGATATAGATTTATAACCAGCACTGGATCCCTTAGCAATAAAAAACATTGATATGGCAAACACTTATGCACATAAGTAACTTCATGCATGAGCAGTTCCAGTAAGATCAATGGTGCTATTAATGTGTGCAAAGTTACTCGTGTGTGCTGAAGTGGGAAACTAGGGTCTTCAACACCTGTCAGTAGACGTGGCACTGATTGTCTCCTCTAAGTCTCTAGCTATTAGATGGTAAGATAAGCCTAAGTCATTTCTGAGTAACAATATTCACTGTGACTGTTTCCCTCCTTAGAAGAACCTATCCCCAAATGCCCTTGATTCTTGAAAGAATTCCCTGCACATATGATTTCCAAAATACTGTGCCAGAATATTTCCAAGTAGCTCTAGAGGAGCAAGCAAAAATAATTAAAATTGCACAGCAACAAATGATCAGAGAATACAACTTAACCGAGTCAAGCCTCTCACCAACATCATTGAAGGGATAACACTGGGACCATGTGTCCTTACAGCACTTTTTTTAACCATGTTTTTCCACGGTAGGTAATTTTATCTTATTTGTTTTCCCATGATTCTATCATTTTCTCAGTGTGTTTTCTCAGCTTTCTGAATGGTCTCAATTGGTTGCAAAATGTGATATTTCAAAATTTCTTTTGATTCACTGTTTTCTGGGTTTCTGCATCAGCTCTAATTTGTGTGATCTGAAGATATATATACGCTTGAGAGGTGTGTTTTCAGAATGGTCCTTAGGAGTTGTTTTAGTGATGGGACTTGTATACCTAATCTTCCCACTCAACTTTTTGCTCATGGATGTCTGAAATATGCAGGATACACATGAGCCATCATAAGAATGGTTTCTCATTTTTCAAAGTTTCCTCGCTTAATTTGTAAAGTCACTGGCATGTAGATTAAATTAGCTCAGTGACTACAAAGACAGATGCACAGGGTTCTGCCTTCCCAGACCTCTCTCCCTTCATTAAGGGCTCAGCCTATAAGGTGCTAACCCTCTGGCCCTGATGCATCAATGCACTTAAGCATGTGCTTCATTTTAGCCATCAGTGGGGCTAGTCTCCTGCTTAAGTGCTTTGCTGGATCAGGACCAAAGAGCAGTGTCATCAGGTATTGAGCCTTAAAACTTGGTTGTCGCTTGTGGGGAGGCAGGAGAGCTGGAGGTGAGAGCTTATTTCAAAGATTTTTGTGTGCGTATACATAAAGCAGAAGAAGATGTGTCTGAATACTTGCTTGAGACAAGCTCTGACGGTGGAGAAAAGAGTCGCCATTGTTCTGTGGAAGCTGGCAACTCTCGACTGTTACTGCTCGGTTGGGAATCAATTTGGAGTCGGTAAATCTACAGTGGGTGCTGCCGTGATTCAAATGTTTAGGGCACCACAAAAGCTGGTGACTTTGGGAAATGTGCAGAACCTAGTGGATGGGTTTGCCACAGTGGGGTTCCCAAACTGCAGGGGAGCCATTGATGAGACACACATCCCTATCTTAGTGCCTGCCCATCTAGCAACCGAGTACATAAACTACAAGGGGTATGTTTGCATGGTCCTGTAGGGCCTTGTGGATCAGAGGGGTTGTTTCAGCGACATCTGTGTGGGGTGGTCTGGGAAGGTGCACGACGTGCGCGTATTTCGTAATTTGTGGACGTTCTCTAACATGCAGGTGCGCACTTTCTTCCTAGATCAAAAAATTCACATTAGAGGTGTGGAAATGCAAACAGTGAATCTGGGGGGTCCTACTTTCCCTTGCTCCCTTGACTAATGAAGCTGTACACCGGGCACCTTGACAGTGACAAGGAGTGTTTTATGTATTATGTAGTGCTCTGGTTACTGACTTCTGACAATTCAAAGAACTGACTTTTGAAAATCAATTAGCATTTTTTCTTATGTTGCCAGGTCCACAAGCTCACTATAAATTCAGAAAAGATGCAGTAATAATTAGTAATAGAATTACTCCATATTTTTGAGTGAAGATTAAGTTTCATAATTGCTCATTAAATAGAACAAGAAGCCTATTGGTAGCAAAGGCATTTAGGGAAATGAGTACAGCATAAAGTTGACCCTTTGTAACGATAATGTGCGTCATAGACTAACTCTAGAAGTATATTAGACCAGTTTTCTGGTAAAAATAATTATGTTTCTAGTGGAGATCCTGCAGTTCATAAGAGGAGTTGATGAGAATTTTGTAAGCACTAAGAAGCTGGGTCAGGCCTGTTGTGAATATTTTACTGAGACTCCCAAAGAGAATAACGAAGAGAATCGCATAGCCTGACTCTATATTATACCTTTCATGAAACCCATCTTTAGTCTGCGTATCCAGGGCAATTATAGTTCAATATTTTCTTTTTCTTTAGTTTTTCAGCACATATTTTCCCCTTGTCAAGCAGATAACTTATTCTCTCCTATTTAAGAGCCATATATGTCTTCCTACAGTTACTATGGCAGTACCCTTTTCATTTCAAAACAGGGTTTAGACTATTCAAAAGGATGGTCTCTGTCCTGACTGGAGCCGGCTTACATATACATTGATGTGTGACCATCACAAAAGAAGTTGAAGAAGACAACCATCTAAATCGAAAATCAGATTATAGTACTCAAAGCTAATCACTCTTCCTTTGCCTTTTTTGTGCTTGCCTTCATACATTACATTTGCATATATCTGGGGTACTGTATAGGCCTGTGATGTACGACTTAGAGCTATGGCTGTGTGGAGCTGTGAAAGAAATGTATGTTGCCAGTGAAGCTGGTGAAAGGATATTTCAGTTGGTTTATAAAGAATTAATAAAATGTGACATGTTACCAGGACAGGATGGTACAAAACCAAGAGATCTGAAGAAACCTAACAATGAAATTGCTGAGTAGCTATCAAAAGCATGCATTCTTTCATTAAAATCTGCTACAGAGCTATAAATGGAGTAGTTACCTTTAAAAGAGTCATTTGGCATGATCCTGGGAATGACAGAGCAGTCAGCCATACTTCAGCACCAGATCAATAGACTGAACCCGTAATTAAAGAAATTAGGAAGCTTGTAATACTGCTTTGTGTCTTCAAAACCAGGCTAATTTCATGAGAGAATATTTTATACTGCAAATAACTCCCCCAGCTCTTGTAAACTCTTTGGGACTGGGACTAGATCTGCCTCCGTTTGTTGAGCAGACTGTCGACATTTGGGTCCAGATCCTGCCCCTATGCTTAGAGAGAGAGAACTATCCACCTGGAAGGGGAGCTTAGGTACCGCTGTGACATTGTCCATCCTCCATCTTTGTAGCCATCAGATATCTCTCTACACAGTCTGGAATCTCTGCAGGGAGTGGGGTGGAGTCAGGACAGGAGGCAGGGAGTAGTGGGTGGACAGAGGGGAGAAACGGGGAAGACTATGGTCCACCGTCTGGACCAACAGATTTTACCTATTATCTTTTCCACATGTGTCTGTCCTTCTCATTACCACCCTAGCAGTGAGACCCGAGTACTGATGCTACCAGGATGGAGAGGCAGGAATGCCAAGATGCTGGTATGGCAGCCATGAATCACGTTCATACTGTCTTATGATTTCCACTGGCATTAGCATGAGTGCCTAGCATGTCAGCACTTAAGTGTTATCAAAAATTTAAAGAAGACCTGAAAAACCACCCACCAGATCTGCTTTACTTGTCATACCAAGTAAGCTAAAGGGCCATTCCCCTTGCACAGGTAATCACATAACAGCGATGCTAAAGATCTTTCTTGTTTATAATTTATTCAGACAGATTTTAGGGGTACTTAATTAGTAGCTGCAATTGATGAAGTGGGACAGCATTCTTCTCATCCTCAATATTGCACTTCTTCTATTGGTGACACTTTGTTAAATGCAGTTGAGACTCAAAAAGATTTGAACTTTTGCATTTTATGGGTTTTTCATGTCATCATACATACCATGTCTTGCTTTTATTAAAAAAAAAAAAAGAAAATGAAGTGAGAGCAGTCATTGATCTACAGAGAACATAACAGGGGAAACCTATTGAACTTCTGTAGTTTACATACCAGTCTTCAAAGTGGTCCAAAACTATTTTATTCAAATCTTCTCTGAGGTCTCCAACAGAAATGGAAAAACACACACAGAGAGAATCCATCCTTCAAAGTTTTGAGTTCAAGAAAAAAAGCTGTTGCATATCTGATGCCAGCTTTATAGTAACCAAAGATATCAACTTGCTATTTGTTGGGGTCAGGTGAACTGTAAAGAGGGCATCAGGGGAGAAGAAATAGATACCTACTATTTTACCATAATGGTATTTGCTTTGACAAATATTCTCTGAGAAAAATAAATATTTTCTCAGCACTGTAATTAACTGTGATCATCCCTTCCCGCTTTTTAATTCAAAGGTTGCTATCTTGTGAATTACCCATGGGAAACGTAATTTTAAAATACATTCACCATAATATCTAGAGGGTCAAAGGTAACAGCTAAAATTAAACAGATTTTTCTGAACCAAAATAAATTAGACACTCACAAATACTTAGTAAAAGCAAACATGATTAAGGGTTTCATCTCTTCTTAGTAGCACAAAATAATGTGATTTTCCTGTGGAAGTCTTTTCCATTTCTCCTATACCTGCAATGTATATAATAGCTGGAGTGTGTGGCTCTAGTATTTTCTTCATAAGCCTTATTCACATGGTTACCAGTCAGTGAAACCAAGACTTTAACAGTGTTCAAAAAAGGATTGGACATTGGATCCGATAGTACAAAGTCACATGAGAAAGGATTAAAAAAAAACCAGTGGTTTTGGAAGGGATATAAATCCTCAAGCTTCAGTGCATAAGTAAACCTCTAACTGATTGGGGGTTAGGAAGAAACTTTCCTCAGAGCATGTTATTTTATAACTGCTTGCTGCAGGGTGTTTACATCTGCCTCTTAAACATCTAATACTGGTCAGTGTCAGAAAAAGAAGTAGATTGGATGAGATTAGATGGACCATTAGTCTGATCAATATGGCCACGTCTATATTTCTAAAATTCTTCTGACGCAGAGGTCAATGGAAATTCCACTCAAAGACTATTTGTGGGATTGGGTCAAAGGTGTTCATTGTAATGTTGCTGTCCTGACTTTGTTGTTAAATGAGACGGACAAAGTGGGTGACATGATATCTTTTGTTTGACTAATTTCTGATGGTCAAAGAGACAAGTTTTTGAGCTCCACAGAGCTCGTCTTCAGGTCTTGTGGATAACTAGCATTCTGTCATCATCACCTAGCAAAACTAATCCAAAGCATTTTTCAAATTGTCTAGCCTGGTTGTTACCCTGGGGTTTGCTGAAGTCCGAGCAGCTGCTGCGAATAGATTAGATGCTCTTGTGCTTTGTGACACAAGAGAACTCAGTGTTTCTCCATCTGTCTAGTACCATGACAGCAACATTTTTCTCAATGGTTTCCTTACATCACCTGTTTCTCTTTTCCATCCTCCTCCAAGTCCTTTCCTGTCCAGGGCTCTTTGAGAACTGAGGGCTTGTTTTGATACATGCAACATGCCCAAACCACTTCAGAATTCTTTCTTAGTTCATTGCCTCTGCAGTTTTTTATCAGTCCTATGTAACACATCAATATTAGTTACTGTATCCTTCAACTAGACACTGAGCATTCTCCACAAACCTCTCTGATGAAATGTGTGAAGTTTCCTGTTTTGGGCTTCTAGCTTTTGCCAAGTTTCAGAAGCTATGGTTAGGTGCTCTTCGTACTATGAAAAAGAAAGAAAGAAACAAAATAGTGATAGAGAAAATAACTTCTTCCACAGCAGTTTAATAATAATAATAATAATATAATGGAGCATATGTTTTATATTTCTATTTATTTATTTCTTGAAACAAGTAATGTAAGAAGGAAAATAAACCTTTTTTCTCCAATCTCAAATCAGGCACCACTTTATATTAATTTAATATTGCATTAAAATCAAGTATCCTTTTCCTAATACTGGGACCATCTTTAGGCACAGAACATACTAACTGATGCACAAAATTTCCTCGATGTGGAGTCTCTCCATGGGCATGAGCTAGAAAGACACATTCTCTTCAGCTGGTGTGGGATCAGGCCCAATGCTAGAAAAACTCAAGATTATTTTATTGATTTTCTGGAGACTATAGATAGTACAATTGCATAATGATTTCCTGGGCAAGGAGAACCAGGACTATTGGGGTGAAATCCTTACCCCATTGAAGTTAGTAGTAAAACTGCCACTGAATTCCATGGCACCAGGATTTCATCCTTGCTTTAATTTTGTGGTGTTTCCTTGTATCTTATTTTAGGTTTGTCCTATTTCTCCTCATGCAAGGACAAAATAAGTGACATGTGCAAAACTGTGCTCATGGAATTAGGCATACTAATTACATTAAGAATAATTTGGTACCTTGAATAATGTTAATGTTCTTATTTCTGCCTTCTTCTTCTTCTTCATTGCCCTGTGAGTGATAATGAGAGTTGCATGTCTCACTGCACCTAATGTGAACTTGATCTTTCATGTACAGACAGGTAGGTACATTTCCAATGGCCAGTGTTTGGAAGAAGGAAAGAGCCTTCTAAAGGAATGGTAAAATCTTATTTGAAAGCTGTGAGGAGATGAACTTTACCAGAAATGAAAGTGTTTTTTGTCACAGTTTTTCTGTATTAGTCATTTTCACAATCACTTATGGATCAAAGTTAAGTTGTACAGCTTGCATTTCTTAGATTAATCCAGTCTGTGAAAGGCACAGAAAGGTGAAACAGAGCCTGCATTTGAAGGACCTATCATGGGCGTGGCTACTCGAGTTGTAACACATGGAACTAATTTGTAAATTTGCTTTCAGAGATCTTTTAGATGAATGGATGATAACGCAATAAAGCATGAAATAGCGGGAGGGAGAGGCAAAAAGGGACTTACAGTGTGAGGGGGCATTGGCAAAAGCATAGATGACAGGCTCAGAAGCAAATAGGGGACACATTATTCCTGCAAAATCAAAATTCCTAATGTTCTGGACAGTGTGGATAAAGGCTGGAGAATCAGAATGCTGGGAGGCATGTAGAATCTCTGTTATTACTACTAAAAAGATTTCAGGTACCAAAAGTAAAGGAATACACAAAATACATCACATAGAAAATACAGCAAGCTGAAGCTTTAGTTTTGTGTTTACAAATCCTTTTCCATATTGTTCTGGGATTATCTCTGTGGAGGTGTAAGAAGTGATCATGCCTTTTCTACTTGGGGCCCAATTGTACTCATGTGAGTAAAGATTAATTGTAGAAGGATCACTCACTTTGGACATGAGTCAATAACCCTTACTGAAGTAACTGCTTTTCTGACTACGGTAACAGATTAGGATTGTGAAAATTGTTTCACCTCATTTTTTATTTATTTGTTTCCTGTGTCATCTCAATATATTGGATAGTTATAGATGTTTATTGACATGATAAATGATTGGTTGCTTGTAATACTTTTCACCATGAAAATGAGTTGTTTCCAGTAAACTTGGCTCATCTGTAAAGTTTTTTTGCACAACTGGCCTTAAAAATGGTCAATTAATCACTTTTTGCATGTTACTCTTAGATTAAGTGGGTTATATGGACTGTGTTTCCAACTATGTAACATTGATTTTTCTAAATGGCTTGGCTTGTCACTTTTTTGCCACTGCATAATAAATGTTTAATGCATAAGGTACTTAGTGTTTAGAACATACTACAAAAATAAAAGGACTAAAAGTTATAGATTTTGAAAACTCATCAGACCATTTCTCTTCTTCTGTGTCTCAGCATTTACAGTCACAGCTCTGCAGACACAATGAATAATGCCACTAAAGCATTCAAAGTTGCAGAAATAAGGACATTCAGTTTTTCCAAGACAAATTAATTAATTAGCATTTTGTAAAGCTTTAATGGCACATAGCTAAATCAGCTGGGGACTGATTGAATAGGGATATCAGAACTGATAAGTATCATTCTTCTCAAAGTTACACTCACTGGAGGTGAATGGCTAGCAAGGGGGATGGATTGTAAGTTTAAATGATTTAAACTGTTTTTAATGTACTTGTTGGTCTTGTTACTCTCCTTTTCCCTCTTTTTATAGTTCCTTCTTCCTTTACAGTGACTCTAGGGTGTGACTTCCACTAAAGCAGTCCTTTTAGGATGGAGGTTTGGAATGTAAGAAGGTGCCTTGCTTTATCTGTGAAATGGCTTGTGGTGAGGGATAGATAACTTCACGTTATTTCAAGAACTGCCAAGACAAGAAACTGTGAAGGCCTGATTCTTGGTTCAAATCAAAAGCATCTTTATTGAAATCTGTGGAGTTATATCCATGTTTACCATGTGTAAGTGACCAGAGAAGAAGGCCTTCATCTTCTGCACCATTGGAAAGCTGAGGGATCCCAGACATCCACTGAGGCATATCTCTGATGATTTATGAATTATTAGACCCTAATTACAATATTCATATTATAGTCTTGTACTAGTATCCTGGCTTGTGACCCATCAAGTCCTCTTCTATACCTAGCTTAACATAATGCTGGATCCTGAACTTCTTACCCAAGCAAAACCTCCGCTGATTTCAGTAGAAGTTTTGCCCAATGGCAGCAGCTCAACATCACATTCATAGATAATAACTCCACAGTGAATGTCTTAAGATCAGAACATATTCACTGAAATCTATTGATCCAGGAACATGAGTCATTTGGCATAATACTCAAAGTATTTATGATCATAGCTATCTTTGTATTGCCATCTGACTCATCATGGTTTGTAAGGACGATATAGAATAGATAACATTTCCAGTTGCAATGTAACATTTTGTCCTACAACTACACCGTCAGTACCTCTTGAAAGGACTCAAGTTGTTGTATTAATTCATGCTGGAAGACTGGCAGTTGACACATCTTATGACATCTTTTAAAAAAAAGACCAATCATACTTTTAATTGCTTAATTCATCACAGCAGGATGAGTCGTAGCTCTCAAGGACATTAGGTACTGTATTTACACTTTCTACAAAGTTCTATAGGTCATTTTCTTTATCAAAGACAGCTGCATCGTCAGTAAGTTGTTATCTCAGATGGCTTGATCATGCAACCATAAATCATCACAAAACTGCTTTTGGTGGAAGATGACCAAGATCTAAAGTCCAGCTAGATAAGACTTCACCAGTGTGTGAATGGACTTAGATGATTAAGCTTACAGCACCAGATCCACTTGTACAAACTTGTTCTCCTGGTCCAGCAAAACAGTGTGACATCAGGTTTAAAATCTCATTAGAAAGTCTGAATGCTGAGAGGGGTCCCATTGGATAATTTGAGATTAGAACCAAGAATCCGAGTCTACGGTATTAACCAATAGACTTGTTACCTGCCTATATGCCTCAAATACCTGGAAATATGTTGCTTCTATAATCAAACAACTTGTCTCATCACATAATAAAATGACTTTAAAATGTTAATGGTGTGTAACCACTTCCACTGCACATGCAAAGAAGAGAGTTTAAATCAATTAGCTGTTTTGTTTGTATGCAAAGTGTATGCAGTTCTTTGTTAGTCAGGTCCCCCAAAAGTTACTCACTTACCACGATTTGTGAAATAGATTATACAATGAGTCAGGATGCTCATTTCTTTCCCTGCATGTTAATGAACTCCTAGCTGTTCTCCTACAGGTTACTCAGCAATACATAACAATGAATTTCATTCACGCTGAACTGACACTTAATGAATCAACAGACAGTTTTTACATTGGTTCATGGCTGTGAATGGCTTTAAAGATCTTCTGATTCTCAGAGCTGAAAAGTACATCTTTAAAAGTAAACTGTATGGTTTTTATATGTGCAGTGATATATATATTTGAATATCAGGCTACATCATTAGAGATATACAAATGCTGCCTGCCAGATTTGGATCATGGTTTGTCGTTGTTTTTTTTTTAATGCCAAGAGTGATCAAAGTGAGCAATGTAGGTCTTCCATAGGTTTTAGAACTCTGTTTATCATGAAGCATGATATGACATGAAGTTCCTCATTAACAACTGTAAGTAATGGCTTCTATGTTCCATACTGATATAGTGTTTGTGTTTTGAGCAGAAACTCTAAATGGAAACATCAATTTGCAAGAGAGCTCTGAACTTGTCTGGTTCTAAGCTTATGGAGTCAGGTGCTATGGTCAGTATATGCTTCTCACAGCTAAGCTATTTCCTAAGAAGTTGCTTGTTTTATGCTAATTGTTGCAGAAGATTTTACAATTCATACCAGAGTTGATCAAGCTATTTGTACTGAACAATTTACTGACAGAATTTAGCTATTTTCTGTTCAGAAATCAGCTGAGAGCTGACTTGGATTCTGTACAGATGTATTCATTAAAGAAAAGGATTTGACAGCCTGTAGATTGCTCACAGATATTCATTTCCACTATTGTTTTGGCATTATAGTCTGTTCATGCTCGTTAATACTGGCAGTCTCTACTGAAAGCCATAGACTGGATAAAAATAGACATCAAATTACTTTCTCAACTTAGAGGTCCACTTTGAGCCTTGGGAAGCCTGAAGACCAGTAGGGCATGTCCTATGGATAAAAGCAAGATTTCAGGCTCCATACCTCAGAGTCTGGCACCTTTCATGCATACTAACATTCATGTTTTTGTTTAATACAAAAAAATGGAAAATATATTTCTTCTTACTTACCACAGAAGACCTGAGCTGAGCAGTCTCTATTTCCTTGGCTGTGATTGTGTTACTAGTGCCCCTTGGTCAAATTAGTGGTAGGGGAAGTGGTAAATCCATGCTGTGGCCAAAAGCTCCACTTACTCGCAATGTTAAATAAGACACCATTTCATAGTGTGCACTATGATCCTTACTTTTTTCTTATGTTTTTTTTGTTGTTCAGCAGTTAATATGCATGTTTGTGATCATCAGATTTAACACAGAGAGATAAACAGAGGCAGTTCAGACTGATCAAAATTGTTCTCTGAGCAAATTGTTTCAGGCTCTTAGCAAATTCATACATCACTGCATCTGTGAGGCATGGTTCATGTTTTGAAGGTTATTTTTTCAATCATGAGAACTGGAAACTTACCCTTTTTTCTCCTTTTAAATGAAAGCTGAGATTCCAGAGTCATAGAAAGGGTTTTGGATTAAGTTTCAGTACAATACTTTAAACTATTTTATGTTTTTCAGGAAATGAACTGACATGATGAGCTGCAGAAAACAAGTGGGGGAGGAAGAATGATTGAAAAGTAAAATTTCTATGCAGCAAGTCCTATAGTAATAAATGATGGAGCATTTCCAAAAGTTTGAGCGTCTGGAGATAGTCCGTTTATACAGTCAGTTTGGTTTTTGCTCCTGACTTAATACATTCTTGAATAATAGTTTCATGATTTGAGCTTGCAGAACTGTATCACTTCCCCCTCTTGGTTTGAAAAGCCACTACCGGTTACTTTCCAGGTAAATTCCACATAGGGAGCAAATTCCCCATTTGGATATGTGTCTGTGCAGCTCTAGAGTGCACTTTTAACTCAGTAGAGCCAGGTGTATCTGAGAACTTAATCTTAGCTTTAAGTACAAGGATAATAGAGTGGATTCCACAATTGGTCATTGGTTCTCTAGCAGATGATCATATACTCACGTGCCAGATAGTATTAGGATTTACTAGCATACGGTCTTCACACATGCACATACCTCTCCCCTTCATTGCTATTTTACCTAAAACCTTGGATCTCAAGTAGGATATGTCACACAAAGGGACATGCCATGCAGTGCCTCTGGGCTGGCTTTAATTTTGGTGGTTCTTCAATGTTTTTTCAACTTCCTCCAGTTATATCTAGCTCAGCTAGAAGCCCGCAGCTGCAAGATGCTAGCATTTGATTTAGCCACGCATAAATCATCCGTATAAAAATTGATTAATGATTTTTTGTTTCTTTTCTGCCTCAATCTCTCCTAAATAATTCATTTTTAATTTGCTCAGCGTTGCCAAAACACTGGTGCTGGCATTATTTGCCCAAAGTTAATAGAAAAATAGGAGAGCCCAGGAAAAATATTTGGTAACTGTGTTGAAATGCTTACAAAATTGTACTTACCTATATCTATAGGTAGATATAGATACAACATAGCAGAGGACTGATTTTTAATCTGAAGTGCCACATGTTCATAGGTACATAGCAAATGGATGGACTATATGGTATAATATTTTCAGCTGGCCAAAGAGCTTTGAAAAATTGCATTCTGGGATCAAAGGCAAAAATATACAGTAGGAAACTCTTCTATAGTGGTGGTATGGCACACATTTTTCTCTCTCATGACATAATTATCTGGAGAGTGTTGTGCAGCAAGTCAGTATGTTGGTGTTTTTACAACAAATTGTATCTATGGACAACAAAAAGGCATGTGTTGATCCTTTATTTTGTATGCAAACGGTATGCCTAATCTTTGAAAGCCTACTCAAAAGACTCCCGTTAGTATTTTAATATCAGGATACACCACTTGTCAGTGGGAGTTTGCATAAAGGCTCCAGGATTGAGCCCAGTATAGTTCAGTGATTGACGGTGAACATTATGTAAGTTTGACATAAGGTTATGTGTATGGTGCAATTAAATAACTGACCTTCGTCTGTGCCAGCTGATTCAAGCTTACAAGGCTCAGGCTATGGGGCTGTTTAATTGTATTGTAGACATACTTATAGACCAAGACCCCATTGCACTAGGTGCTATACAAGTATAGAAGAAAATGAAAGCCCCTAGCCCAAAGTACTTACAGTCTAAGTATAAAACAAGAGACAACAGATGGATGTAGGCTCATAGTTGGGGGAGTACAAGGAAATACAGAGGCAATACTGGTTAGCATGAAAGGTTGTGGTATCAGCCCACTGGCAGACTAGAAGTTGTCAAGTTATTTTTATAGGCATCACAGAAAAGGCGTTTTAAGGATAATAAAGTTGCTTTGTGGCTGTTTACAGGTTTCTTTTTTTAAGCAAATTATTCTGGAAAATGTAGTTATGATGATGTGGGGAGAAGAATCAAATAAGTAGGTTTAGAAATGTATTTGGGTGACTAAATTATGCTAACACTGTTTAACTGTGTGGTATCTGTCCCAGTGGTTGAGCCAAAATAAATTGATATATTTCCTGATATTACATTTTTGCTAAATATTTTTATTCTCCTTTCCCCAAAGATGCTCAGAATCATGCCTACCTTCATTGTCACACAGTCACTCCTTTCTTAGTCTTCCAATAAAGAAAATGTAACCCTTCTTCCTTCAGGAAGGGATAGGCCTATTTATTCCAAAGATTAATAGGAAGGTTTGGGAGAGGTTTTCCAGTGAAGTGTTAGTCTGATGATCTGGGAGAATTTTAGCCCGTTTTGAGTATTGCTGAAAAATGACTTTTTCCATGTTTCTCTCTGCAGGAGATTATTAGAACAATACATTTTTGAGCAAGAAATAACCCAATCTGTACACCATTAATATTTCATCCAAGTTACTTTTGCTTCAGAACAAATGGGGGGGAAAAATGATGGGCAAATCTATCCATAGTCTAACTTCATCAATTTTGGCAGAGATATGATAGGGACAAATATGGCCCAAGTAGCTTTTCCATGTCAGTTGTTTTGCTTCCATTTTGGTAGACCATAGATATGTAGCAGAAGCAGTAATCCTTAACACTAGAAAACAATTAAACATCTTTGTAGCTAAAACAGAAACAGGACTAAACTGGGTTGGTTTGAGGATTTGTTAGAACCACAAACCTTGGATCAGGATCGCTACATTTCAAGGAAATTTAGAACAGTTTACAGTAACAAGCACTAACTGTGGCAAACTCAGTGGTTTTATGTGGCAAAGTGGTTTTGGTGCCAAACTCACATGAACTAAATTCAGCCAAAAGTTTGCACTGACACCATGTAAACCCAAGTGACAGAGCAAACAACTGTAAAATCCACCTAAATGTGGACTAAATTACCAGAGTTGTGTGGTTGTTTTCTGGCATGCTCCACCTTGGGAAGCTCTCAGGAATTCCTCCATGTGGTTTAGTATCCACAGAGCTGTGGGGCGGTGCAGGTCTCAGTTGGTGTATAATGGTGCTCACTGATTGAGATGAGTGAGGGATGGACAGATAGCTAATAGATTGCTATAATAATATATATAATATAATAGAGTGCTATATGGCACAGTCTGCAAGAGCCTAGAAGACTTCCACTCTTTAGATCAGTGCTAAGTTCCATCCATTCCCTCTGTCCCACTCTAGGGAGAGAAGAGTATAGTCAGAGACAGTAAGGGCACCTGATGGCACCAGGGCTTCTATTGGAGTGGCTAAGTGTTGTCATGGATACACTGAGTTCTGTGTCGATGTAGATCTGCTTCAAGGCCATATCCCCTGATGTATTCACAAGAAACCAGCTCCTTCCATAAGGACATAGGACTGGAAAGGACCTCGTGTCAGAGACCAGTTCTCTGCTATGTCAGGCCATATAATTCTGTTAATGAATTTACCATAAACTCTAATTCAGGGTTGCTAGCACAAATGCAATCCAAGGTCAGTGGTAACCAAATGTTGCTATCCCAGAAATATTGTGGGTTCAAGCTCACCAACTTCTCTGAACACGTTTTTCAACTGAAGGGTAACATCTAACTTTCAGTCACCATCAGACGCTTGCACACAGTGCACCAACTGCCCATTCTCTTACACAAATGCTCATTTATTTATACAAATTACTCATCCATTTATTACAGAAGGACCACGACCATTTCCCCTCTCACTGGCCCATGAAGATCATCTCCTTCAAAGTGCAGAGCATAATCTCTTCTTATGGGAAGGATCTAATAGGAAGCTTGTAACACTTTGTCTTAGCCAAAAGGCCCAGAAATTTCCAAAACTCATTTTTCTGCATCAAGTATTACTTCATTCACTAGTCATTAAATCAACTCCTCATTTGTGAAGATCCAAGCCATGTAAACTTTTACAGTGGAGTTACTGACCCCCTGAAAATAGGGTTCTGTTCTGCAATATAGATAATGTCCTTGACTACTGCAGCGTGATGCAAATGCTACAATATAATTAATAGCAGGCTGCCCTCCATCTGTTAATGCTCCATTTTCAGTGGTCAATAAATATCATAAAGGGGGCAATCTATCTCTCACAAATGTTCAACAAGCACTAGGGCATATTCAGTGTATATTTCACCTGGAAAAGACATCCTTAATTAAATGGTAAATTAGAGCCAATTAGCATCTCCATTTTTAAATGTTGATGTGATGAATGATGTGCAAATTTGGGCAAGAGAAGGAAGCTCCCTCTGCCACCTGATCCACAGGAACATTTTTGCCAGAATGCCATGGTTTGGGTTGTGTATCTGGTGGGAAGAGAGCCACTGTTTGTCATCCTTTGGCAAAGTTAAAGCAGTTCCTATTGGTATTAAATCATGCAAAAATAGAGCTAGGTAAAATTTTCCAATTAAAACTTTTAGGAGAAAAATGCAAATTCATGTTGATTTTTGCCAAATTATTTCAGTCGTGGGGTGGAAAAAAATCCTTAAAATCAAAATGCTTTATTTTGGCACTTTCAAAAAAATTGTTTGATTTTTTTGTTTGTTTGTTTGTTTCAGTGTGATTTTTTGTTCAAAAGCAGTAAGGACAAAAGCAAAACAGAACACTTTGCATCAAATTGTTTCTTTCTACTCAATAATTCCTTTTTTGACTTTTTGATGTCCTGAAAACTTTCTTAAAAATTGGTTTTGGTTTGTCTCAAAACTAATAATTCTTCCAACACTTTTGATTGCTAGCAAACCAAAAATTCTGTTATTTGCTCAACTGCGTATAGGATCCTGCTCTGTACTTTTAGACCTCAGACTCTGTATGGACGTCCGATATAGCTGTATAAGTCCTGAGGGAGCCAATTGGCATGGGAGTGTAATACAGCCAGAAATATGCAAAAATAATCTGTGAATGTGCAGATGCCTTGAAATCCAAATGATTTCCCAGTGTATATAATGACATCTATCCCTTTGAAAGTCCATGATCCTACAAATTCTTTTTTGTGTGACATTTTGGAAAACACAATCTTTCAAAGGGTTCTATGGAAAACTAATGGGCATCTTTTATGAAAAACAAATAGTTGCCATTTTTTAATGAGCAATTTTTGGTTAAAAATAATTGGTTTTAAAAACCATACAGCTGAAAATCTTTGAATGCAAAAAAATTTCTGCAAACAATTTCATTTCCTTGAAAAAGCCATTTCTCACTGACGAGTGCTGATGAAATTTTTTCAACTGCTTCTTTCCCCAACTAAATGATGGCCTTCGTGCTTTTTTCACTTATGCAATTATAAATCTAGAGTAATGCCACTTAAGTCAATGGAATTTAAACTGGTTTCAAACCGGAGTAAGAGGAGGGAGAACCAGAGTCCTTGTACTCAGATCTATAGCCCTGCATAATTTTCTCTTCTTGCATATTTTGTTCCTCACATCAGGGGACTAGCAATCCAATGGCATTACTAACTGAACAAAAACTAAATCATATTCCTTTTAGCTTTGTCAAATAAGTGTTTTACTGATAGCTTATTTATTGTTGTTTCATGTTGTGGATGAATATATACAATTTTAAATATGAAATGGCAATTATTGCATTCATTACTTATATTTGTGGAGCAGAAAATATCAATTTATACTAAGAATAGTTCTTAAATAAATATTTGTATTAATAATTAATTACTCAGCAGGAGCTAATTGCCTATCAGAGTGGAATGCAGCATGAGATACTGCTTTGAGCATAATGGATGGTGGGGTGCTCCCATAAACACAAGCTGAAATCCTATGCACTGGCTAATGAAAAACATGCATCACAAAAAGAACAATACAGTAGAACTTTCAAAAAGCTACTTTAAAATATGATGGTTTTGACTTAAAGCTTCACTGTTAAAGGTGAAGGGTCAGCTCCTCAAATTCAATGGCGCTATACCAATTTACAGCAGTCAGGTGGCTATTCTGATTCATTCCAGCAGAAGATTTGGTCCTGAAATGTGAAGTACCTATTGTATGCACAATGCAGTGCATTCAAGCTGCAATTGTGCTACCGTAACTGTTAAACATAATGGGCCAAGTCCTCAGTTGGTGTAATTTGCATAACATCATTGCTTTCCGTGCAGCTACACTGATTTACTGACATCTGGTGTATGTTGTGCTTTACAAAGGAAAATGAGTCTAACTAACGTCTAATGGTTTCTGTTTTCTGCTAATGTTGTTTATTTTCTCTCATCCTCTGCCCTCTCCCACCCCACTGACTGTTTTTTACACTTGTTGTATCCAGTTTGAAATCTAAACTGATGGTTCTTTTCTCTAGAGACTGTCTTTTGGTATTTGTCCATACATTGCCCAGCCTCTCTGAGTGGATTTCCTAGGTGTTGTCTTAATCCAAATAAATAATAATTTGGTTTGCCTTGGTTTGTTGTTGGCATAAAACTTTCATAACACTTAGACGAAAAGATGAAATTTTATTGTTAGACAAAGATGATGAATGATGCTTACTGGGGATAAAAATATCCAAACTCTGTAGGGCGAAATCCTGGCCTCATTAAAGTCAATGGCAAAACTCCCATTGAATTAGGTGGGACTAGGGTTTCACCCT
Source organism: Mesoclemmys tuberculata (assembly GCA_007922155.1). Lineage (NCBI taxonomy): Eukaryota > Metazoa > Chordata > Testudines > Chelidae > Mesoclemmys > Mesoclemmys tuberculata. Next base: position 8,498,840 of record ML675622.1, on the reverse strand, counting down.
ACTTGTTTATCCTGACCCGTGACACCATTTTAACATGTCTGAATGTTATCTTACACAGCTCAGTGTTGTACTATGTAGTTGAAGACAATATCTCTTTTTTCATTTCTTTGCTATGAAGTGGTTAATATGTGATTACCTAGGTCTTTGTATTGTAATCAGGGCTCAAACGAGTCCTGCAATACTTAGAAAAATGTCAGTGTTTTCTCTTTCTCCCTCAATTTAAACTATAAAAGGTTAAGAAATATGTTTCCATGAAAGTGCTATCAAATCCTTAAAAAGTTAAATTCAAGGTATCCACTGGGAGAAACATTATCTGAATGATAGGCCATCTTGAAATTAACTTTTTATTTCTTATATCCAAATGTTTAAAACCTGGCACACTTTACATCCTTGCTGTGATATTTGTTTTCCTGAAACTGGACCAAACATTAACCATCATTAAGGGCTAGCAATCTGACCAAATTCTGCATTAGGAGTGACTTTTTTTTTTTAATTTTAAACTTGAGAAAGTTCGGAGCCCAAATGAACCAAACCAACATTTGCAAGTGCGCTAGCTACATTTAAAAGTTACAAGGGTTATCAATCCTTACGCTTCATGGCATGAAATGATTGCTGGCCAGGATCAGAAAGATATTCCTCCTGACACAAAATTGTACAATTGGCTTGATAAACTATTCCCATGTCATCATCTGTAGACCATTGCCAGAGGCAGGCTATTGGTCTTGATGGACCAATTTCCTGTTGGACAGTTCCTGTGCTTCTGAAGAATTAATTTCTCTACCAGATTATAAGAGTATTAAAACAGTTCCAGTTAGAGGATTCACCTACATAAGATCTGTGGCCTGAAGTTCTAGAGGTATGAAGCTTTCTGTCACCATCTGTTGGTAAAAAGGGAAAAAATGGCCATACAGCTGTTCCATCTTCATAAGCTCTTTACCCAGAAGTTCCAGAAGGGAAGGACCTTTGCCTCATCTTTTAGTGACTAAAGACTGCTTCATTTGCATAAGTTTTCTATCGGAATGTTTCCAGTGACACTTTGGAAGTCGCTATAACTGGACAAACTCAGAATTGGCGGGGTAGTGGAATTGAAATGAGAGAGGAAAGAAAGGAAAAGGGCCACTACTTTGAGGCAAGGAGTGCTTCTCTGTTGGCACAGACGTTACTCAAGTGAACAATGTGCTACCATTTCTCCTCCCCTCAGGATCCTCCACCACTACGAGGACTCTTTGATGGGAGATGATGCAGAGGATAGTAGCAGAGCTGAGTGAAACTCTGTGGGAGTCCTTGTACCCATCCGTTAAATAAAACCAAAATTGCTAAGGCTGATTGAGTTGGTGGAATCACAGAATCAGATCAGGCAGCACTTCTCAAAGTACTAGAGACAGGTCTACCTATATGCATCTCTAGGCTCTGGCACTACGCTACCCACTGACACCAAACTATGAGTGGGACAGAGAAGTCATGTGGTAAAGAGACATTTGCCAGTTGGATATTAACTCTGTTGGGTTAACAGCCTACTTCCAAAGTTATCAAGGGGGAGTGTTTGACTATCATCCATCTAGTGATGTTACTGATGTTTGCCCAAGTTGATCCTTTGCTTTCATAGGTTTTTTGTTTGTTTTGTTTCACACCCACTGCTTGTGGGTGGGAAAGTATTGTCTAATGAGAGTGTGCAGGGAAGGTATTTGGTCATCTCTCAAATTCTGTGTGAACACTCGAGCTGGAGGTGGTTAAGTACAGGTTCTTTTTAAAATTATTTGACCCCTCCCTTGTTGCTTCCAATAACACATAGCAAAAGGGTTACATCTGCATAGATGCTGTAAACTTGAATTAGTTTGCTAAATAGGAGAATAATTTATAAAACATTTTTTAAATCTTGTATACATTTGTAAATAAAGTCTCACTGAGTTTATGCACATGCATTCTTCAACATGGATATCCAATATGGAATTTTCTACATCAACATCCATAAAGGCAGAGAATGCTATTCAGGCCTGATTTCTCCACTGCCTTAAACATTACATTGTCACTGACACCGATGCTAAGTGAAAGTAAACTGGAAGCACTGTATATTCACTTTGCACAGTGTTGATGGCTTAAATACAAAACAGTGAAGAATCAGTTCCAATGGTGCACAAGTGGTTCTTCTTATTGTATTACCCATTTTCTTTAATGAACATTTTTTTCTATGGGAAAGCGTCCTTGAGTCAAGACAGCATTTCAGATGGGGACAATAACTTAAAACCTGCCTTTCAGACACTTATTACAAACAAATTTTTCAAGTTTGCCTATGTGCCATTACATATGCCACTGACATTTTATACTGTGGATTTTTTTCATGCAATACTAAGCACATTTTCCCCACTGTAACAGATGTCAGCATGACAAACTGGCTTTTTTTTTGTTTTTGTTGCTATAGTTTCTCTCAGCATAAAGCATTTGTTCAGAATGAATCAAATGCTTCCTGTGGAAAATGTATTTCTGTAGGTTATAAGGTAATGTTGATCAACATCACCGGAAAAAAAGGAGAGTCCTTAAACTATTGAATGATATCCCTCTACTCTCACTGCATTCAGCAACATCATGGGCCAGAACATTCCATCATGTAAGAACAGGCTTATCAGCTCTCTCACCTGGTAAACAGGCCATATTTAAATTAGACAGTGAGAAAATGCATGACAGCAGGCTACAACAACAAACTGCTGTGGGACCAGAACAACTGACGTGGGTTGCAGACTGAGAACTCCTGCAACACTGCTCCCAGATGCTAGGAGATGCTCTGGACACGATGCAGTTACACAGAGATTTGTGCCTCAGGGAGCACACTCTTTAAGGGGATGCACGGGAGCTACATAGACTAAACCATCCGTTAGGGTGTTACAGGTCTCTGGTGTATCTACCCACCCTGTTTTCTAGTGCTCTTCTTGAAGTCTGAGAGGACTTTTTGTATAATGATTGTGTACAAAATCATATCCTCTGCACTCCCCCTGATCCTCCAGGGATGATTCCTACTCTTCCCAACCTTGAATGACAGGTAAGACGGAAACTCAGAGTGGGAGATGTCTTTATTTGATCAAGTACTTAGGGCTTGTCTACATTTAGGTTTTGCGTCAATGTAACGAACTCGATTTTTAAACTGATTGAGTTAAATTGGTACAAAACCAATGTGAACGTAAAAACTTTGAACTATAATAAGAGCTGGTCTACACATTTTGTACCAATTTAACAAAATCAGTTACAAATTACCGGTAACTAGTTACATCTGTGTAAAAACTGTGTAGACCAGCATGTCATTTTGTTTTACTCATGGGTTTTCAGTCTAGCAGAATAACATAAGAAGGCATGTCTACATGGTCCAACAATGTGCACTTCGGGGGTGTGATTTCTAACCTGTTGTGCATTGATTGGTCTATACAGACGCTGCTGGTGCACAATAGTTTTCTTTGACATAAGTAAATGGAGCAGTCAGTGTAGTCATGCAAGAGTCGGGGGTTCAATAGGTAACTTATGTCTTGCTGACATTGCCTTTGTCAGTACAAGACGTGATCCAAAGCTCATTGAACTCAATGGGAAAGACACTCCTTGTCTTCAATGGGCTTTTGAATCAGGTCTTAATGTCAGAGTGCTTCTGGCAATGTCATGCTTTTCCCACACGCCAATGATTTTGCACTGAAGGTCCGAGTCATATTCCCAGGATTTGAATGTTTCAAGTTCAAATGGGTCACAAGCTATTTATTCCATTCAATATTGTTAGTGGTGCAACAGGTTAAAAGAACCAGACCACTGACATACTATTCAGGCTTAATCCTTTTGACAGACACATTCCTAAAATATTTTCTCTGTAGCAAAAAATCAAGAAATATATTTATATAGTATTTGAAATAATACCCTCTATTCTTCCTGCTGCACATTATCTAGCTAGTTGGAGTTCCATGGTTCATCTGTGCATAATGATTTCACAACAGAATATCTGAGGAAACTGATAAAATAGTCTCGCTCTCACAAGATTGTTCCCTTTTGTTCAGCTTTGTTTAATCTTGTGCAAAACTACATTTTCAGCTCCATGTTGACTTAATAAGGGCGTAAGAGTAAACTTTAAATTCTGCATAATAATGTCATGAGTTTTGACTGAAATTTCTCTCTCTTTCTATTCTGTTTCTTTATTGGCGTGATGAGTTCTGTGAACTGACCTTTTGACCGGCTCTGTGAGACAAAGGATCTGGAAATGAACTGAAATCCCCTTTTAGGACAACCCTACAAGCTCTGCAAGTGTGAAACTCCCATTGCAAAGGAAAGTTTGCAGGACCATGCCCTTAATCTCCCCTTTGCTCTGTATTTTCTGAGGAAAGGAAAAGATCTGCATCATCTCCCAACAAATCACATTTCTGCAATAATGTGCATTGGCCTTAACTGCTATATGATCAGTCTTCTGTCATTGTCTGCTTCAGATAACAGTATTTTTACTGTAATCAAAAGGAATAGGAATATAATAGCCTGCCTTGATTTTTTTGAGGAAGCTTGAATAATAACCATTCCCTCCTCAGACTAAAAAAAAAAAGAAACAAAAACCTTTTCTGGGGGAAAAAAACATAAGACTACGGACAGACTGAGCAGTAAGTCTCTGAACAATAAATAAGAATCCTACATAGATGTGTAAAGGTACAAGATGAATTATTAAAAAGACCCCTAATTTCCAGTGGCCTGATCAAAGCCCTTTTTCAAAATACACATTTTTTTAAGATGCATGAATCCTCCTGAAGTCAGTGAGATCCAAACCGTTAAAACACAAACAATTTGTTAAGAATGCACGTCACTGTGTCTCACATCGAGATGAAAATAAGTCTTCGGGGAAGTGATTGGCCATCTCTGAAGTTATTCCTGTGCAAAGGAATAATCAGTATTATAGAGGCTTTAGCTTTATTACTGGCAAGTTCTTGTGTGTTGCTGCCAGAAGCATCTCTGATCATGTTACCCCGTCTTCAGATCCTGTGACTGGCTACCCATTGTTCTGTGTATCCAATTCAAATTCCTTTAATTTCAGAACCCTGCCTTATTCAGCCCCTCACTTATCCCTCTAACTTTGAGCCAGATCTTCAGCTGGTGTAAATCGTTATAGCTATACTGGAGTCAAAATAATATAAGATGATATCTTTTGAGAGAACCACAAAGCTGGCTATATTCAGAAAACATAATTCATAATGATAAGACAGGCTTCCCCATTCTCCTGTTTGATAAATGTGGATGAGAATTTTCATGAGGGACCATTCTAATAAATGATTTGACATGTATTAACCACACATCTGTCTAATTTTTTACTTTCATTTATAACACAAAATATTGACTGAACCTATGCAACTGTTGATGGAATTGATGTAAATGAGAAAAATAGTATATATTGGAGAGGTGTTGCTGAAATGATGCTGGGAAATCAATAGACTGTGAAGTTATGACTAAGTGTAAAAAGAGGAAAAAGAGAAAATGGCTGGTTGCAAGTATCCAGATATGCAGTCTATTATTGAAATGTCAAGGCGCAATAATAAGCTGTGAAAATGGCCAGAGTTATGGAGGGATGAGGGATCTCTTGGGTTATCTCTACACCCATCCATAAAATCCCTGTGTACCATTGTTGAGAATGAAAGATGTTGAAACCCAGGAACACCTTCTTAGGAATTTCAGTTAGTACTATTTTTGTGACTATGCATCTTACCTTGCACTCCTTTCTCCAACAAAACTCCCATTGGCATGAATCTCATTGGATTATGCTTTATACTCCATTTTTGGAGGCAAGATTTTGATGTGGAAGAAGACAGGCCCTCAATTCTAATTCCCTCTTTACTTCTGCACCTATACCAGTAATAAGGAACAAAAGAAGTCATGTGGGCTGAGCTGCAGAATACATAGAATGAGTCTGACCCTACACATGTTCTACAGTACTATAGAATCTAAACTTTCTGTTAAATTAAAACCAGACTCAAAACCCAACATTTCTCTAGCTCCTCTGGTTGTAAATCTAACATTCACCTGCACTTCGATACCTATTAACGATACATTCTAATAGACTAAAATTATATAGAAGTGTCAGTTTCCCCTGTTGTTTTACTGGAGTGTTGATTGCGAAGCTTAATGATTAAAAGCTCAAACTGAAATGTAATTGTCAAGAATTCTGGCAACTCAATTGCTGCTGAAGAAAGGTACCAGACATATCCAGAAAATGAATTTATCTGGTGCAGCTTGGAGATACTGAATTTCTTGACATTCCATTCATTTGGACAGAAATTCTATAGGAACCTATTTCTGCTATATTCTAGTAGCAACAAAAGGGGTGTTAAGTAACCAAACCTGATGACTTACTTGACTTCAGTTTTGAGTTTGCATCAAATGATGCATCTGTGAAGTGTACCAAAAATAACCCAGAAAATATGACAAATTGGCATGAGCTCCATGGATTTGAATGAGAAAAAGATATCTTTCAAGTCAGTTTTAACTCATTTATCAGCATTCAGGTCCTAATCCAACTCCCATGGAAATCAATGGGAAGAGTACTACGGTGTTGACCTCGGTTGCTGTTGGATGGATAGAGTTAGTATGTTACTTATAGCTGTAAGAGATAATGGTGTGTAGACCTGCTAAACTACAGAAGTGACTATTTTCATCCTTCAGAAGTCAATCTTTATACAAGTGCCACTCTTTAGTGGGGGGGACCCCAAAAACTCAAGAGTTAACAGAAGAATGCCTTTCCTTTTAAGACCATTTATTCACTTCATAAACATCCTTTTCTACCAGCCTACAGCAACTGCCTAAGGAAATTAAGAATCATCGTCCTATTAGATGTTACAGGTACCCCAGAACATAAGATTTCTATCATCCCAACTACTGCCTTGATTTTGTGGTTTCACAAATGAAGTGCCATTTTGGCATACTTGATTGATTTAGTCCTTTCTGCCAAAGGCACTATTACCTGGACCTGACATTTAATTAGGGCTCTATACCCTGCTCATCACCATTCAGTCCAAACATTTAAAGACATTTTGATGACTAAAAGCTGGTTTATGGCATCATTTGCTCACATGCAGCCTAGCTGATTTCTTTCACTCTCACTCTTTAAAGAGCTTTGTATTTCAGTTCAATTAACTGATCCGAAAATTATTTTAGAAAAAAATATTTCAAAATGGTTGCTACACATCTTAAACTGCCAATCCAAAGCACAGGAGGAGGACAGTCATGCATGTGGAGGCTTGTAAATGTGTGGCTAGCCGCATTGTATAGCCCAATCTTATGAATAGCCAATTGTAAGTAATCCAAATTTCAAAGGACAGACTGGCCTGAGGAGGTGTGTACAAGTGATTAGAATTTCAAAGAGCTCAGAATAAACACCAGCTCTTTGATGGGATAATTTATGCATGAAAGGGCAGGAAGAACTGTCTGAGTTGTTCTTGGAAAGTTCACACAGAGCAGCATTAAGTTAAGCATTTAAAAGCACGCTTTGGCAAATGATATCTGGTCATATGAATTCTGCCGGAGGCCTTTAGCAAATTAAGACACTGACCCAGGGTACAGCGTGATAAATTTTACTTTAGGCTATTCAGACTTTAAGGGAAGAGTGATAAGGAGAGGGCAAACCTTAAAAAATAGGAGCCATAGATTGTAGAAGATGTACTTTTAAGTGTGGCTGTTGCCATTTTTGACCAAATCAAAATGTACTATGTTGCAAAATGTAAACCATGTAAAAACCTAATGGGACTGGAGGTTTGGGGTCATGGTGGTGGTGGAGAGAGGGGAAGAAACCTCGTAGGTATTCACTTTTTGAATATCTCCTTATTGTCTGTCAGTCACTTCCTGCTTTGAGGCAAAGCCTACCCCTTCCTTTCTGATCTGATGACGTATGAAATGGCAGACATTGGAGACACTTGATAGGCTAAGTCCCAGTTTCCATGTTTCTGTTTTGTCCAATCTATTTTATCCAGTGTGTAAATGTTTATAAGGCCCTTATCACCTTGGAGCCTTAGGAGTGAGGCTTTGTCGGGTACATTTCAAATAACTGAAAAGCAAATGCCTCCTAGAGCTGGTTGAAAAACTTTTCCCATCCTGAAAAAATTGAGAGAGCAAAAAATTTTCCCATCCCAAATCATGATGTAGTCGAAGACTCAGAATTTTCCTGAAACAAAAATCCAAAAACATTATTTTGTTTTCTTTGAATCAGTTGCATATACACAAATCCATGCCCTCATGCATAGATTTCTGCCATTCCAGCTTCTGAGTTTCTACTATACGGAGGTTTGAGCCTTTCTGTTAACCACTGCATAGCCCTACTTCACAATGTAAGTGGTGTGAAAGGTCTTGAGCGAACTAATGCAACCCCCTCAGCTTTCATTCCATGTTTTGCCAGATTGTGAAGTACATTGCACAAGCAGGCAGTAGTCTCATTGAACTTTAGACAGGGATGGATAATTTTGAACGGTGATGATGGTTTTGCAAATTGTCACACTTCAAGTCTTAGGAAGATCACCTCTTCCGTCTCTTCTCCCCATCCTGCATACACATTACTTAAAAACCATAGAACTTGATTCAGCACCTGTTGAGCTGATGACAAAACTCCCACTGACATCAGTGATGCAGGATGAGGGCCTAAGTGCATTGAAAGTGGTTAACGTATTGCCAAAGTCAGCCTACTGGCCTTGTTCAAGCAATAGTTTGATCCAATATCCAGTCTTTTCTCCTATGATGCCTTTAGGTGGCCATCAGGAAACTCAGGCTGAAAAAGGCTCACTTTCACCAGAACATGTAGAAATAAAATTTAAATACTAAATAAAGGATGATATTTATTTAAATATTAAGTAACGTTTGTACAAGAAATCCATTAAAACACAGCAAAAACATGTGTTAACCAATGATCAAAGTACAATTGATTTAACAATGTAAAACATCTTTGGAAGAACTATATTACCATATCAAAAAGACACCTTTGCTCCTGTTGTTAGGCGCTACAAGTGGTGATGAAAGCATTACATCTACGAAACTAGTAACCCTCAAAGCAATTTAATATCAGTGCAATGGAAACACTCTTCTGAGTGAGAATAAGAATGTATACTCCCAGGATCTGATTCAATCATACCTGTTGAAGAAGCTTCTGAAAATGTGTGCCTAGAATGAAATTAATCCCTTTGTGAATTCAACCCCTTGGAATGTATCCTGAGCTTAGTCCCTTATGTCTCAGAAGCCCTGTCAAGAAGCAGGAGCATTGTAGGTGTCCTAGGGAGTAGAACAACTGGATTCTCATTTGAATTTGTTGACTGGGATCACCTGCACCGTGGCAACTGCTACCATTCCCAACACCTGTCATGTATTTGACTACATTCCTTCTTGACCTAACTTTGGAGCTTGGTGTATACAGTGTGTGAATTTCACCATTGGACAATGACACCAAATTAAAATGTATGTTCATTGCAAAACCAAAGCTAAATTCCATTAAGCCAGTGTTCAGTTTGTCAAGTTAAAAGTGCTTCAGTTCAGGAAATGAAAAGAACGAAGATTCCCAGAGCAAAGTTAACTCAGCTGCTGTGCGCATCTTATTTGTTTTAGAACACAGCGTAACATTAGACGGCAGCTTTAATCAGAGGAAGAAAGGAACACTAAAACATCTTACCCCGAAACTGCTGAAGAGTTGTTTAACCATGGTAACCAGGAGACTGAAATCTCTTTTGTGATGCATTGGCTTTCCTATAGGCACTATTGTAAAGCAAATTCCCACTAGAAAGGGAAAGATTTTGCTATTGGTAGATTGGCAACTTCTATCAGCCTTTGTCATAATAGAAGCAGATGGAGATCTTGAATGAAAAATTACCAAACTAGTAAAGGAAATGCCTTTTTGTACAATATACAAGTAACCTGTGAAACTCATTGGTACAGGACATCACTGGAGTTAAGCATTTAGCAGTATGTATAGAAAGGATATAAACATAATATCCAGAGTTATAATAAATATATTTTAACAGCTTTTTGGATAATCAGTTTCACTGCGTAAGCCATCGGTCACCTCATACAGGTTAAGAAAGAATTTGCCTTCCAGGAAAATTATTCCATAATTGCCTAATATGGGGCTTCTTGCTCTTTCCTTGGAACACTTGGTACTGGTCACAGTTGAGATAGAACAATTGCCAAGCTGGACTACTAAGCTGATCTGGTATGGCATCTTCTTTTCATATGTTAGAACTTCTCTTATTAAAAATTTCCTTGCTGAAAAGAATGACATTTGGGGGCCGTATTCACCATGGACATAAATCTGTTGACTTGAATATGGAGATAGTGAATTTCATCTTTTATTTTTGTTTACTTTTGCTTTTCATTCTACTGTGTAAGGGAATGAAAAGCAAAAATGCAAGTAGGCTGGTGAAAGCATATCATTTAGGTTCTATAGGACATCAACGCTTACATGTATTTATTGTGCACAAACATATTTATGTCAGTGTGGTCTTGGAATTTGACTATCTTCTCAAATCTAATCCTGTAGCTTTTAATGGAATGAAATTTTGTTTGAATGCAATTCTTCTTGTAAGTTAACTTGCTGATGAATACTTTAGGCCCCACCGAACTTGAGCCAAATGATTTTCATGAAAGAACTTTAAAAAAAAAAGTCAGAAAAAGTGAGCTTCAGCAAGTATGTGTACAGTTCTACAAATGTGAAAAGCAGAACATTTGATGCCTCTCTGTGGGAATGCACAGAGGTTTTAGAATGAAGATAGCATTTGTGCTGCACTGCCTATGTTTTCAAACATCACTAGGCATGTCTTTAATTATTACACACTCTCTTGTCTTCTCCCCAAATTCTTTTCTTTCAGAATGCCATTTATTGGCAGGTTCACAGACAGAGCAGAGATGATTTTATATTTCTTTGGAAGGGAACATTGTAGTTTTACACTGCAAGTTCTTTGTCTTTCATAACAGCATTTGAATCCATCTGTTCAGTCTAACCATTCCTCACAGGCAAAATCCATCAGCTCTGTAGAATAAGCATATGCATCATGTGTGCTCTGACCTGATACAACCTAGAAGTGAGATTTCTTAATTTTTAAAAGTGGATCTAAGATACTGAGTTCAGAGGGGGATCTAGACCAGAACTTCTCAAAAGTTTGGGGTGTTTGGATCCTGGGTTTGTATTCCATTTCTATGTCTTTTTTTTAATCCCTAACTATACATTCTAGTCTGTCGGGTGAAATCATTGTTAAAAACTCTCTTCACTACATAAATGCTTTACCTGCATGAGTGAATATATTTTGAAATAAGAAAACAAAGAAATAGTTCCATCCCAGAAACCATAGGTTAAAAAGTGGGAGAGATGGGGAAAGGCAGTCCCCATTGTCAAACATTAGCATCTCCAAAGGACAACTAAACCTCGCAATTGGATGCATTTGACATGTAGGACCTGTTCTATGGACCTGCTTTTACAAGGTGATCATCCAGGACTCCCACTGATGGTAAAGGGATATAAGGGTGCTCAGTGGACTGGCAGGAATGCCACCTAAATATTCAAGCGCTGGTTGGAGTATCCAGATGTCTCGTTAATGTGCCCTTAGTATGTCTGTGCTGTCCCCTAGCCAAGGACAAGCTTCTCCAGAGGAGTTGTATGGAGCTATCCTCTTCCTTCAGATGTATTTATCTACAAATAAGTGGTTCATCAGGCAAATTGTTCTCCTGGGGAATCTGGAAATTGTTGGGAATGGGAGAATAAAGGCCTTGGGAACAATTCTCAGGGACTGTCAAAAGTTACAATCCAGAGTCAGCAACAGCATCAGTGAAGGAGAAGGAGGACTTAGTATGTTGGGTGCTTTGCAATCACGTGCTATCTGTGTAACTGGTGATAAGCTTCAAATCAGTTTTACAGAAGGAAGAGCCATGGGCAGTTCATTTTCAGAGCCATCAGGCAATTAACGCTTGATGCATTTATTTTTGTAAAGGTCAGGAGACAATTGCATGTCTCACTTGTTCTCACAATGGTATATGAAAACATCCAATTTGTGTTCCTGGTACACATGCAAACTCAGATGAGGTGTACAGTAGATTGTCTGTCTGATTTAAAAAAAAAATCGAACCCTGGCAGTTTAATGTGTTTGAAATTGTTCAGTGAAGAGCTGGTAAATTCTGGATAGTACAGAATTATCATTACTATACCATTGTCCTATTTTACTATTACAACTTGCCATTGAAGAGTGAAATGCAGGGGTAGATGTGATTGTGGAGTTCAGTATACAGATTGTACCATGTGTAATGACTTTAAGCAAACTAAAATGTCAATTAATGTGAAATTCTAGGCTAGATATGGTTTTATTTTCACTTACAGGTTGGCTAAAAATTTAAAACCTTTGACTTTGTGTAATTATCAGGCCTTCCTGCTTTTGCATCAGGCGTGATGGTTTAAGTATAATATACCAGTGTTTCTCAACCTTTTAAGTAGCAAGTATCCCCTAACTTCTGAAAATTTTAACAAGTACCCCAACACTGAATTTTCCATGATAGATGACAATGACAGATGTCAGATCTAGTTGGGGTAGGGTTACCACCTCTTCACCAAGGGTGAGCAACTCAAGTGTGTACCTGGGCTAGAGGTAATGTTGGCCAAAGCTAGGAGGCTTTGAGTGGCATGCCAGTGCTGGGGAATATAAAGCTCCATGCTAAATTTTATGCCATAGATTTGATAGGTGAAAGGGTTGAGAGAGAGACAGGAAAAGAGGGTAACTGGTGAAATCTGAGGCTTTCATAGTTGCCAATTTCCCTGCTCTAGCTGAGCAGGGAAATTGACAAGTTTTGTGGGCACTGGGCTTTCAGACAGGGAGAGGAGCTGCCACCTGGGCAAGTTGCAGGCAGCTGCCGCCTGGCTGCCAGCCTGGGAGATGGGCGACTGCCACCCAATCCGAGCTGGGGCAGAGGAGGATTCTGAACCAGCTGGGAACCAGGGATGTGGGCAGGCGGCTGCTGCCAGTCTTCAGGTTGGAGCGCTGGAGGCTGTCCTTCGGCTCAGAGCCAGGGCACGAGTGGCTGCCACCGAGCTATGAGGCCGGCTCGCAAGAGGCAGGAGGCTGCCACCAGGTTCCCACCTTGGAGCTGAGACCCTGTGGGAAATGGGGGGCTGCTTCCCGCTTCCCCCAGAAGCTAGCAGCTGCCACCGACCTCCCAGCTGGAAGCTGTGACCAGGTGGGATGCAGGGGGCTGCCACCTGCCTTCCCCAGAAGCTGGGGGCTGTCGCTCGCTTCCCAGCTGGGACTGGGTGGAAAGCAGGTGGCTGCTGCGCGCCTTCCCCAAAAGCTGGAGGCAGCTGCCAGCTGGGAGCTGAGACTGGGCGGGAAGTGGGCTGCTGGCCCCTGCCTCCCCTTCACTCTGTTTTTCCCCGGGTACCCCCTGCCTGTGTCTCGCTTACCCCCAGGGTACCACAGGTTGAGAAACTATGTAACACTGAAACTATGAAACACTGAAACTATGAAACACTGAAACTATGAAACACTGTCAGAAAAGCATTTAATATTGCTCAGTTGTCCAGTCAACGAATAATAGAAAGTGGGTGTCATGATCAGTTTCTGATTTTAGGAGTCAGCCTGCTTCAGCATATAATATAATCCTTTTTAGGAGCTACAGATCAACTTTTACACCGTGTGACTCTTGGACTGTTAGATGTGTAACTTTCTGACGGCTAATGTCAGAGGTATTAGATTGTTGATTGACACCCAAATCTTATTTCATACACTTTGAGACAGTTGCATAGCTCCTTCAAATTTTTTATATTCTGATCAATAAGAATAACAAGCACCATAACACACATGCTGACAGCCTCATTACCACACAATACGCGTTTTTTGCCACGTGCTGAATTAAAATATCTCCTCTCAGTGTTATCATTGCATTTAATATTGCTGCTCATTGAAAAAGACAATAAAACATGGAATTTCAAGGTTCAGCCTGTGTTTCCATACTGTGAAACACTGCTATATAATTGTATTTTAGACTATTGTGAACAGAGTGATGAATTACAAGAGCTATTGTAACTAGTTAAGCAGCTAATAGCATAGATATGAAATGAATGGTAACAATACAAGCTGTTTTCCCTCGGGTTCAATGTACTTTTTTGTTTATTGCAACAACAAAAAAAGGAATTAACAGTTTATTTTAATGGGGCTCAATTAAATCTGTACATCATATTAATATTTTAAACTGTCTCAGTAATATGTAAGTTGTGTGTTCACTTGATTGTCCTAGAAAAGGGAGTAAAGAGTCTGTGGTGGAAAGATGAATTATCAAGCTAAAACTGAACTACTACAAATGAATACTCTATACGCAGGTAGCATAAATACAGATAAGTGACTAAAATTTTTTTTTCAAGCTTCATGGCAAATACATTTATGTAGGCCTTTTGTGTCTATAGAAAAATACATGTTGCTTTTTTAATGTTTTCTTCATGCTTGCAACAATGAGCTGCTATACTTGTTGCATTGGTCATTTTCATAGTTCATTCATTAAAACATCTTTGTTCAAATTTAAATACAGCTGCTGTAAAACCTCTAACTTGCTGCTATAAAGTATTGTGGAATCCTAAATTCTGCAGCCACTCCCTGGTTTTCCTTGCCACAGAGTACATAGATCCTTGCTTATAATTTACTTGCTCCTATTTCCTGAACAATTTTTGTAGCCTTCTGCTATTTGGACAAATGTGTTCTTCTGCTCTGCAGTAACCTAGTATGTAGTATTATCCAAAAACCAATGTGAACCCAGTGTTGGTAAACCACTTTTAGACACTTAAAGTGAAGCTTTCAGATATAGAATAAGGATCCTGCAATGCAATATGTGCATATACCTGGGGAAATCACTGAAGTGAATGGGTTTCCGTATGATCAGTGGGATCCACCTATACATGTCACACTGCAGGATCAGGATCGACATACGCACAGAAAACTCCTTGTCCCATTGAATCAAATGATAATTTTGTCATCGAAGTCAATGGGAATAGCCTTTCAGCCTCTAGTTTGATGAGAAGTTTGACAGGAAGCCTTCAAATCTCTCTGGCTAATGGATAAATGAATGTTCTGAAAGGTGAGTGAATGAATGGCAGTTTCTGGATGGCAGTACAATAAGAGGCATACAATATATTGGCAAAGGTATATAAGGGACTTATAAGGGGTAAAAAAATAAAATGGATACTACTTTAGAGCAACCCCCTCATGTGCTCATTAAGTAAAATATTTCCAGGTTTAGTACAAGTCTTGTCAATATGTATCACTCCACCTCAAGACAAAGAGCTTTGGCCTTGCTTGCAAAAGGGGTTATTGTCACATGGTTTCATCACATTCACGTGATGCATTCAGTATCGATGAAAGTGAGTAGACCTCTCAATCCCATAGTTTACCTCATTGAGCTACCTGGTGATTTACCTGCTGTAAATCCACCTTAACCAATTAGTTCAGGGGTTTCCTCCACTGTGGCACTCACTGATCTCCAGGGATCCCTGATGTTTGGGGTGGGTCCTCCAGTCCATCCCATTTTGGAAGGGTAATGATCAAGGAGTTCCTCCTTCATCATTCAGTTTTCATTCCTCAAGTATCCTTCCATGGATTTACATCAGAAGATGGCAACCCAGCCTCAAATTATAATCAAGCATATAGCCTTCATTTCTGAGTCCAGTGAAGAAAAGCAATTTTGACCTACACAATCAACTTCCAATTTAGCTTGATACTGCTGAGCATATTTAAAAGCTCCATTGTTCATAGACTTCCCTTCTAGACAGTTGTGCAGAGAAATTTTTTAGGAAAAAAAATTCTATTTTTCTAATAGAATTTGTTTTCTTTGGCCCCGGGCCATTTTTACTGCTTATTCCTTATCTTTATAAATTAAACATTTCACAAGAATCGGTCTTGCTTTCTCACCACTTCTGGGGTCTGTGACCCCTTTCTGTAAGTTAAAAAATAAGAATTGTGTCTGGAAGCTAAATCTTTAAGCAAAGACTGAATAAATTCTACAAAGTCAACCCTTAGCACATTCTAGAATGCCAATTACTCTCTTGTTTGATCTTCCTTGGCAATTTTCCAGATTGTCAACTTTTTCATGAAGATAAGATATTTCCTTTTCATATTATTCTTTATCCTTCTTAACGCCTGAAATATCATCTTCTGCATTACTAATCCTTTCCTTCACAGTACTTGTTCTAACTTACACTGTATTTGTCAACTCTTACTATTTTCTCTCTCCTTCACCCTTTTTGTTACAACCAGGAATGATCCTCTGCACAAAAATATGACTAGTACAAAATCAAACATTTTGGGCGTCTGGCACAGCGGTGTAGATTTGCCCTTTTTGCAGGTACAGAATGCGCTCAGAAAATTGGTTACCTGCATTTTGATGCCTGCAATTTAGTTGCATGCATAAAACCAGAGAACCTGCACTTCCAACTACTTAACTTCAGGTACTGATCTGGTAGCTCAACACATGCTCCTATTTTCAGGCCTCAACTGAACTGAAATGCACAACTCCATGGGTCCAATCCTGCCTTTCTTGTTACCCAAAATTCCCATTAAAATCATAAAAATTTTGGCATTTCAATAGGTCTAGAATTCTTGAGTTTCATGCTTAGTTAGGAGGTAGAGCATCTTCCTCTAACAGTTCAAGCTGTTGCATGAAACATTTGGAATTGCTGGTATGTTAAATGGTACAGAAAGGTTACATGCAGCCCTAACATTTCTTGGGATTTTGTCATCTATTGTTTTATCTTCATACATCTTTTCAATGTTTTATTACAACAGAAGACAATAGCATAGCTTAACATCTTTGAGAGAGGTTAGTAAGTATTATTCAAGTCATGAGGCTCCCATTGATGTTATGTTGAGAAAACCATTGAAATAGATAGTTAATCCTTGGAGGAGTATTGAAGAGGTTAGTAGTACATTATATTCTGCAGAGACTCAGACGGGTTGAAGCAATTGTGTTGTGCTAAAAGCAAGATTGATGGTTTTTATGGCTGGGGAATAAGAATGGATAGTTTTTAACATTCCCTAAGGATTCTGTGAAAGAGTTACATGAAACTTTATCAGCTTTAGTGTCAGCAATGATTCTTTAAAGGTGCTAATGTTTTTATGTAGTTGACTGGCATATTAAGAAATAGACTTAAGATACTTCTCACTAATATCAATGCATTTTTTAAATGGAAGGTAGAGAAGCCCATTGAAGTCAATGGAAAGATGCCTGTTGATGCCAATGAACTTTGGATAAATCCCTTTAATGATAGGGGTGGCATGTACCCACAAAACTACACCCAAGAGGTAGCTACTTAAAAAATATTAAAAAATCAAGCTTTGATACATATATTTTTTAATTGTTAGCATTTTACAGGAATATTTGCAAGTAAATTGCCACATAAAATACACAGATGACTATTCATGTGTTTGAGATCTTTTAACTGATGGTAATGTAACTACAGCTGATATTTAAAGCATCTGTTTAAAATTAGAAACCATCCATCCATGAACCATATATGAATACAGTTTCATGCATACTTGGTACACTCTGCACAGGTATTTGGTGTAGTATTAGAATACGCACAACAGTTGGCAAAGGTTTATAGATAAAATGCCTATATATTCAAAAGAAAACAATAACCTTGATTTTTTGGTCTAACGTAGCACTTTAAATAATTTTAATTTCTAGAGAGTTGTGTGTAGAACTTTTAAAAGGACACCCATCATTTAGGCATCTAAATTCACTTTTGAAAATGTAGTCCATATATAGGTAGTTAGCTATAAATATCTATGAGTGGCTTCTGTGTGTGTATATATAAAATACGATCCTACGTACTTGGCTGATTTACTGGTTTTATAGAGAGGTAAGAATATCGGGTGAAATCCTGATCCCATTGAAGTAAAGGCACCAAATTATAACATAGGATTTTTGTTGTATTTTTTAGTTTACTTGGCTTCAGTCACAGATCCTCTGAATTACCCATAAAGAACTCCATTCATTCCCATTTTCTTTCTTTTCCTATCCAGTTTGTGTTTCTATCACATAAATTTGATGTTTAAAACAAAAAATATCCCCCTAATCTTCTACAGACAATTCTCAACTTTCAGCAGACTGTCACAGCTGTTAGAGGTAGGTGAGGAAGCAGGCTCCACAGTTTTGATATGTTGTGGTCAAGCCAGTACAGTGGGTTAGGAATTATTTTATTGCAATGTCTTTTTTCCAGAAAATGCAGACTTGTTAAACTGTAACTGATTGTTTGAAAGGGTCAGTTTCAACAAACTTCCTGTACTGGAAAATGTTTTCAAAAAGGAAGTTTCAAAATTGTCAAAACATCTAATTTAAATTAAAAAAAAAACAACAACAAAACTTAGTTCTGATTTTTGGTTCAAAGTGATTTTGCATTTCAAAATATAAGTCTAAACTGTACACTCTGCCAATGCATGGAAGATTTAGATGTGCCTTATAATCCACTGTGGCACTTCTGCTGATGCCAGTGGGAACTGCATGCACCATGAAGGAGAATGTACAGCTGCAAACCTTGTGGCTTGAAATGTGATATTTAATTAGAAAGAAGGAACACAGCAATGTTTTACATTAAAGTGGTGTGAGTTTCTGTAGCCTTGTCTGTCCTCAAAGTCAATCATTGTTTAATTAGATGACCAGTACAACGAATGTCATGAAAATTTGCATGCTGTGTTGCACAAGTCAGTATATCCTCACATGTGGTGAGGTCAGGGACCCATCTAAGTTAGTGAGGGAGAACCTATCTCTCCACTCTACCATCCGTCAGCAAGAACCCTGCTAAAGATTAGTGAAAATTCTCAAAACTAAATGTGAAATTTTACATGCACATATCTGCATTAACAGTACATATGCTCATCTTAAAATATCCCAGACAATGTCCGCCTTGTTTTACAGTTGCTAGTAAATAGGAATCCAATTAATTCACTTATATATATAAATATATATAATGTTGGTTTTTCAGATGTGGAGTTGAAATGCACACAGGGCTCCATCCATATATGGACCAGGACCGAAGGGAAAAGGACAACTATTGGGCCACCAGGTATTCTGCAAATGTAGTCATTATTATATCAGAGTGTTTGCATTGCTTCCCCTTCTAAGTACAGAGAGTATGTTAATTGCTGAGGTAGAGTTAATGCAATATTTGTAAGTAGGCCCAGTGTATTGTTGCCCCTCTGCCAATAGTAGTGGATGTTGAGCCCTTGCAGATTGGTTTCCCCCTGGAGGAGAAATCAATGTTGCAATCAGAGTCTGTGCTGTGCAGCCAGTTTGTTTTATGCTATGTGCACCTGTCCCTGAACAGAGGTGGGCACACAAGGCATGCAGACAATCTCCTCTTTCACAGTTCTCAGCCAAACACCAATGCCTGGTTCCCAGGCAACCAATTTGTCCCACAAATTGACTCTAATTTGGTCTCTATCTTGATCTCTCTGTTTCCCTTTTTCTTTGCTGCATCTCCTCCCAGCAACAACACAGTATTTCAGCCAAGACTAAAAACTTGCTGTATGCCAAGAAAAAAGAGATTGAGAGACTATATGTACAAGTCTGGTGAGCTCTGCTATAACAGTTTGATGAAAGACTGTAGGTTAGTCTCCAAAGGGAACTAGTAACAGTACCATCACTTGGGACATTTAAAACTAGATGGGCACTAGATTAGCATACCTAATGGGAACTGATAAAACAATCTCATATGTCTCCCACTATAATTCTTGTGAGTCCATAATGATGTTGTCCGATTGAATAGAAGGATACAGCAGGGCCAAAACAGGAAAACAAAAAAGGATAAGCTTGTGCTGTTAAATGATCTTTTTTTAATTATGTCATCCCCGAGGGATAATTTGGAAACTGTTATATAACTATTGGGTATATATTGCTTGATAAGCAAGGGGTTAAGCATTCAAGGTTTCATTCTGTTTCACTAGTTTTCAGTCCTATTTTTCAGCCAGAACATAATCACTCCTAAAATATAGGTTCTATTCTGTGATACTTTTACAAAAATGGAAATCTGTATTGTTCTTTGTTCTGATGTGTCATCTTTCAAGCACAAAACTTTTGTCCCTATTCAGCCTGGATTCTATTATCTCATGTGATCTTATGTAATGACTAGTTTGGTGACAGAATGCATTGTGTTTCTCACTATGAAGCTGGTAGTTAAAAAAAGATTGAGATTGTTTTCTTTCCACACTTAGATTTCTTCATATTCTTATTTTTTGATTTTTTGCAGCTGATCTACAAGAACAGCCTTAAAGATGTTTGCATTTTGAAGAGATGATTCTAATATTTGATCAAATTGCTAAAATTTGTGTTTTGCATTCATTGACAAAATCTCATGCTATGAGAATGTGAGGTGAATTCTTTCTATAGGACCAAATCCTATTGGCAAGTCCAGTCCAACATGATAGTCAAACAAAATTTGTGAAATTTCATTCTAAACCTGCTTGAAGGTGTCTCGTCCAGAAAGGCAATGTAAGCCTTAAGAAGGGTTATTGGAAATTTCTTGTCACATGGTTCTAGCACATCACAGGAGATAAAAAGGTATCTCGGTTGGGAATAGGGTGAAAAGGTTAATGAACAGACAGAACAGTATACTATATAAAGGATGTAAAGCTCTCTTTAGACATCTATCTGTTTAAGATGAAGCACGTAGTCAGGCCTGCCGACAGGGGGACAAGGGGTGCAATTGTTCAGAGGCCCAGTGATTTTAAAAAGGCCCGGGCAGATATTTATGGATCCCCTTTTTCTCCACAGCTCCCTTTCCCCTGAGATCTCTGCAGCTCATGTTTTCCACCCCTCCCTGTGAGCCAAGCTTATTTATTACTACTAATTATTATTATTATGTATTATTTATTATGCCATGCAGGTTCCTGAGCAGCGGAGAAGGTGGTACTGCTACTCAGCTTCCAAGGTTCATCAGTAATCTCCCTGGGGAGTAACCTCCTCCTCAGCCACCCAGGAACCTGCATGGAACATGATAAATAAGTAAAAACTTCCAGTGGAAGCTCACTTGGATCTCAGCCATCCCTTTCTAGGGGGGCAATTGACTGTTCTGCCCTGGGGCCCAGGATTGCTGTTGGTAGGCCTGCATGTGGTTAAGGTACTGGACTAAGGCTTTGATTCTCTGCTCTGCCCAGGCTCTTCCTCACTTTCCCTCTTTCCATTCTTTGTCTGTCACGTCTATTTAGATTGTAAACTCTTTGGGAGCAGGGAATGTCTCTTACTGTGGGTATATACAGTATTAGTATAATAGAATCCCAGTCGCAGTTGGTGCTTCTAAATGCTACCATAATAGTAAGTTCAGCTAAGAGCAAACACATGTTTCAGACATAAGGCACATTTACAGAATTGTTTACAATGTTTTCCATTATTGGGTTTTTCTTTCTTTTGGGGGGGGGGGCTAACTCTTGACTATCCCTGAAATGTATTGATTCAATAGGACTCATTAAAGAATGAATTACTATTCAGCGTGAGAAGAACTCAGTGCCTGGCCCAGTGTAATTCCTGACGTGCAATGAAATCAGAAACGTGTATGCTGCCTGTACAATACAAGCAAACAGAGGAAAAAACAATTTTTGAGATGTGAGTCTCCAAAGTTCAGTGTGATTCTGTCATCCTCAATTACCCAAACCTTTTGCTCCTTGAGTAATCCACTGATGTCAATGGGAAGCTAATATGCAATGTAAATAAGCATATCAGAATCTGCTTTACATATTTCATCAGTGTCACTCAGTGTATAAGTAGAATTTTTAATAATCTATTATCATACTAAATGCATTGTAACTCCTTTACACTAATGAATTTAATTCTCTCTCTCTCATACACCTACCTCTACCTCCTATGCTTTTACCTAGCCAAGGTGGTAGTTTTCAAGGCATTATTTTACTCTGGAATTATGATGCAGCTAGTCTTCCAATACATAAACTCATGCAGGGACTTTTCTCTTTATCACAGTTATTAATCAAGGAATAGTAGGGCCTCAAGGATAGAGAGACCTTGGAGAAGCAAAAGGGGACTAAAGCCAAGTGAGAGAGAAAGAAAAACCCTGGAGAGAGAGAGAGAGAGATTGTTGCGTTGCTAAGATAACATATCTAAAATATCTAGCTAATAGGCCTTGCACTGGGAGGGCTCCTGTTCATTTTATTATCACAAACATTCCTATAATCATAACCAGCAAAACAAGGATGTAATAAGCAGAACCAAAAAAGTAATTATGCCTCATTATAGTAATCCAGAGCGAAAGTCAATGTGCTGCATTCTTCTTAATCCAAATCTTGAATACATATCATGTGTGAGTTTGGAGGTGTATGTGAGCTTGAATCTGAAACTACCTTGAAAAGAGAAACATACTTAAGGGCCTGTCCTTGCAATCTTTACTTGTGTGAGTATTTCTTCTTCCTGGCAAAAGTTCCAGTGAGTTTCATGGGACTCCGCACATGATCAAGCATTAGAAGAGCGGGCCTTTAGTTTGTAAAGCTGGTATTTGCAGTGAAGGTAAATCCTGTGCCCTATTGCATTAATGCAGAGGGTCCCAGGTGAAGCCTATTCAGTGTAGCTTTCCTGTGCTAGAGAAGGAGACATTTGAGAACACATGCAAGGTAGATACAGCCGCTGCCCAGGGCAGAGTGCAGCCCAGCAAACATCCTTTGTACTGTCTGGTTCATGGGCTCATTGTGGAGTAAGTTGTGTGTTTCTTTTTGGTCTGTTTCTACAGTTCCTACCACAATGGAGTCTTGCTTCATCACCAGGGTTCCTAAACACTACCTCAGTTCACATGAGTAATGCTTATTCCTGATAATAGTGCCGCTGTATTAGAGCTGGCTGGAAATTTTTGCATTGAAATACTTTTTTTTTTTTTGGCTAGAAAACTAAGTTTTCATCAACTCCAAACTTTGGGAAAATGTGTCACTTTTGATTAAATTTATTTGTAAAGAATGAAACAGAGCACTTCAATAATGTTAAAATGTCCCATTTTGACATTGATACATTTCATTCTGAAAATGTTTTATTGTGAAATGACTTTCTGAAACAAAATTGATTGTTTATATATTGGGTGGAGGGAAAAAGGTAACTTTTGAAAGGTCAAAAGTGGAACAAAAGGTTTCGGTTTTTATCACAATAAAATATTTTGATTGACTAAAACCAAACTTTTCCCCTCAGAATTTCACTTCACAGGAAGTTTCAAAATGTTTTGGTTTTGTTCAGTTGTTGGAAATGGGTGGAAAATTGAAATCATAGAATTTCTTGCAAAATGAAAAAGCTGGTTGCCATAAATCTTTAGTCTATAGCTACAAGGGCTGTGAAATGTACCCTATTCCTCTGGGTGAAGAATTCACCATGGTGTGTACCTGCTGCATCCTCATGGAAAGTACTCCTCTTTCCCCTCCCAGTGTAAAACCAAGGCACCAGCTTAGTCACTCCATCTGTGTGCAGCTCATAGGATCTGGGTCAGAGAAAATATACTGAATATTCACTTTGCTAAATAAGTTGTAAGAGTGCTGAAATACAAAGCAGCTCTAGTGGAAATGACTAATGCAGGTTTTCTCTAGATCTGACAGGATTGACTGTCTTGTCCATTTCTTGTTCTGCCTTTTTAAAAATTAAAAACTCTGCATGGAAATAGATGAAAGAATGTAACAGGCAATATCCTTGTTGCCTAGGTGCCTTTTTTCCATCTCTCCTGTGGGGGGAATATTACTCAGTCCCTGTACCATAGACCTGTTTAACTGTTGACTGACATGAATAAACAAAAGAGAGCTTCAGTTCCTATTTTAAATTCTTGCCCAAATGGCATCATCCCAAAATATGAACCTGTGGATATAAACATTTGACTTCAAAAAATACCGCTGCAGGGACCCAAGTTGGGTACCTGTCTGCTAAATGATTTAACTAAGCTGGACTAGAGATATGTAGAGGAACTAATGGAGAAGTGAAATAGTTCGTGGAAGAAGAGCAGCAGAGGCCAGAGGTGTTGATCCTGGCCATTCTTTTGTTCTGTTTGTACAGCTCCTAGCACAATGGGATCTAAATCCATGACTAGGGCTCCTAGTCACCACGGTAATGCTAAAATAACAATAATATTAATAGTTAAAGAATGATCTAATTGTCCCTTTTGGAAATAACAAAATGGCTTGGACAGCAAGGAAAGTGACTCAGAAATAGGTAAGGAGGAGACAGTGAAGGCTGAAAATAAAACACTGAAGCTAAAAATATCCAAAGAGAGCAGGCACCTGCTGTCAAAACAGCTTTTGATGGAAATTTTTCAACCAGCCTTAATTCTCGCTTCCCCTTCTCCAGCTCCTTTCTTTGATCAGCTCTCCTGTCAGAAGCTCTCTGAGGGTACTGCATGTAAGATTTCTTTAATGATCTGAACTGCAACATGGGAAGAGAGGAGTTTGTTAACTAGGTATCGCAAACCACCTAAAAACCTAGGTTAAAACAGACATCTCAGATTCCACCTGAAATTTATGGGAAGCTGGTGAAGATCTGAGAGTTCTGGTGTAAGGTGCTTCTGGAATTAATAGTATTCCCTACAATAAATACTACGGCTGTGATTTTTAACACCTAATGGGTTTAGGAGCCCAGTGACAGTCAATGGGATTGCCTAAACCCCTTTTGAAAATGAGTTATAGATTCCTAAATCATTTAGGTACAACGCTGAGTACAGCAACAGCTAAATACCTTTAAAATCTTGGCTTCGATCCCTAATCCACAAAAGTGAAACTGAGCCCTGCAGAAATTAGTTTCACTCCCTATTTTTAGTCTCTTTCTAGGGGAAGGAAGGAGAAGAAGATAGGGAAGGGGACAATCTGCTTAGAATTAATTCTATTTTTGCTTGCAACCTTCCTGGTGTGTGTCTATGGAAGGGATCTTTATTGCTCCTTCTTTTTAATCAAGATTCTCTACTACTTTTGTTAAGTTTGTCTTGCTCTAGAGTATTTTATTTCATTATGATATCATTGGAGTTAAAAATATGCTGCTTTGATGGAGTTCCTGCCTGTCTCTCTCTCTACTTCCAGTCACACACACACCAGGGTTCCTTTGGAGGCTAAAACTGGAAGAGTTTATTTTCTTTGTTTGTTTGCATATAAAAGCTTTATTGACAGACATTCTCTAGACTAGGACTGCTTACACTCTCATGCTGCTCAGCAGCTTTGGTGTCTCTGCGACAATGTAGTATTGGCAATGACTATCAGGCTGAATGAATTATTTACAAAAGGCTGTCAGAAGAAAATATCTTTGTCCTGGTGTCAATGCATGAGTTAAATGGGTTAAGTTATATTTATTCAAGAAGTGTTCATGTCACATGACACAGAAGGTGCATGGCCATAACAGTTATGAGAACTTGAAGGTTCTGTGTTTGTGGGTATTTAATGGGCGTGGTCCTTGGTCCATTTCAAAGCATATGTTTCTACCAGATTTAGTTGTTCCATTAGGACCAAGCACATTAACTCAAAGCCAGCAAATACACACATCCATGCACCACCCCACGCACTCCCCAGACCCCCATCCCACTCACAGGATTGGAAGGCTTGGTCCAAAGCAGCCTGCTGCCCTTGAGGGCAATCCTTGACTTCAGCAGACCAGTCGGGATCAGATCTTAGAACCCAGACACAGACACTGGACCTTGAAAGGCTGTGATTGCTTTCTCATTCTCGGTACTCAGTGGTTTTTCTGATCCGTTTGGTTTCTGAGAGTTTGGCACAAACGTGTAGAAAAGTAAACCAGCTCATCCCAAAACAGGGGGAAAAATATTCAATATTATCAGGTTCATCTGGTTGCCTGATTTCAACGGAGTTACAGAAGCACATAGTAGGCAAGCCTGGGTATCGCAGTATTATTACATTTTAGGTATGTTAAACAAAATACTGATATAAAAGCTTCCAAAAACTGTAAAAGACTGGAAGATGACCAGAAATCTGGAATGAAAACTCTTCTACTGTAGATCAAGTTGAATATTCCTATGCCCTGATGGCTAGATCTGGCCTTGGGGCTGTTTTTATTTTTCTGCTTCTGAGAAACAGGGTTCTTCGGACACTGGCTTGTTAGAGGAAAGGAGTAAATTCTCCTTCTCTCCCTCCGTTTACCACCTCAACCTTAATATGCTTAGATCTGAAAGTAAATACAAAGGAAAAAAAAATCACCAGTGGCCACTGATGCCTTGGGACTTAACAATACGAGTCTCAATGAGTTGAGTCAAAGGACCAACTCTGATAGTTCAAAGACTTATACATTTGTGTATGTGGCCTTGTCCACTAGCATGGGACAATTAGCAATTCTGTGTTAGCATGGAGAACACTGAATACAAATAATTTAACTATTTAAGCATTGCACTTTCAGATTTTCAAATTAGAGCCAGTTTTATTTTGTAGGTGAAAAGAACAATATTTTTGCCTGCCCGGCTATCAATTCCAATTTCTCTGTTTGCCGTACAAAAGTTAATTCAATTATTCACAGCTTCATAAAATTTAAGGCCAGAAGGAGACTATTATAATAATCTAGTCTGACCTCTTGCATGACACGGGCCAGGTATTTCACTCAGTATTTCCAGCCTTATCATGATGAGAGCTAATGCAATGTAAAGAGCTTAACTGAGGCAGTTAGTGATGTTTTCAATCCTTGCAGTGTGTACTTAGACCTGATTTCTTGCTTTAATTTTTTGGCTTTAGAAGCGTGTATCTGCTTGGGCCATTTTTTATGTTGGGCCATTTTTTAAATGGCCTTGAATTTTTGGCCCCTGATTATTTTGCCTGCAAAAAATGTAGGTTTGCCCACACAAATCTTGTAGTGTAATATCCATTTAACTGCTCAGCTCTAGTTTGTATCTATTCAAGCATTGAGATCCTCAAAGTCAGAATTGAGGTTGAAGCTATTTGCAAAATCCACCATTTTTAAGACCACGTAAGTATGATATAGTGGTGGAATCACAATAATGAAGTTTGTTCTCCACCATGGTATTGTTCTCTGTAACTGTGCACAAATCGCATAACCTCTCCACATCTCAGTTTCCCCAATTGGTAAAACAGGAGAAGTAATAATCGCACAATCTATTAATGTCCTTGAGTGTAAAGGAAAGTATTATTGGTGATTGAAGATTTTCAGTGGTTATCTAAATATTAGAAATATCACTCAGATGCTCTTTATGAAAGAAAAATATTTTTGTTGGGCTGCTTGCCATGTTTGTGCAAAAAATCATTTTTGCAAGCAGAGCTACTTAAAAATATTATAGAAAGTTGTGTGTGTGTGTTCGTATGTTGGAAGCAGGGGAAAGATGTGGTGCTTGAAGAGAAAACCCCTGCCGCAGTGGTTTAGATGACTTTAGAATTTGGAAGGCTTTTTGTAGCACTGGTATTGGAATCAATATTCAGTCTCATCAGCATGTCTGACAAGAAGCAGAAGTTCAGAAAAAAGCTTCAGCATCCGTCAGCCACCAAGTGCTGAAATAGCATACAAGCTTATAATTTTTGTAGAAGTAAGTGCTGCTTGTCACAGGCATATCAAAGGAGACAGCTATAAAGTAAATACCATATTAAGCTGTGGAGACAAAGCACATTGCAAAGATCCAATAAGTGGCATGACTCAAGTATTTTAGAGGATAAAGATTAAGATAATGACAGTAATTATAATACAGCTTAGCTTTATTAAGAGTTTAGAACCGCAAGCCAACCTGTGCATAAGTAAAATATGCAAGAACTGATTTTTTTTTTGCAGCTAGGTGTATTTTTTGTATTAGCAGGGAGATAGTCCATAAATGCACTTCTTCCCATGTATTTTAATCTTATTTATTTTTTTTTTCTCTCTCACTCTTACAGTGGAGTGTCCAACATCAATTCAGTATCCTTGTAGTTAAATTGTATTCATTAGTCAAGGGAAGGAACAAAAGTCAAAATAGAAAAACAGGTTAAAGAATATTTAGCTAAATTAGATATATTCAAGTCAGCAGGGCATGATGAAATTTATCCTATGGTACTTTAGAAGCTACTGAAGCAATCTTGGAACCATTAGGAATTATCTTTGAGACCCTCACAGAGGGATGGGTGAGGTCCCAGAGAACTGGAGAAGGACAAAGATCATATCTATCTTTAAAAAAGGGAACACAGAGGACCTGGAATTATAGACCTGTCAGTTTAATTTCAGTGCCTGGAAAGATACTGGAATAAATTATTAAACAATCACTTTGTAAGCACCTAGAGAATAATAGGGTAATAAGTAATAGCCAGCCTAGATTTGTCAAGAACAAATCATACCAAACCAACCTAATTTTCTTCTTTGACAGGGTTACTGGCCTAGCGGAAAGGGACAAATCTGTAGATGTAAGGCTTTTGACATAGTCCCAGATAACATTCTCATAAGCAAACTAGGGAAATGTGGTCTAGATGAAATTACTACAAGATGGGTGAAAAACAGGTTGAAAGGCCTTCCACAGGGAGTAGTTATCAGTAGTTCGCTGTCAAATGGAAGGAACATATTTAGTGGGGTCCTGAGGGGGTCTGTTCTGGTCAGTACTAGTTAATATTTTCACCAGTACTAGTCAATATTTTAATTCATGACTTGAATAATGGAATGGTGAGTGTGCTTAAAATTTATCCAGGAGGATGACTCCCGAGGAGGGATTGCTAGCACTTTGGATAATCCAAAATGTCCTGGACAAATTGGAGAATTTCTGTGAAATCAATAAGATAAAATTCAATGAAGACAATTGTAAAGTACTACACTTAGGAAGGAAAAGAAATCAAATGCACAAATACAAAATGGGAAATAACTACCTAAGCGGTAGTAATGCGGAAAAGGATCTGGAGTGGACCACAGATTGAATGAGCCAACGATGTAATGCAGTCATGAAAAAGGCTAATATAATTATATGGTGGATAACAGGAAGTAAGACATGAGAAGTAATTGTCCCACTGTATTTGGTATTAGTGATCCCTCAGCTGCAGTACTGTGTCCAGCTCTGGTCACCACACTTTAAGAAGGATGTGGACAAATTAGAGAGAGCCCAGAGGACAGCAACAAAAATAACAGGTTTAGAAAATCCGACCCCCTGAGGAAAGGTTAAAAAAAATGGACAAGTTTTGAGAAAAGAAGACTGAGGGGGGACCTGATAACTGACTTCACTATCCTCTTTCTAACAGACTTTAGCATATTTGATCAATTGTTTGCCAAGTTCACTGAAGGTAGAACGAGAAGTGATGGGCTTAATCTGCAACAAGGAAAATTTGAGTTGGATATTGAGGATAAACTTCTTAACTATAAGGAGAGTTAAGTTCTGGAAGGCTTCGAGGAAGGTTGTGGAGTCCGCATCACTGAAAGTTTTTGAGAACAGACTATCTTGTCAACGGATGGTCTAGGTTTACTTGGTTCTACGTCAGTGCACAGGACTGTCTAGATGATGTCTTGAGGTCCCTTCCAGCCCTTCGTTTCTATGATACTTTCATTATAATTCACCAAAGGTTTCATTTGAGGACATTTTAAATGTAACAAATGCAGGCCTGATCCTAAAGACACTACCAAGTGTAGTTTACACAGAGCAGTCTCATTGCAGCCAGTGAATCTACAAGGGTACTTAGAAATGCTCTTAGTGCCCTTAAAAGGGGCAAATATTTCATTTGATCTCAGCCTGGCTACCAATTTTGTGCTCCTTAACTTACTTCTGCAGAGCTAGTCCCAAAGGCGCCATCCTTCTTTTTGTTATTAAAGGAAAAAATCAAGTAATAAATCCTGTAGTGACATACTTACATAGTACTGCATTAACATTTCATTGGTCCTGAGTTTATTTTGGTCAACAAAACTGATGTTTAGCTAGATATGTGGTAGGTGTTAGTAGATTATTGTGCATATCTTTTTCCAATAGACAATAGACGTAGGTATGCGGATACATACCTATAAAATTTAAAAAGCACCAAATTTTAAGAAAAATGCTTGGATTTTAGGAATGTATTTTATGTGGCACTCATCACAGTTTGAGTTTTGCTTGTGATCTAGTTATAATAAATTTGAACTGACAATAACTTGAAAACACTGAGTTGAAAATTAAAATATTTGCATTGTTCCCCTAAAAAGGAAGAGAAAAGCTACTAATATAAGATTTTGAATTTTTCCATGGAAATTTGGTGCATTTGGTGGCTTAAACAACCTGCCCATGATCACAGAGGAAGACTGAGGCATAGTTGAGAATTGAATCCAAGTGTCTTGTGTGCCAGTCCGCTAATATTATCCTCCCTTTCTAATACTTTCTCTGTGGCTGAGTATATTTCTGTAATACTTACACTTACCTTTAAGCATTCTCTATTTTCATTCCTATTTTTGTTATTTATCTGGATTGCAGTAGAGCCTAATAGACCCAGCCAGGGACCGGTGCTGCCATGCCCTAAATGCTGTACAAATAAAGAAGAAAAAGCCAGTCTCTGACCAAAAGAAGTGTCAATCTAATCACTGCTAGTGACATTTATTTTTCACTTCAGTTGCCATATGCTATCCAGAAACTAGACTAGGAGCAAAACCCATTCAAAGGGTGGGGGGAAAGCAGCTGGACTGTACAGATGAGCAGTGGTAATGAACAGGTGTCCATAGTTTGGTTTTATATTAAGACTTTCATAGACATCATTTTCAGGCCTGCTTCTACTTCCATTGAAGTCAATGGGAGATTAGCTGTTTGTCCAACTGATAGTGGGAGTGGGCCTTGTGTCCATATTATTTTATTATATTTTTAATCTGGCCATGCTGACAACTCCTACAGAAGCCTGATGTAAATCAACATTCATACTACAAGGACCAAAGCTAGGTTATAGGTCTATGATTGTCTTTTCTGCACTGAATCTACTATGGGCTATGAGAAGGTTATTGGAAGACATGTACGAAACGCAGGAGCTATTTTAGAAATACACTTCAAGATAGATTTTCAAAAAGACTTCATTCCAGCCTCAGCTTCAGGCCATACAGCTTTCAGCATGGTCTTGTATATATTTTTGAAGCATTAACACCTGTGCATGTAAATTCTGTTTGCCCAAATGGCTCTCTGTGGGAGTATATTCCATCACATGCACATGCAGCTTATTGATCAAAACATATGCATTCAGATGTGAGCTCACAGAAGGCCATGTGAAAATGTGAACTCATCTATCTCCCCTGGAAAGAGGGGTAAATAAAGAAAATTGTAAATATAGCAAGCATAGTTCTCTAAAACGTGTTTCCAGAAAGAAGCATTGTTTGTAGTCACATTTGGTTGCCTTTCTGATGTAAGAGAGACACTGTCCAAGACAAAAGCTGGTCAGTTTTCATGTTACTTTTTCTTAATTTTATGCACAGCTTCTAGAACAGTTGTAACATCTTCCTTACCTGTTTTATTCTCTTGTATTCTGGCTCCCGCATTGACATGCAAGGGAGCATGGGTTGTAAGGATCCTCGCCCAACTTGAACCCTCATGCCTTGAGAGCAGGCACGATGTGAGTCCATTTGCTCAAGTTTTTCTTACAGCACAAATTAGGCATTGCTTGTGTTATGATTTATTTTGGGGGTGGTTTTGTCCTTGTGGGAGGCACACTGTCATTGACGGTCATCCATGTGATTACAAGTGGCATAGAATGTTTGAGAGTCTGTCCTTAGCTTGGCGTGTTCTTGATTGTAAAGGTTTGGGTGGGATGTTCCCCCAAAGCAACCTTAAGTAGTTTTAAGAACATTTTGGGGGGAAAATATTTATATATATTAAATTCAAGTAGAGAAGTATGAAAAGAAACCTTAGGTATGAATAAAAAAGTCACCTTTTCATGTGCATCTTTGAAAATCTACCTCAGGGTTATCTCTTTGTAACATGAAAGATAAAAAATGTTCATTCTTTCCTTCCATTTTCTTTGAAAATAGAATTCAAATTATAGACTTGTCTGGAAAAGGACATCAGAGTATCAAGTTTTAACAAGCTTTAAATCTTAAGTGAAAATAGTGTATCTTGGTATTTCATTAAATAACACCTTTTAAAATATATAGCTAACATGTAGTCACTATATTAGTCTATTCTTTATGATGTTATATTCCTAGTACAATTAGTTTATTTCAGCAAAATGCCATGTGGATTTCTATTCATCAACTGTTAATTCTTAAAATGTACTGCAAACATAGGTTTTCATCCTTCAAAGACTAACACATAGTGAGTAATCTCATTGAAGTCAGCTGGAAATACTGATGGGGTGTAAAATTAAGCAACATGCATAAATCTTTGCAAGATTGTAGCCTTAGTGCTAAATCTTACTTGCCTTATTCATTCAATTTCCACAACACTTAGACTCTGATCATGCAGCGACTTACAACAGTTCTTTATGGATGGTGAAATGGTTTCCACATCCTGAGAGAGTGTTCCATATTTAAAAAATTATTTTCTGTACCTAAAAGGACAATAAGACTAAATCTCAACAAACTGAAAATCCTAGGAAAAAATGTATTTGGTCAATTGAAACATTTTGTTTAAATAATTTTGAAATGTTTCATTCTCAGTTTGACCTTTTTATTTTATTTATTTATTTATTTTACCTTTTTTGGTATAAATCAACTAAATTCCAAAACAAAAAGTCAGTTTGAACTGAAAAACAAAATTCTTTATTTAGAGAATGTAAAAATGCCCCCCTTTCTAAACTTTTTTGCTGTGTTTTTTTAATTCGGATATTCATCGAAACTGACCATGTGAAGTGTTTTGGCTTCAATGAATTGGCATTATCCAATGAGAGAAAAATATTTTGTTGGAAAATTCCCAAACATGTTTACCATATGCATGGATTTATAGTCCCACTTAAGTCATAAAGCTACGCATGTATGCAAATCTTTGCAGGATCAGATCTATAAAATATGTATTTATAAATGAGGGTGGCACTTTCCAAAGTTTATATATCTGAATATGGAGAAGGCACAAGATAGGTTGTAAACCAAGATGTTAATTCCCTATCTGGCATAACCTGATTAATTAGGTGTACTGGAAAATTAGGTGTACTGGAAAACTTATTCAAAGAAGGTATTTGCGATATGGACTCTCCCGAGCAAAGAAAGGAACAATGTACTAGTATTTCTAAAAGAGCTGAAAAGCTAAAAGCAATGTGTAAACACAAGTTTCAGACAGTCCTTTTTTAACTGAAGATCTGGCACATCCCAAATGGAGTCAACCTTTTCAGAGGCTGAAAAACAGAGAGAACTGCTAATGCGGTAGTGAAACCCTTTTATTTTTAAACCTTCAGTGCCTGTGTTTCCTGACTTTCCTATCTGCATTTACATCTGGTTTATTAAATACATGACTCACGGGAAAACCTCCAGTTCAATTTCTGTTTTAATTGTTTATTTTAATGTCTTTCATTGCAATATGGTAACCATAACTAGCTAAAGTCTTAATAAATTATAACTTCAGGGTGGCAAAGTTTAAATAAACTATTCTATAGGCATATTTTTTCAGAGGTGACATTAGTGAAATAGATTGTTCCTTCCTAATATTGAAGATGAGAAAGATTTGTATACCCTGACCAGTTTGGTAAAATATTTAATTACATCAAAGTTGACCATGCATTTTGGTCACAAATAGGTTTTTTTTGGTCATTATTTGACCACCTCAAATCCTGCGCTCCTCTGAAAATAGTGAAAATGCTTCTCTTACAAGCAGTGAGAGAGGGTCCCTCTGACAATCCCATCCACCTTGTGGGGCCCAGTTGCACTCTACTCCCCAGAAGTGTGACTCTGCTTTGTTATTGCAGAGATCCATCCCATCACCTGTTCCTTATATCAGGAGCTGAAGTCCACTCTCTCCTGCAAATACTTTCCCAGCTCCAGTTCCCACTTTGGTTCCTTTCCAACCATGTATCCAAATTGCAACCCCTCCTGGTACTATTCGTTAGCTTCAGATTTAATATTAGGGGCCAGATTCAGCCTACTTTATTCATGTTCATAGCACCTTACTCCATGAGTTATTCCATTAAAATCAATGGTGCTATTCATTAACTACTCCATGGGATTAAGGGTGTCAAAAGATGTCCCTCAAAGACCAGTTATTTAGAGTTGCCTAAATACTAAAACTGTGGTTGCCTCACACTCTAATTGCCATGGAGATGGAAGAATTAAAGTTCAAGCTCAGCAAATTGCTTTGTCACTCATCCCAAGTTTGAAACTTGTCCTAATGACTTCTACACTGGGGGAGCTGAAAGGGAGCAATGTGTTAGACTTAGTCCCCAGTCTTCTATTCAAGCCATTTTTGTTTTTTAGAGTAAAATTTTTAAAAGTTCTTAAATCCCATTTTCAGAAGTGTCTTAAGCACATAAGAGCCTAAGTCTGATTGACTTTCAGTGAGATTTAGGGATTGTCTACATTTGAAAGTTAATTTGTATTAAGGTAAAGAAAGAATTTAAAGCACAATAGCTATTCCTGAATCCACTTGGTTTAGAGACTCCTATTTCAGAATAAGAGTGCCTTATTCCTGTTTATCTTAATCCATTTTGTATTGAAAACTGTGGAGAAAATTGTCTCCCATAATTTTCTGGTTACTTGCCAAAGAATCCCAGTTCAGAGAAAGTCAGTACATTTTGTAGCGCTAGTATTGCCGAACAGTTTATTAGACAACCTTTTGTATAATGTATATTAACATGTATTGACATGTCTTAAGAATGTACAGGACCCACAATTCATGCTTTCACATAATTACCTATATTTATCTGCATTAATAATGGGAATTTTAATAAATGAGCACTTTAGTTTAAATATATTTCTGCGAGGTTTCATAAAATTTCTGTTGTTTTGCTTATTTAATTTACCAAAAAAATGCTTGTATGTGCACATAATTTTGCATAATGTGTAATTCCTAGTGAATTTATTTTAATTTGACATATAATTTGACGCAGTCTAAATAAGTATAACAATTTACAGAAACGAAACCAAATACTTATTACAGCAATGAACTCAGTTAACGAGTAAACAGATACAGTGCTGAGTTAAGGCAGAAGACATTTCTAATTATGCATTTGGTGAAACAGATGATAGCATTGATCAGTTCTCCTGTGCCAGATATATACAGAAAGCAATCATTAAGCTCTGTATTGTTCATTACAGTATAGTAGATAGATATGCATTCTTTGCTTTCAGTTATTATGCTTATGTAAGATGACAAGCACCCACAAAATGACCAAGTAAAGAAAGCCGTTGTTGGAAGGCGTGACCATTTTCTGTGGAGAGAAGAATTGTTTTACACAAATGATAAAAATATTTGTTACTAATCTAGATCAATTTTCAAAAATTAAAACCACTTTTAATTTTGTGTCTGCAAATGATAGCTTCTAGATGGCTAAGTGTCTGGCTCTGTGTGCAAATCAGTTACTTGGCTGTCTATATGCAAATATCTGTGGATGCACATCGTGAGTTAAAGTGATTACAGACACAGAAATAAAGCTGCCTGAAGGCCCTGTAGAAATTGTCCTCTTTATGTCTCCAACATTAATTGTATTGCAACAAATTTAGTACTCATGGAGTTAGAAGGGTGTTTCTGATTAGTTGAAGGTGACTAGCTGAGATTGCAAAAGCTCCATGTTAACAGAACTGGAGAATATCTGCTTTTGTTTTAAAGACAGGGCACTTCTATTCCCCTTTTTCTCATGGAGTCCTCACGCAGGCAAAACACCCATTGCTATATGAAATCTTTGAAATATATGCTACTGAAATCTTTTCTAGTCCCACCCTATATTCCAAAGTGGAATCATGGCTCTGTTTACTTTCTATGTTGCATGTTTAATGCAAGAGTTCTCTGTTTGGGTGGCAGTGGGGAGCTAACGCTGCCCTAGCAAAAATATCCAGTGGTATACCATTATAATTGTATTCATTGTAAAGTAGTTTGAGATATAGGTAACTTCTAAAACTACTTCCCCTTCTGTATGTTGGTTCCCATTCATCCTGAATTCTGCCTGACAATCTATGGTTGACTTTGTCTGACTGAGCATGTGTAAAGCAATGCTCTGTGCCAGAAATGAGTAGTGCAGTACACGTTTATTGAAAACGTGGCATTTTGACATTTCCCATTGATGATAATGGAATTAATGAGAATAATGATATAATCACTTAAAATTCTGTAGTTAAAGTTGTAAAATTCAACTTGCTGAGAATCAATAATGTTTAAATCAAAGACCTCTGTTTTTTAGAAATGCTATTGCTAATAATACATGTATGGCACGGAGCCTTTTATCCATTGTTACAGAGCTGTGAGAGTTTTACCTGAATAAGGAATTCACAATATTGTGGAACCTGCAGAGGATAATGTTCCATAGTAAGGATAGACTACATGAGTGAAGTAATATCTTGGATTAGACCAACTTCTGTTAGCGAGAGAGAGAGAGAGAGAGACTTTTTGAGTTTGCACAGAGCTCTTCAGAAAAAGAAGAGGTCTGTGTACACTCAAAAGCTGGTGTCTCTCACCAACAGAAGTTGGTCCAATCTAAGATATTACCTCACACACCTTGTCTCTCTAATATCATGGGACCAACACAGTTACAAGAAAACAGCATACCATAGTAAGGACGTCAGATACTGCTTTTTTAACTGGAGTTTCCCTATGCTGTTTAGTAAAAACAATATTGTCAGCATCTTTCCACAAATGGTGTTAGAAGTATTAATTTATGTAGTTCCTTCTGTGACATGTATAACAATGGACTCGGGAATCAGTAGACACTGGCCCCTGTCATGTAAAAGGATACCTCCACGCCTGGTTGAAAATTTCAATTGAAAATTGAATTTTAGATAAAACAAATATTTTTGTGGAAAGTGTCTGCTTTGATATTTCTTTTTGTCTTGGAACACCAAAAATGTTTCACCTTCAAACTTTTAGATATTAACTGAAAACTACAGAGAACAGAAACATTTCCAGATTTTTGTCTAAAAAGATCAAAATTTTCCCTGGGAAAAAAGCCCCATTTTCCAACCAGCTCTAATATTAACTTTTTGCATCCCTGATCCATATCTGGTGAGAGGTTCCAAGACATGAATTAAGTCCCCTACCAACATTCTTTATATAAGACAAGCAGGGCCCCTCTGCTAGTGTGAACAATGGGTTATTTGCATGTTCTGAAGGCACTGTAGAAGAAGAAGGACAAATGAGAAGCTTTTCACTTGATGAAACTATTGTACAACTTTGAAGTAGCCTACAGTTTTGAAACACTGATGATTGAAGATCAGTGACTTTTCCCTGTAATGTATTATGGATCACTGCAGTAGCTGACATGAACTTGAAAAGAACGAGGATTCCCTCTCCTTATTACCCAGTAGGATTTAAACATTAAGGGCTGTATTTTGCCCATATGTGCCTGACAGATGTAAGACAACCTGCTTTCCATCCCCCAGCAGTCACCACTGTATTACGATTCACATCATGGAAACATAAAAGCCCTGGGCCTGATTGCACTGCCTTGCACCCATTTGGAATAATTTACACCCATGCAAAGTACCTGTATGACATGATCAAAGCAGAATGTACCATGCTCTCTGCGCTTCCCATTCACAGGTGAAAAGGACTACACAAGTCGTAAGGCACAGGTAGTTGGTTTTATAGTATAGGATCTGGAGTATATATTTTGACTGCACGCTTGACCTTTTGTTCTTGCTCTCTAATTTTGACCAAATTGCACAAGTCTGGTTTGGTTAGAATCTAGTGAAGATAACCTTTGCCATACACCATGTTGTATGAATCCTTCCCTGTTTCCCTTTTCAAAATCTTGTTTACGTGAAGGTACATTTGTGCTAGTCTGATAGATTGAGAACTGAGCTCCACTTTCTCATTGCTCCTACACAGATTGCCTTGTAGCTCATCTACTGTAGGTAGTGTGAGATCTCTCAGAAATGTGAAAGAATAGTTAATTATTAAATGCTATGCTGCTTTTTTCCTGCTAGAACAATAGAAGTACACTGTTTGCTTAGTTCATGGTTTCTCACTACACCTCCACTGCTGCCCAGGCCCTCTAATTCAATCAATGGATCTCAGGTTCACTATGCAGTATTTGCAAAACAGAACTTCCGATTTTAGAGGAAAGATGGTTTTATGGTGAAGACACCAGACTGGTGCTTAGCAGGTAATTTCCTTTGTTACCTTAGGCATCTTGCGTAATCTTTCTGTGCCTCAGTTTCCCATCTAGAAAATGGTATAAATAATGCTACCTCTGTGTTAATTTTCTAGTTTATTTAAACTGTAAATTCTTTGAGGCCAGGGCTGTCTCTTGCTGGGTATGTACAATGCTTGAAACAATGGGGTCATGATCTGAGTTGGGAGTTCTAGCTGCCACTGTAATTCAAATAACAATGATAATTTCAAAAATATATTTACATTATCTTTTCAAAATAACCGTCTCCAAATAAATTAGAATCAGCTGGGTTTATTACATTTGAGTTTAACCCCATTGTCTTCTTTGACATAGGATGTCAACCTTTCCATTGAAAACCTAAAAAAATATGGACAATATGAGTGGGAATTTTCAAAAGGATGTAAGTCTCTTAGACATTTTTTAAACCTTCGGCCTCTGTCTTGCCCTTTAATTCTTCCTCTGAAACAAATTATCTTTTTCTTTCTGTTCATTATGAAGTAACAGTGGTTGGCTGCTGCTGTGGGTGGCAGAATTCTGCTATAAATAATTTCTGGTATCAAAAGTGTCAGTCTCTTTGAAAGCCTTACTTTATGTATTTGAGCTGCCCGTCTTTAAATTAATTCACCAAGCAAGGGTTGAGTCACTTTCTCACTCCAGAGATCCCAGAAAGAAAGTGTTTGTTTTAGCAATATGCTGAGAATGGTGTGTGCTGGGTGTTAGTCATTTCATGCATGTTCATGGTTGTGTCTGTCTGTCTCTCTCTCTGTCTCTCAATCTCTCTCTCATATATGAATACTGCATTTTTGCTATCTGACCTTACGGGTGCTCAGCCCCTACTCTTTGACATATGCTGGCACTATCTAATTTCTTCCTGTCCTGTGAACAATCTCATTTAAACCCTCGACAGTCTCCATATGCTGAGCATTTTCAGTTAGATCAGGTTATGAAGAGTTCCTTCTTGCATTTTAACTGTAAAGTTGTTAAAGCCATTGAATAATGTTTCAGGTGTTAAAAGCACAAAATTGTCTGAAGCCAGCGATGGCTACCTTATGATCTCACACTGGAAGTGATTTTATATTTGTATTTTAAAAAAAATACAGTGATTTTCATATCACTTGCTTCCAGGAACTGGGGTTTAAGGCAAACACCAAATATCATGATACACGATAAAATCGTGAGTTGGCAACACTGATTACTGTCAGAGTCTGAGCACACGATTGAACGTTTAGATGAGGCAGTTTCAGAAAGGCATTCTGGAAGCAGCACACATTCTACAATACATGGGATGTGAGTGAGACATAGTACAGAAAAAATATTCCGTTCTGTGCAATCTGAATCTGTCTACTTCCATTTATGCCGCTTCTGCATCTAGGAACCCTCCACATTCAGCAAATCACTCTGCCTTAACAAGTAGCTTTTTAAAACTAGAGTGAGTTTTACCAAGGTCAGTGTCATCACTAAGCACCACATTTTTCCTGCTGCATCTCATTAATGTGGGCTAATACATACTCCATATTATATGCATCCTATTGACTAGAAGAGCCTGGGAAAAGTAAACGTGCTATATTGTTGTAAACTAATATTCTAGTTTACATATGTGTTTACTTAATTAGTCTTCAGTAGAAGCAGTGCTAATGAGAAGAGCTTGAATACAAAGAGAGGGGTCTACAGGGCTCTAAATGGGTTAGAATTTGCTTACTGGAGGCCTTTTCCTTAAGGAAAAATATTACAAAATTTAAACAGAGAATGGTGTATAGACTTTTCTCTACAACCAAATGTATATGGTCCCAGGGCACACTCTAAGTTCTACAGCATAATTTCAAACTTATATAGATAACGAATCATTCTCTATAAAATTGTCAGCTTTTAGAGTAATTTCTGTAAAATCCTAATGACTTTTTATAGAACACTGTTATATACTAATTAATATTTAATATGTATGTATATTAAATTCTATAGGACTTTGTGTCTCACAGGAGGTGTGGTGTTAGTCCCACATTTGGGAGCATTGGTATATCCAATATTTTATTGGCTTTATAATGTTAGTCAGGAAGAACAGAAATCCCATTTCCTGCTGCAGATTTTCTCCTCTCATCTTTATGTTCTCCATTGTCTTTAACTCTTCACAAATATTATTATTTAAAGTAGATTTGTATCTTTTCTGTCAAGGATTTTCCTTGGTTTTCACAGCCGTAGTTGCCACATAATGTTTCCCTTTCATCTGTAAATTTCAAGGGCATCCTCTCTTTACTTATTTCCAGGTTCCTACAAAAGCTTTGCAATTTGACCAAGTGTTACTAGGCCACGTGTATGCCAACTCTGCCAAACAGCAGACAAACTGACACAGTTTTCAGAACTCGGTGTTCGGTTCATTTTTGAATGTGACATTCATATCTTGGAGGTGAATGCATGTAAGCCACAAGGGCAGGGAAGGACCAGTGCTAGGAAAAATAAAAGATCAAAATGGCACTTCTGGGGAAGTTGAAATTCAGTTGCTGTTAGAAATAATGATGGGAAGAAATTGTGATGGGCAAAATTAACTTTATTAGAGGTGTGGTTACAACACTGCACCTACATTCAATGTATTGCACAATCAGAGCTGAATGTATAGAGAGGTGTACTTACGGGGACATGCAGAGTCTATGTCCTAATCCTTTTTCTCAAACTAACTCACTCTGTGACCTCAATCCTGTTGCTCAGTCTCCCAGCCTCCATTTTACATCTGTCAAATTGAGATGCTACAAACTGGCAAAAAATGTTTGTGCAGAGTTTCTTGGAAGAACGCACACCAGTTTGCACAGTCCTGAACATTGGTGTATGCATGTGCGTGTTTTATAGGTGTACAAAAAGGCCTTTCCCTTGTCAGGGGCTGATTTGGCGATGTGTGTTGTTCCTGCAGCCGCTGGTCCTGGCTCACTAGCTTATGGAGCCGAACAGTACAGCATTTAAACTGCCATTGATGCCCGTGGGGGTGTTGCATGAATGCTGGCAATGAGATTGGGTGAAATAGCAGAGGGCTGTAACGTTCTCTGTGGTGTGTTCAGGTCTCTGCAATGTCATTAATAGTTGCCTGGGGAACAAATAGAATCCTGAACTCAGTTACAATAAGTCAGGATATGATAGTAAACCATGTCACTTTAAAATGCATTTGAAATATTGAAGACCACTTGTACAGGGCTATAGGTTGATTTCTGATCCTAGGTGATTCCCAAGAGCTCAGTTTGTTCTGAAATTAAAATTTGACTCCTATAATTAAATCATAAATAGTGTTTTACAGTTATAAAAAAAATAAATAAACACACAGTTCCAGTTCACCTGTAAAGAAAATCTTCCTGTGCGAAGAATGTTGCTTGCCACTCTAACTTGTCATTTCTCTAGAGCATTTTGTTATAATCCAGGACCCGTCCGCTTGGTCCTCTCAAGGGAAACTGGATGCCTTTCGACAGCTTTACTAACCTTTTAGCACAATAGCAAAGTAGATTGTAACTGTCTTTTTAAATGAAGCATAACCATGTTACAAGTGTTTAAGCGTGGGTAACTATTTATCTCTCATCTAGAAGTACATTGGTTTTTACGCTTGGAAGAATGCTTCCTCTGCCAAACATCAGCTATGAACCTTTGAACATCCATCCAGCCTTCCTGGAAAAAAATGCCTACGTTTATACATCAATCCCTTTAAAAAACCAGATAATATCTGATTGTTCCTCTTGTGTTTGATTGTTCGGAGCTCGCATTTATTACCTTACTAGGAAATGGATTTAGAATGAAAATGGGCAATGATAACTTGATTAGAATCTTTTTCAGCGGCAAAGAGCCCTCTTGTCTTTCTGCTTTAAATAATCATAAAATCAATGGGTGTAGCTCTCAGATTTCCTTTTTGCCTTTTCTGAAGGTGACTGTTAAAGTT
The DNA here is from genome assembly GCA_007922155.1 of Mesoclemmys tuberculata. NCBI lineage: Eukaryota > Metazoa > Chordata > Testudines > Chelidae > Mesoclemmys > Mesoclemmys tuberculata. The sequence goes on along the minus strand of ML675622.1, from coordinate 8,456,852 downwards.
CATCAGAGCTGGTCAAATGCTAAGATGTTTGATTACTTTGATTGACGTTTGAGCTGCCTCTATTTCCTATTTGCTTGTGTTTGTTATTACCAAGCCCAGATATGCCAAAGGTATTAAGATTGCTGATAACAAGTAACATCCACAGTTTCTTACAAAACTATACTGTCCTTGTTTGGCCCATAAAAAGGTATTTCTAACTGCGTCCTCTTCTATTAGTTATTTTTCCCTCTGTAACATCTTCTAAGGAAATAATTGTTTTTGATGGTTTCACTGGAACAAATCTTACACTCCGATAAGTGTGCGCCATTCCCTTGATTTCATTGGGAGTTGCATGTGTATCTGAATGCAGAATATGAATCAATGAATGGGAACAAAAGAACCACCACATGGGGTATCTGTAGGTTTTTCTGGAATGAGTTTGAGATGGATGCATTACTCAGGAGTGACTGAAGATGGGTTTTTATTATTTATTCCTATGCCATTCATCACCACAGGGTCTGAACTGAGCACCTCCCAAAAAGGCAGCAATGCTCCAGTGAGGTAAGGTAAACAGTAGAGCTGGTAGAAGAAGTTCTGACAAAATGTGTTTTTCCGTGGACAATGCCATTTTGTTAAAATTGAAACCTCCTGCAGGAATGTGTAGATTTAAAAGTTGTTTCTTTTTGTCTTTTGGTTTTTTTGGGGGGGTAGAGGGGAAGTAGAAGTGGTGATACTGAAACATTTTGTTTCCACATTTTTGATGGAATGTTTCAATGTTTTATTTTGAAACCAATTTTTGTTTTTCTGTTTTATATATTATAATATAAAGTCAAAATCAGAAAATAAACATTTTGATATTATGGAAATGAAACCTTTCAACTGACCCGAAACAGCCTTTAAAAATTTATTTTGCAGGAAATTTGAAAATTCTTAGTTTTTGGTTCAACTTAAAATGAAAACAAATGTTGAAATCACAGAATGTCCCATGAAACAAATTCTGACTTTTGCCCAGCACTAGTAAGTGTTATTACCCACATTTTATAGATGGGGAAACAGAAGCTTTAAGAGAGTAAGTGACTTGGCCAAAGTTGTCCAGCAAACCTGTTGCAGAGCCCACCTTTCTTGGCTTCCAGATGTGTGTGTTGGCCATTGGACCATCACAACCTTCCCCAACCCTTTACGATCAAGATGAGATCTTGTGCAAAAAGCTGAATGTTAACATTTTTTAACATGTATGCTTTCCAAAACGCACTGCATTCTCTGTGGGAAACAATAGTCCTTTTATCTGGATTATTTAAAGCTTGAAGCTTGTTTTTAGTTTTCAGTTCTTTAATGTTTCAGGAATCTATACTTAGGATTTTACCATTATGTGTTTTAATTCCAGATCATATGTTGCTGTGAATAGGATAATGTCATTTCCCCCATCCCTTACAGAAACATTTGGTACTGCATGTTGATTGCAGGACACTGGCTGAGGGATGTTGGTTGAGATTAGGTGATATTTATGTGGTCTTATTATTCATGGTTCTGTCAGTCAGCTTTATTTTCAATTCTGGCTGTACATTTATTTACACTTTCCTTTTGCATTGTTTTGGAGTGATTCTTCAATTGGAAATTTCCCAGTGCAGCAAGTCATTCAGTGGGAAGAGCACTGAAATGGGCACAGATTGTTATTGTAGAGCATGTTATCCGCCCCCCCTTCACCCCCCAAATGTTACTAGTCTCTTCCTATCCAACAGGAATTTATCCTGTAAGCTTATTGACTTCAGTGGAACTCTCTGAATGAGTAAAAAGTGTTCCTATGAGTAATAAAAATGAAAGTTCCCAATCCTGCAAATCCTTACCCTCTTCGGTGAAGTAACATTATCCTTTTATTTACCCAATGTCGTGCACATTTGCAGTGCTGAATAAATAATGGGATACGAACATACCATAGAGTTAAATGTCAAAGTCATGTATGTGCTAGAGAAGTGGAGTAATACATTTTATGCTTAGTTTTATACATCTAGTAACTAGAAACCCATCCGTAACCCAAGAAAAATCCCAAAATTTACTAAGTGAAAATAACACTAACTAACAATGAAAACTTGTTTTATTCTTACATTTTTAAATTAGTTAATTATTCTACATCATGTTCAACGTGCAACAGCCTGATAATCCAGACTGTTAAGAATAAAGGTTGGCTTCTTAGGATACTAATATAATTTATAATACAATAAGATGAGTACTTAGATCTGTCTTCCTGAGTATTAACTGTGTTATTTACATTTTTCATTTTTGGCAGATGACACAGTAGGTTGATGGAAATTCCTTGCCAAGTTTCAAGGTTGTCTGCTTGTGAAAGATTGGCATATTCCATTTATACCCTAGCTGTGCCATAGAATGTCTGCTGTACACTTCCAGGCAAAGTAAAAGCATTATAAATTTGAACACCACTATATAAGCAATAATCCAGGGTTGGTGAAATTAGTCCAAATTCCTTTGAAATATATAACTTTAATACCAAACATTTCACAATTTTGCTTCTACATCTGGGAGTTTCTGCTCACAAAATTAGTTTTAGACCAGGTGTTCATCCTTTTAAAACTTTGAATAATTAGCACATTGGGCCACCTGTGAGAATGTATTTTTCCACTCCATCCACAGTCCAGGGTATTGATTTTTCTGTACATCTAATTACAAGTGCATTATTATAGTGCAATATGTCACAAGTCTAATGTGACATGCCAGATTGCTCCAGAGTCCTTCACACACCTGTGGGTTGTATTTTTGTCAGGTCAATAAATTCTGGTGCATGTCAGAAAAACAGGTTGAGGGGTATGTTTTGTTGTGGTTATCCATTGACCAATGGTCCATCTAGCCCAGTATCCTATCTTCCGACAGGGGCTAATGCCATGTGCCTTAAAGGGAATGAACAAAATGGATAATCAAGTGATCTATCTCCTGTCGTCCATTCCCAGCTTCTGGCAAACAGAGGCTAGTGACCCTTTAGGCCATGGTTTTGCATTCCTGCCCATCCTAGCTAATAACCATTGATGGATCTATCCTCCATGAACTTATCTAGTTCTTTTTTGAACTCTGTTATGGTCTTGGTCTCCACAACATCCCCTGGTAAAGAGTTCCATGGGTTGACTGTGTGTTTTGTGAAGAAATACTTCCTTTTGTTTGATTTAAACCTTCTGCCTATTAATTTCATTTGGTGACCCCTAGTACTTGTGTTATGAGAAGGAGTAAATAACACTTCCTTATTTACTTTCTCTACACAGTCATCATTTTATAGACTTTTATCTTATCCCCCTCTTAGTCATCTCTTAAGTCCAAGACTTATTAACCTTTCCTCATATGGAAGCTTTTCTATACCCCTAATAATTTTTGTTACCCTTCTCTACTTTTTCCTATTCCAATATGTCTTTTTTGAGATGGGATAGCCATATCTGCATGCAGTATTCAAGATATGGTCATACCAAGGATTTATAGAGAGACAATATATTTTATGTCTTATGATCTATTCCTTCCGAATGATTCCCAACATTCTGTTGGCTTTTTTGAGTGACGCTGCACATTAAGCGCATGTTTCCAAAGAACTATTCACAATGACTCCAAGATCTTTCTTGAGTGGTAATAGCTAATTTAGACCCCATCATTTTATGTGTATAGCAGGGACTATAATTTCCAGTGTTTTCCAAAGTTCCTTACTTCTCAGAAGTTTTCTCATAGCCCTGGGTCTTTCTAGTTTTCTCTTGGGGGTGGATGAGGAGGGATGGACAATACTGGACTGTTCAATAGCATGTCAGTATTGTATGTTCTCATTCATCTATTCTTTCATCTGAAGGAGTATTTAAGGGGAAATTTCCCAGAAACACTGGAGAAGGCAGCAGCAGCGAATTACATAACCATGTCTAACTTGCATTTCCTTAATATTGCAAGGACTACAGATTACAGTGGAAGACACCAAAGTAGCTGAGTGTGGCAACTTTCTTTCACTATGTATCCTGCTTTCATTTCTCTCTCAACAACAGGATGGGTTCAGTATCAACAATATTACTCTTCTGTTATCTCCATGACTAGCCTGAATCAGATCACAGACCTATATGTTTCTGGAAGGGAGAGAATTTTAGGATTCTCCCCTCTTTGTCTGTGATACTCTTTAGAGGGAAAAAAAGCATTTTAAACACTGATATGTTGTCTGAGGGTTCTTCTCCACCTGACTATGAGCCCTTTTATTTATTTCAATTTAGAATATGGAAAAAGTTGCCTATCTTGAGCTCTGGCTCCAGATTTTCTGACAAAATATTAAAAATGCAGCTTGTGACAATGAAATATAATAGAAAGTCACAGAAAAAATACTAGCAGCAGATCCCATAAAATCCAAACCTGCTGCAGAGGATAAAATTCCCCCAAAATCCCTTCCTTATCTCATCCCAAACACCTTATCAAAAAAAGTAAGACTTTTCAAAATGTGGTGAAGGGAAAACCCAAATGGTCTGTTTAAAGTCAATGTGCCCATATGGAGATCATCCTGCCAAAAGTTCACTGGAAGAAATGGAACTATTCCTGGTTGTGAGGCATTAGGGAAAACTGAACCACAAGAGGGCCTTGCTTACAAGAAGTGGATTGTGAGCTGCCAATAGAATTGGGTAAAAATTTTTGATCAAATAGTGCATTTGCTGAAAAATGCAGATTGGGGGCAACCCAAACTATTTATGAATTTGGGTCAAATTCATTTAATAGAATCAGCTGAAAAATGTATTAAAATAGTTTAAATGATTTTTAACACCTTTTAATATATCAAATCTTTCAATTCATTTAAAAATGTAACTAATTTATTTTTAATTTTTTTTTAAAGGATAAAATATATCCCAAACTAAATATATCCCACCAATTTTGTTTTGGCTCCAACAAAACATATTCTTTTTTACCTGAAACCATTCCTTCTGGCTTTATTATACAGTAAGTGAAAAGCAAAACAAAACAAAATATCTTCAAACCCCAACTCTTTTATGTTATTTAATTGTTTTGTTTTATTTTTGGTTTGGCCACCAAACTGAAAAAATCAGTTATTTGATCAGCCCAGTTGCGAGTTTTCTGTGAGCTCTCAACAACACAGTGCTTTGTGCTGTTTGTTTTTTTAAACCAATGCTACCACTTGCTTTCACAGTCTGAGAAATGTATATCTGTGGAACATAGAACCAGAGAGCTTTTAGTTCTCCAGTTCCTAACAAAGAGGTTATGTAATTTGTAGAGAAAGAAAGAGATGGTGCATGTGAGATCACACTGAACCCAGGCAAGCTCCAGGACAAATTAGGCTCTGAGTGGGGACCAGAAAGTTCCTGTTCTCAGCATTCACAAAAAGAAAGATGGCATCTGTGTCTTCCTGGTGGATGTGTATGTTCTGCTCTCAGCTACACTGGTGTAAATCAAGAACACACGGTATTTCCAACCTCCAGAATTAAAAAACTCATGAGTGAGTGCCTGTCTCCAATCATGAGATTTTAAAAAAAATAATACATTTTTAATTCTTTTTGTTGGTCCTCTATAGTTGAGTCTTTGGGTGCACTTGGATCACCTTTTCAAACTTTGCTCCATAATCATGAGGATTAGAAAGATGTTTTTGAACTGAAGCTGGGATGCCTACATAATCACATGAATCCAGGAGATGGGTCTTTAACATAAACATCTAATAATGTCAGAGTTGGTGGTAATTTCACTGAAGGTATTAGTGCTTCCACCAGCTGAACACAAAATGCTATAGACACATAGCTAAAAGATGACAGTGGCTAGGAGTTTGTCAAGCTCTGTCAGAGAATGTGGATTAAAAGGAACAATCTGTGCAGTAATCATCTGAAAAATGACTATGTAAAAATGGCACCACCTTACTTAATAGATTGGCTTCTTGTTTGTATTCCAAGCCAGATGTTTGCTTTACAGGTAAAGTTATTACTCCAGCTGAGAGTCAGAGAAATACATTTCTTTCCTCTGCATATGCAACCAATTGTTTGCTAAATTCCAGTTAGTAACACCTAACCAGAATGGGGCTTTCGCAGGTGTCAGTGAAAGTCTAATCTGAAGACAATGGATGGGATCCTCAATTGGTATAAATCAAAATAGCTGCATTGACTCCTGTGGAGCTAAACTGGTTTATACCAGTTGAGCATCTGGCCATAAAATTCTAGCTACATTTTAACAAACAATTTAGTGCTTTAAAAAGCTGACAATTTTAGCTCTGTAATCTGAAATTCTTAAGTGGGATCACATGTTGCAGTCATTCAGACTGAGGATTTCCTATGCTTACCAACCAACATGGCTCCAGCATGACCTAAAAGGGTCACCCATATGTGGGAAATCTTCATGCCCATTCTGTTCTTGGCCTGTCTACAGAGACTTTCAATAGGAGCATCCACTAGTGCCAATTCTGGTGATGCTGTTAGTGGACTAGATGCTTGTCAACCCAGAACTGGACTATTAGTTCATTTTACATTGATCTCTACACAGTGGCTATAATAACTCCTGGTAGCTACTGGAGAGGAGCCACGTCTACAACTACAGATCCAACCCCCTTCAAATGTTTTATTTTGGGAGGGAAGAGAACAGAGATGAGTTTACAGCCTGATGCAAAACCTGAAGTGGCCTGTTTCCTTGCCTGGTTTTGGATTGAGACCACAAGCATGCCAGAATATCTCTTCTTCTCTTGATTGTAACGTCAACTTAACAACCATGTAAATTCGGACAAGTTTACTGTTATTCCTTGTTATTTACTGCTTACTCTTCTGTTCCAAAAATTTCTGGCATATTTCGGCTGTCCATCCCAAATGATGAGGACTGTAGAGAGCAACCAGCACTTTCCTGCACGCTGATGAGATGCAAGTTCAACTCCTGAATGGAAACATCGGACACATCGAGGGCAGGAGATCTCTCTCTCTATTGGTTTCGAGCCATATCGCGTCTTAGCTGATGTTGGTTTTGATAAGTTGCGAGTCGTTTTTCTTCTGCCTTTTCAACGGCCTCAGATACAGTATTTCTCCACTATACACGGTTTTCTGCCAATGTCTCCCATATGTCCACATTGATGTCCACTGTCTTGAGATGTCTCTTAAGGATGTCTTCGTATTGTAGCTTCTGACCACACCTCGCTCAGTTACCTTCCTTCAGTTCACAATAAAAGAGGATTTTTGGAAGCTGGTGTTCTGGCATACGGGTGACTTGTTCTGACAACCTTAGCTGTGAGGTGAGCTCCTACACCGGGCATTTCAGCTCTTGCTAATACTTCAGTGTTAGGAATTCGGTCTTACCACTTTCATGATTTGCCGCAAGTGTTTCAGTTGGAGGCTCGTCAATTTTTTTGGATGTCTTCTTTACAGTATCAGAGTCTCCACAGAGTAAAGCATAGAAGGTATCACCACTGCTCTGTAGACCTTGACCTTAGTAGCCAGTCTGATCTCATGCTGAGAGCAAAGTCACTTTTTGGTGCTGTCAAAAACAGTACATCAGTACTGGAACAGTAATTTGGTCTTACTTGTGTTGATCTTCAACCCAAACTTGCATGCTGCACAAGCAAAACATTTTTTTATTCCTGAGTGTCTTTCTGAGTGTGATCAACAAAGGCCGAGTCATCCGCAAAGAGAAGCTCCCTAACGCACTCTTATTTCACCCTAGTGTTAGCACGTAATCAGGCCAGATTGAATAGCTTGCTGCCACTTCTCGTATGTATGTAGACGCCAGTGCTGAGATTCGCATTCATGCTTGAGAACACTGCACGAGGAATACAGAGAAGACGGTCGGAGCAAGCACACGCTCCTGCTTCACCCCGTGGCATATGGCGAAGGCTTTGGTCTGCCACTGATACTCTGCCGGTCATGTTGTTGTGAGACTGCCTGATGGTATTAAGTGTTCCTATCAACTCTGTCAAAAGCTTTTGAGGAATTGACAGAAACCACACAGAGGCCTTTGTGCTGCTCTACACGTTTCTCTTGAAGTTATCTATGAGACACTATCATGTTGTTTGTTGATCTTCCTGCTCTGAAACCAGTGGCATACACTGAGGAAGCAGAAACAATACTGTCATTTAGATGACCAACTACACACAAAGAATAAATCTTAGTGTATGGAAAAAGTGGAGAATTATTTGACCAAACTATTTGACAAATACTTATGAATAGCAAATACATTAAAAGAAAAATGCGTATTAGTTTTTGAATGATTAAATAAATAATGGGGCTAAATTTATAATATTTTCATGAATTGTTCTCTACTTATGAGAGAAGTATTCCATCTTATCAGCTATTGCAACCAATCGGTGCTTTTCTTGCATTTGCTTCCTTTTTAAAAAAGTTAAATCTACCTTACATATCTATCATACTTTAGTTTATACATCTTTAATGGATCAAATTGTTCTCATTAAGGCCTGCAAATATCCATGACAGAAATGTTAAGTAGATGTAAATAAAAAACCCTTGTTTGCATGTAGTTCTTAATTATCTTCTTTTGTTTTTTCAGGGCATACATTTGGAAAGCTAAAAGAAATGTAATTACTGATGAAGGCCTATATTAGGATGAGAGATTAGTTGAAGCCCTCATTAAAGATTCATACAAGAGTGTTTAGTTAGTTCTACATAGTTTTTGCCTTTTTAAAATTACCTGCATACGAATAGTGAATAACATAAAGGGTAGTAGCAGATGTATGTAAAATATTTGTTTACAAGATGTGAGTTTGTGAAGTATATTAATAGTGAAATTATAGTTATACTGAATGAATATGAAAGGCAGTAAAATAAATCGTTATCATGCATTTTGTTTCTACAGCACTTTGCACAACGGGGCCCTGATTTTTTTTTCTTTGGAGAGGGAGAGCTTTAGGTATTACTCTAATACAAATAATAAATGATAATAGTAACAATGTGTGGAACAGTTTGCAATTTGATCGATCATGAGATTGAGCCAAGTGGATGTTAGAATAATGGCTAAACCAATATCTGGAAAAACACAAACACCCCCACACACACGAATCAGGAATGTAGTGTTGGAAGAATTGACAAAGGGCCATTAATTCAAGTCTAATTTTTAGAAATTTCAGGAGTCTTCAGGAATGAACACTAAGAGGCTGATTCAACCCCACTGAAGTCAATGGGAGTCCTTTCAGAGATTTAAATGGGCTTTAGCTCTTGAATGAAATCCTGACCCCATTGACAAGTGGCAAGACTCTCATTATCTTCAAGGGGGCAGGATTTCATCCCGGGTCTCAAATATTGTTTTATAAGAATGATTATTGATGTCACCATTATGGCACCATCTACTCTGGTTTAACAACCAAGTTTTTTAAAAAACTCATCGGCAAATTGTGTTTTTTGTCCGAATGGTAGCCTGTCTTGGCAGTGTGGCTGCAACCAGCCCCAGCACCACTTTAAAATCCCATTGGATAACAACAAAGTTAAATTAGTCTACTAGCCCATGGCTTTCAGGTGCAGTTGGGTGGAGATAAGAGTCTCCTAAAAGGCCATGTGGGAGAGAGGGATTGAGCGAAGGCTGGAAATACGACGTAGTAGCCTCACCATTGTGTGCACATGTAGTGCCAGATCTTCAGCCTGTGTAAAGTGACTTCAGTGGAGACTCACTGATTTATATCATCTGAGGATCTGGCCTAAAAACGAGTGAAGTGAAAGCAATTTGTTCACTGCAAACACATTTCACAGAGTCAGACAAGCCAGGAAATGTATAGCTAAGGCAAAGCCTGTATTAATTTGCCTTGCTTTTTCATTTCCAGAAAACCTATTCTAAAGCCATATGGATGCATGGCAGGAGTCCTCCTGAATGACCTTGAAGTAGCTGAAGAGTATCAGATGTCCTATTTATACATCTCAGCAGCCAACTGGTAGATTATACATCTGTGACAAGCATAATGGGCGATTTTTCAGTCATGCACCATCACCATAAACTTAACCAAGCCACATGACCTTAAGAACCGCAGTGCAAGGCCACTTGCATGGAACGGTTTCACGGCACAGGTAACTATACAGAAACTCATACTGCAGTTGCTACTATGTGAATAACTGGGTATGGTACTGTGTGTATATAATACAATGATTTCATTATTTTGTACCTCTGCATAGACCATAATGGGTAATGTCATAGAGTTACAATTGTAACTGCATCTCACTAGCTTTCTGTATGAAGCTGAGAGAAAATGTATCGTTTCAGACTGTGTAAAAAAGATTTGCAGCCCCTGTGGGGAAAATGACATTGTTGCCTGGCACCTTTGTAAAAGTGAATTGTTTTGCAGTTTCACCTCACATTTACAGTTGTCGTTTTTCAGTAAATGAAAAGGCAGCCTATGAAAGTGAGAAACTGCCGTTTTAAAACCTAATTTGTTTTTGTTTTTTAAAACAATTCTGGGGGCAATTCCCACTTTCCTGCAATGTTACTTAGGATAAATTCTTTCCATTACCATGGTCTCCCTTCCACCAAAACAACAATTGTGTCCCTGATGAATGGCAAAATGCATAATATTGAGGACATTTGTGTCCATGCACATTGCTAATTGCAAGTGCCATATTGTTATACAACATGTTACTGATACGATGTGACATGCCAGATTACTCTAAAGACCTTCAAATACCCTATGGTTATATCTTTGGTTTGGTCAATAATTTAGTCACATTGGAAAAACAGCTTGAGTGTCTTGAAAATAGAAGATGATGATATGTTTTGGCAATAGTTACTCTTTGTTTCTTTATCCCTGGGTTATTTGGGATTATTCTACATCAGGTTCTTTTATTTTCTGATATCCATCAAAGGGAAGAATTTTTTCAATTAACTTTTTAGAATTATTTGTTGTAGTTGTTCTTAAGGATTCCAATCAGCATACCATTGTAGTAGGCACTGGACAAAAAGACTATGCAAAGTCTCCCTGTCCCCGAGATGTCACAGTAATATTGAGAGGGAAAAGAAACCGAAACCAAAACCAAAACCAACCCAAACCCCATAATTAGGGATCAGTTGTGGCAATTATTCTTATTTAGTTCTTGTATTGTCGTAATGCCATAAAAAGCCCCAATCAGGATCACAGGGCTATTGTGCTAAGCACTGCACATGCAGATAGTAGACCTCTTCCGTGCCTCAGAGATCTTACCATTTAATTGGAAACTAGATGCATAAGGTTCTTGGGGCAGGGACCAACTTTTTATTCTGTGTTTGTACAGCACCTAGCACAATGTCATCCTGGACCATGAGAGGGTTGTGTAGTAACACAAATCAGTAATAACCACAAATAAGTGATAAATAATCCTCTTTCCTCCAATTATAAGCTTTGGCTTTTTGTACCTGTTATGTCGTCCTTGTACAAACAGTATATACTCTGAAAGTTTTTTATTTTAGATGAAGGGACTGGGGGACAGAATACAAGGAAAGTCTGCATGAAAGAGCACAGCATTCTGTGTCATCTCTCTAACATATTGCATTTGCTCTGCCTCCCGAAATGGCATCTGTCCCTCCAGAGAAGCAGACCCCTTAGAAACGCTAAAGGTGCAGAATAGACAAAGAAGTTTGAAACAGAAGATGCACAAATAACTACATATAACACAATTGGCAAAGATTAATATTTTAAGAGGGAACTCCTTGTTCCTTATAAAAGATCTTTTTTTTAAAGATGAGAAAATGGGCAGGAAAAATATTAAAATTCTTAATTTTCTAGGCATGTAATGATTCTGATCCAAAGCCTTTTGATGTCAGATTCCCATAATTTCAGTGAGTTTTGAAACAAGCCCTGTGAACAGAGATTTTTTCTCTTTGTTCTCATCATAAAGTCATTTTTGTGCATCATTGTGTAGTGTGGGTTAATGCACAGCTGTGATGTCACCAGAAAAGATCAATCAATGACTTTGGACAAACCTGTAGCTACAATGGCACACTAATAGTTTTGTATGTTCTTCCAATAAGAGATGGGTAAAATGTTTATGAAAAAGTATCGGTCATACAGCAGTCATACTTTATCTTCTTACGCATTTGTAAAAGCTCCAAGTATATTTTTGTCCAACAGCTGCTATTGAAACATGACTACTTTTTATTGTGAAATAGATGCTGTACATCCCAGGAAATGTCACAACCATTTGTAACATTTTCAATACATTTGTTCCTCTTTACAAGCTATAAGACACTTTTACTACTTTTAACAACTATGGTTGTTACTGCTTTGTAAATGGAGATTTCAAAAGGCAGAAATTCCGTTTATGAACCAAATTCTCATTATTTGTCAATGGGAATTAAGCACCTAATTGTCATTCGTACCTTTTGAAAATCTCCGTGTGGTTTTTCTTAATGAGTACCTCAAGAACACAATAGCTGTTCTCTAAATTCCAGACTGTGTATTTTCATGAAATTTCATACACTAGAACTAATGCATTGCTTATTACTTGGTGCATTTCAAAATTGCTCATAAATATAAGTTCAACAGTACCCTCTCTTATTTGCATTGGATTATGCACAGTTTGGATGAGATGATCACAAAGTGATAAGTTTATATCTCTAAACTGGATCATTATCAAGGTGACTCCCTTAGTAGTGGAGAAAACTCATGGAATTTAATCAAAGGGCCTTGAGTCTTCTACCAATACAACCTCAGGAAGCAAAGTGCTGGCATGATCAAAAAACTATAACAGCACCACAGCACAACAGTCTGATTTATCCCATGTTCCAAAGAGAGCCATGCAGACAGACACGCATCGAGTTCACAATGCTCATTTGCAAATCAGGATTCTATAGCACAAGGCAACATCTCTTTTACAAAAAAGCCACGCCGGAATGTCGCCTCTAGATTCAATTGCTTTTTTTATTTTATCATAACTAAAGGTTCCTTTTATGAACATATTTTCCTAGAGGGAAAAATCAGGAAACAAATCTGACACTGTGTGAGTAACAGAAAGATATCTGTATGAAAGGGATTTGCCTTTACTGAACAGTGAATATCATCCTGGTAATGAAGATAAGGGCATAAAAAATGTGAATACTGGCCTGTGGAAAAAACAAAGACATTATTACAATGTTTAAATGTACATGTGCATAAATAAGTAACGCAGTTCAGAGGAGTGGGCACATCTAGCAGAGAAATCTGTTGGGAAAGTGTTGATATATTTCCTTAGCTCTCACAGATTGTGTGAAAGAAGGGAAAGCAGCTTGAGGGAGAAATGTATCCTATGTACCAGTGATAAACTGCTACTGAAGGAGGCAGGTCAAGCACTGGAACTGAAAATGGGTAGCTGTGAGTACTTAATACCCAAACTGTAGCAACAGAGGCCTGTAGCACCTAAAGAGTTAGGTTGACGTAAGGCAGTAACTGTCTATGCTACAATGTGGCTCTCACCGATGTAAATTGCCCACTACGCTGACCTAAACTCCACCTCTGCAATAAGGGTAGTGCTTAGGTCGATGTAGTTAACTTGATGCAGTGTCTGTATAGATACTGCATTCCTTATATCACCTGTTGTTTCCTTTGACATCCCAAGCTGGGAGCCCCACCACCCCGGGTCAAGATTCAACCTAGCGCTCTGCTTCTGTAAAGGTCTTGATGGGCCATTAAGTGGGCTATTGTCCTGCTGCCTCTCTGTCTGGAATGTGTCTTATACAGCATAATTTGAAATACAGGGATATCAAAGATATCCATAACTTCCGTTACAGATATAACACATGAACATAAACATTATCATCTTACTCAGCACATTATAACCTTTCTAACAGTACCTGTCATGGCATGTCTCACATGAATCACTATAATTCTGACATACTGATGCCAAACAATATAAGGAATGCCCTCCACCCCCCACCAATCCAGTCAGTGTGACAGCTGCCAGCCAACCATGCAGCAGCAACTCATAGTTTGCTGCCAACAGAGCCCCAATAATGGAGTGTGGTAGGAAGTTGCCCAGAGGAATCAGACTTCAGTCGAGTTGTGCTGCTGCGAAGCAAGGCAGTGGATTTTGGTTGTTTCTGCTGACCTCGTGGTGGAACCACCCACCACTATTAGGGCCCTGAGCAGGGACCTGGTGGAGTAAGGTGGGCCTGAATCCCCCTACCCTCTCTCGCCAGACCCTCACCTCTGGAGGTAGCAACCAACCCACCTGAGGTCTCAAGGCCTGCTTATAAACTGTTTATGTACTGTCTGCCCCAGTCAGGAGGCTGTGGCTCCAGGATGCTCATTGCTCTGCCCCACCCAGAGGGTCAGAGCCCAGACTGTTGATTGCTATCTGCCCTAGCCAGGATGCTCTTGGCTAGATACTGTTGACTGCCAGAAACCTGACAGTTGCTGTCAACTGTGAAGAAACACAGTGGCCTCCCTGCAAGCCCAAGATGGAGGAACCGTTATAAGCTCTAAAAATGATCTTTTATACAAGGAATTCAGGGAGTCCGATACCTTATTAATGAGAAGTCAGCTTCAAAGCTACCACGTTACTCTTCCCTGGTATCAGGTGGGAGGAGAGTCTATAGCAAAGTGCTTCATTCACACATGGAGGTTTGTAGCCGTATTTTAGTTTAGCACAACTTCCACTCATACTTGCACTGGTGTGCAACAGCCTTGTGACCCTTGCTGGATATTGCACAAAGATTTGAAGGATCACAGCCAAGGTGTGTACCAGGAGGTTAATGATTAAATATGTCATGGAAGTGGTCAGCAAATGGAGGCTGAGGGAGGGGGAGAATTGAGAATAATTTTGGAAAGTGTTGTTCCTGTTACCTGTTACTGTTCCAAGTAACTGTAACACTGAGATACCATTGGGCTCATGCCCAGCATGATGATGGAGACTTGCCACACCCAAGCACAGATCGCCAGAGAGAATATAGGTGGGCTAGTGAATTACGGAAGGAAAGCAACGCACAGCCAGCCACCTCAGACACGCTGACCCAGGGAAAGAGAATCAAACAGACTTTTGAAAACAAGCTGAGTAATTTTCCAACCTCCTTGCTGGGACAGAAACAAACAAATGTCTGGAGGATAAGATATCTAATCCTCTTTAATGAAGATATTATATGTTTAGTCAGTGGTAACTAACTATATTCATGCATAACTGTTTGATTAGCTCCATTTTTATTCTGCTTGATTTTCTGATTCTCCCTCTAAACTTCCCTAATAAATTTATTTGTAATGATCATAATTTATCTTTAGGGTTGGTGACTAATATTAGGCAATGGATTCATTCTCCCATTACTCCCCGTCTTCTGATCTTGAGAGAGAGATTAGAGCATGATCTAGACGTTTTCTGTGAGGCACAGAGACTTCAGGGCTCAGTTCAAGGAATTCTATAGAGATGATGGTTTTAGTCAGGGAAAATCTTAAAGACCAGGATGAGGGCAAGGCATAGTGTTACAAATAGCTACCAAGCTACTGGCACCACTGTGGTAAAAAACCATAAACACACCAGGTCAGACTGTGGGACGAATGTGTGACAGCTACCATCCTCACCAAAAAACTCGAGGTTAAATTATAGACCTCAGAAGCTGAAAGGCCCAGACACCATTCCTATATACCTTATGGCAACTGCAAAAACAAACAAAAATAGAGGAGTTCACCTCTAAGCTACATCTGCCTCAGGGTAAGGAAGGGTAGCAAAGCTGGATAGCACGTGTAGGCCTAGCTTAACATGAGTAATAAAAATGGGGCAGGCCTCATTTCATGGAAGACAGGATTAGGGAGGTAAATAGATCAGCAGGCTGAAAACAGAATGTTTGTGATAACCAAGATATGTAAATGGGTCAGCAAGCTAAGAGACCAAATGAACTAGCTAACATAAGGGAAGGGAACACCCAGGAAATCATTTGAAAAGAAGAAGATAACAATGGACAAAATAAGTAAAAAATGTAAAGAGTAGGCCAACCATGGACAGACCGTGTTATACAGGGATTGGTTTCTACAAAGAAACCCAGCCCATACCAAAATGTGTAACGCGCAGTGTGTAATAATCGCAATGAAATGTATATGAAGGGAACCGGTTTCTGTGTGACGTTGGATCTATGATTATATCCTGTATTCAGCCACTGTGTTTGAGTCTAATCGACTAGCATAGCATCGCTATAATCCAAATAAAGATAGCTGAGTAACAAAGGCTGGGGTCGAGCTGAGTTCTTGGGAAGCCTAAGTAAAGTAAGGTCTCGAAGGGACTCCCAACTGCATGCAGAAGCCTTTTATCAAGACATCAATCCTAAGCACAGAATCAAAATCTCTTGGGGTCATGCATCCCTTTGTAGAATTGATCTAACACACTGGTTTATTGTGTATAATCCTGTCCTCTGCAGCAATTATGACTCTTGCTTTTTCCTCATAATTATCAGGGACTTATTTGAAGCAGTAGAGGCTGAAAGTCCTAGTGTTTGAGGACAGGGATGTGTGCATGTGTATGCAACCAGAATGATTGCCCATAGTTCTGATCTTGTGCAGAATGTTCACTTGCATGAAGTGCACAAAGATCCTGATAACAAAATAAAAGGGGTTCAGAATACGCTGGAAAAGTCTCATGGGAAATCAATAATCCCTGCAGTCTAAGGGATTGCAGGCACCAGTGGAAATGAAAAAAATTTAAATAGCTTTTAAAATAAATTCAACAAATTAATCTTGAAAATGTCTTCCATATTAGTGCTTTCTTGGCAAGAGAGCTTTTATTTGTTTAGTTTAGGTCCTTGCCAGCCGTGATGTTCCATATTAACCATTGCGTATAAACTTTCATGTACAGCACTGCTTATTAGACTACTTTTTCATAAAGACAGACCCTGTAATTTGCTAAAATATTGGACAGAATTTCATTTTATACCTCTTCTGTAATTATGGGTATCTCACTTAACTGCAAGCAAGACAGGAAAACTTAGCCAAAATCTTAGTAGCATCAAGAAAGGTTATATGACAGTAAAATATTATGGTATCTGTAGAACAAGCTATTACATCTTGAAGGATCCCAAAGGGCTTTTCAAGAGGTAGAGGGGTATTTCTTGTGGAGGAGGAAGAAAGGGCAGAGGAAGGAAGGAAAGTTTATCATCTGCTCGGAGGTAGGACCTCAAGGTACTCTTGGAGCTGGATTCTGATATAATTACTCATGTTGAATAGCATGTTACTGCATAAAGTCCCATTAACTTCAAAGCGACTCCTTCTGGAGTAAAGATCAAACTCTGCCACTCAAAATATTTTCATATTTGGATAAAACATAAACCATACAGTATAGATAATCAGTTGTATAGATCTCATTTGGATTTGTGTGTGCGCAAATATATATATATAATGAATGTTGTGTGCATATGCATATATGTGTATATGAGTAATCATATGTGTGCATTAGATTTGTTTAGTCACTAGACTCTAGTGCATCCAAATTGCCAAATGACTCCACTACCCATCTGTGCACTTACCTGAAAAAGGATATTCTGCACTAGTCCGTCACTATGACTCTTGGTATTTCACTGGCCTTACTTGCTCTAAGGAAGGTTTCTAGAACTTGTACAGCTTCTGCTTCTTAAGACCTATGGGCCTGGGATCTGGGGAGGAGTGAGTGAAGTTAGTTGATGGAGGCTTCTGTGTTCCCAAAGGCTAGAAATATGCCTGCTATTCTGTCTCTGAAATATTATGTACATATGTAGCCACCACATATATATTTTCCCTTATGAAATATTATACTGTGTCTGGAGTGAATTGAGAAGTTTAAAAGCTAGGACTCCTGCTATTGTTACTGCGGCTATTATTCCTTTTCAGTCGTTTGCTTTTGTCCTTACAAGAGTCGTTACCTATGACAACACCTGGCTGACATTTGCACACTGCTGAGTGATAATGAATTGAGTTCCTATGAGAAAGGACCTTCTGTTTCCCCTGTCATTGCACTGCTGCTGCTTCTGCTATAGTAGTCCGTCCGAGTTATTGTCTGGTCTTACATAATAGCCAAAATTTCCAAATTTCAGTGACCGCGTCTAATGTGTGTCAGCTACTTTCCATCTCTCAGTATTGTATACTGTAAAAACTGGTGGTGGTTGTGGCTTTGTAGTTATAGTAATGTGTGTCAATGTCATCTTAATTGATGCATGATTATGATCGCAAATCCTGCCCTCCCTCTTCCACACCCAGAAAGATAGGTACAAAGGAGCATTAGCTTGGGAGACCAGCTATTTCTCTGCCCATCACACCATGAATCGATCTACTGTGGGGGCTTGGTCTATTGTCTTGGAAGCAGTATGTTCTGCATATTTTACAAAGAGCAATAAGATGCACTGTGTTTTTCCCAGGCCTTAAAGATTTAAGGCCCCAGGATTGCTTTGGGACCTGATATGTGTCTGGAACAACTCATCTTCCCCCACTTCAGTGAGGTCAAATAATAAGAATAGAATTTTTGCCCATTATATGTTGAGCAGTTGAACTCTTTATGGGATAGATGTATTAAGGAGATCCAAGAATTGGGGATTGTGAAAAATCATGCTTCAGGCCAGTCTCTTGTTCATTTTCCCCTCTTTCTCTATCTGTGTTTGCCTTAGTGGAAAAGTTATCTATTATTTGTATTACTGTAGTGCTTAGGAGCTCTAGTCATGGACCAAGATCCCATTGTGCTAGGTGCTGTACAAACACAGAACAAAAAGACTATCTCCACCATCAGCGTGACCATGCTATCCATGGCAGGGAACTGTGGAAGTTTAAAATGGACCACTTGAAAGGAAAAGTGAATAAAATAATAACTAAGAATTATACTGCCTTAGCTCAAGAACTTATTTTGGCCTAAAAAATTGCAACTAAGGACAGTAGCTAAAATGAGACTCAGTGGAGCAAAGGACAGGTTTCACATGAGTCTTAATTTCATATCTTGTGTCTAATTTTTAGGGTGATGGACATATTAGAAATATGATAGATAAAACTCTCCAGGATTATCCTGGACAGTGGTGGGATGGCTGCCCCACGCTCGCCTGGAAAGGGTTAATAAAGCCCTAGGGAGGCTACACTAGGAGCAGCTAATCAGGGCCGAGGAGGCCCTATATAGGCAGCCAACAGAGTCAGTCACACCCAGGAGCTTGAGGATGGAAGGCTGGCGGCCCTGCAGGCAGACGGAGGTCAGCACCTTGGACAGAGCAGTGTCTGGCTCCAGAGAAGGCACAGCTGAGAGCCCTGAGATAAGGGCCCGGCAGTGGACTGCAGCTGCCACTGGAGGAAGTAGCTCGACTGGGACTGCAGAATCCCCCAGAAGTGGAGAGAGCACAGATTGGGGCACGGCCAGAGAGCTGTGTCATGAAGCAGATGCCGCAAGCTTGGGACAGACGTGGGTCCTAAGGCGGAGGTGACAGCAGGCGAGACACAACCGCATGGGGTGCTGTTACCTGCGGAGCTGATTCCCCAGACAAATCAGCAGGAGATGCCAGAGGGGTGAGTGCAACCCTTTTACACGGACCTTTTGAAATACCAGGTCTTATACTTTTGCCAGCTAGTTTTTCTGTGGCCTGGAAGTCAGAATATGACCCACTTCTCTCTGTTAAATTCAGAGAACCTGTTGGGAAGGTTTTGAAGTCCCCCTAAATTAAGGAGGAGGCACTGCGTCTTCTGAGATGCTGAAATCAGGAACAGTAATTTCCGTGCTGTAATAGCTTCTTTTGTAGTTGTTTTCTATTCAATAGTTTGAATTTGGCCACTTCCCAATGGAGGCAAACAATTTATGTAAAGAAAAATAGGAAATAAGTGTTTCCTGATTCCCTCCCCCCAGGCATATTGTCAAAGCTTTCTGTATTTAAACTTACTTTTTTTATGCTCAGTGTTGAAGTAGCTATTTTTTCATCCAGGGAAAATGTCATATTCATTAAGACCTTACTACAACTTGTCTGATTATGAAAATGCAAAATGATTTCTTGATGCAAATACTCTATTTCCTTTTAAAACTATATTGGGTGTAGATGCAGATGATAACTCACAAATGGATAGAATGAATATAATTTTTAAAAGGCCTCTTTTCTATACCTGAATTCTGATGGGTTTTTTAAAAAAAACCCACTCTTTTTATCTCCTCAATATTTTTATCTTTTTCTTTAATATGAGAGTGCCAAGATGCCCGCATTAAGATTAGGAGCCCATTGCACTGGCTGCTGTACATATAAGCAGTGAGAGACAGATCCTGCCCCAAAGAATTTACAGTCTAAATAGACAAGACAGGCCAAGTGTGGCAGGGGAAAGAGAGAGGTGAAGTGATCATCTGCCCAAGGTATCCCAGCACTTTTCCTCACTTTAAATTCAGTGCCTTATCCAGTAGACCCCACTGTCATTCAATTGACTCTTGCTTGGAGACTTTAAAAACAGATTGTCAAATACATGAGCTATGTGTATTATCTATGATGGGAACAGTCAAGTTTAGATGTGAAGTGAATTGAAATATTATCACTTTTAATCTTTGTTATTTTTGCTTTTCCTAACCTTTTTTTTTAAATTCTTTAAAAATATCATATTTAGGATTTGTGATTGTGGAACCAGTTCTGCAAACACTTTAAACACATCGGTAACTTACTCATGTGGGTAGTCCTGGTGAGAACCCGTAGCACAGCATCACTTATCTCTGAACTGGCAGCTCTGATGGAGTAAAGAGTGCAAGACACAGCCACAACTCAATATACACAGAACACCAGACTGCTGTCAAATGGCAATGATTTTTCAGTCACTGCTGACCTGGTATGGGTTTGGCTTAAAAACCTAGAGGTAAAAAGCTCAGTAGCTCGAAACGATAGTCAGTTCCTTGAGACATGCTGCCCTTCAAATATATACACCTGTAAATACAAGGTACATAAAATCGAATACAAATGGAAATAGGAAGACCAAATATATATAAGTGAAATGATTTTGCAGCATGTCAGACACCAAGAGATTGTATGATATATTTTAGAAGGGAAAAAATACCATGCGCATTACACCCAAGTAACAGCTGCAAGAATAATACAAGGCTTTGTTTGGGTGAAGAGTATGACAAATAGAAGTAAATCAGATGCAGCTGATATTATTGTATTCAGATTTGAAAAATATTGTAAAATAAATAAAGATGTGATCTAATCCAGAAATTCCCCGCTTATCATAAAGTCTCCCAGACCAGCTTTGACATAACAGACTCCATATTTATCATACAACACTTGCTTTAATTAATGCGCTAGATTAATTGGGTTAATGACCAAAGGAAAGTTGAATAAAGGCAGTTCTGCTTGTTAATTGCATATTAATCAGCTGAGCTGATGCTTTGATTGTGGAGGCCCTTCAGCCCTTTTGGAGGCAGTGTCGGCAGATGTAACATCAATAATAGGTTCTTAAAGGTGCGTAATAGGTTCTCTTTAGCCTATATTGGAAAGGTACCTACATCTCTGCCTCAAATAAGACTTGATAATGGGTAAAGATAGTAAAGCATCAAAGATCTTAAGGCACCTCACTCCCATGGAGTTCAAGTCACTTTAAAAAATTGATGCACCAAGCACTTCTAAGAATCTGACCCTATTAGTACCTAATAAGCAGGACAGATGCCTGTGTCCCACCTAATCTGTTTAGAGACTTACGCAGTTTGGAAATTTTTACTCTAAGTCCCACGGAAAGACCCACTGAAGAGTGTGAGGATATTTTTACTTTCATTTTTTTAGATTTAAAATGATAAAAAGAAGTCTATCCAAGATGTTTCTTGCTGTCATTACTAATTAATTAATTAAGCAATGATATCCCAGCAGCACTAAAATATTAATTCCAACACAAACTCGGACAGATGCTTTGCATAAACTCATACTGGGATGTGTGGGGAGGTCACGCCCCCTTGCTCAATGAAGAATTCATGGCAGTAGATGAGACAGACATTGGAAGAGGTGGGGGAAACTGAGTCAAAGTGCTTACCCAGAATTGTGAGCAGGATTGGCAGGTGGGCCAGGGAGCTGCATGGTGATGGGACTTAACCAGATAACTTATGTAGCTGCTCTTGAAAACTCTGTATTAATGTTTTTATGAGGATGAAATCATCTCTTTAGGACCCCTCACGTAGTATCTATTGTAATGTTGTCAGAACATCTTAACAGCTTAAGATTTGTATGTGTTTCACTCCCATTGTCAGATGCTTTATTTTGATGAATGAAAGCAAAATTGACCAGTACAGTGTTAAGACTTGAAAGAGACAGAGAGAGAGATTTTTGTACTGGTAATTGTTACAAATAACTCTCAATTCCTCCCCGATTTATTTTTAATAACATGACAAACTGCTCTAGTCACTAAAATAAACTCATCAATGTCTCAGCTTCTGCTGAAGTCAGGAGCTAGAGTCACCATTCTCAGCATGTAGGAGGTAGAAAATCTGTCATTCAATCTGGAAGCTGGAGGAATATGTTTCCTCTCTCCATATTGATCCACATTCTGTATTGTGACAGGGCTGCAGTGTGGACAATTTCCTTTGACAAGGACTGAGAGAGCCTCATTTACAATTCGAGCAAGCCCTGGAGCTCAGGATCTACCTTAACATGGCATACTTGGCAACAGGAAAGATGCTACCCTCCAGGTGGTAGTCCTCCAGCCTGCTCCTGTTCTCTTCTAGGCTCTTCTTCATTAAGAAGATTTATAGTGAGGATTGAAACCTATAGCAGAAAGCTTTACAGCCAAAAAAAAACCCTTCTAGAGAGGAAAGAATTGGCAGCCACAGAGGAAATGTGAAACTGGATTGGTAATGAGTGATGGAAAGGGCCAGAAAAGGTGCAAACAGATAACATTCAGTGTGACAAAAACAAATAACCTGGGCAGAATAATCGCACTCTCTTTATGCAGTAGGCGCAAGGAAGAGTGGATCTCTTACTTTAGGCCCTATCCTGCAATTGGCTCTGAGCCTACACAGTGACTGTGCAGTCTGAGTTAATCGGAGGGTTGGGATCTAAATAGCTTGCCCTTAATCTGAGGCCTCTGGTGATTGTTTTGGTGGTACCTTTATGTGCTCAGAGGAAAAATCATTTGCCCTTTTTCTGATATTTGTCTCAGTCTTGAGGGTCATTTCCTTAGCCCTCGTTGATGATCCTAGGTGTCGTGAAGAGGTAACCAGGTGGAATTCCTTGGCATGTGTGAGGTCACACTAGATGACCTAAAGTCATGTCTGGCCTTGGAGCCTCTGAGTGAAACCCCTGACTGCAGCAGAGCTAGGATTTTATCCTAAGAATCTATGTTCCCCTGTGCCTTGCCCAGATACTGCTTCGTTGCCCAACTACCCTTTCTGATACTTCCTTGGGTATCAGCAGCTGTACAATAGTGAGTTGCAAGCTGCCTCTCTAACCGAATTGCTTCACACCCATTCTCTTGTGTTCTCATGGCTACAATGGCAGATCCCATCTCCTGTATAGCAAGCCTATTTTTTTATCTCTGCTTCGTCCACTGGCTCTTGCTGTATTCCATTTTCACCCCTTTTCCACAGGCTCTTATGGCCTTCTCTAGTAAATTTAAATGAAAGCTCAGAATTGGACTGAAGCTTTATAAATACATCAAATCCCCCTCTGTCTGTATAAAGTGCAGGAAACTGTGGGATGTTTTTATCTTGAAAATTAATATTAAGATTGCATATATCCCTATTAAATGCCTCTTGTCCCGCTGCCACTTTGTTTGTGGTGTATGTGTGTGGTCGGTGTCACTGTTTCTCCAACATTAATATGTAAATAAAATTTCACCGTCTTTCATGAACTTCTTACAATATTATTTTTATATTATCAAGGCACTTTGGATCTCTGTCACAGACCAAGATCTCATTGTGTTAGGGTTCTCTACAAACAAAGAACAAAAAAATGGTTTCTGCTCCAGTAACTGGAAGTGTTATCTCTTAATTTTTACCATCTATTTATATAGTTCTTTGTCAAGAAAGTTTCAGTATAAATTATCCCTCTATAAAGCACACAAGAAAAAAGTTTGAAAAGAGGATGTTAGAGAGTCTTGTCCTGTTGACAAATGGTCCCATGTACAGAGAGGTAATTATGACATTTAATTCAATTCAGATCACTGCCTAGACTAAACCATTGGCTTTTGAGAAATGGGGGCACACCTATGATTGTTGGAAGTTTCAAAAAAAACTATGAATTGTTAAGGGCAATGGTTACAGTAATCTCTGAGTGCCTGTTTACTAATCTCCTTACATATGCCAGAAATGTGCTGTTTGTTTGCTGGGTATTATCTTAAACCTCCAGTGCTAGTTATTTTTAAATAACTTACTTATTGGGTAAGAGTGCTTCTGAATAGCACAGAAAAATTCTATTACATTACTGGGAGATGGTTCCCATAGAGAAGTGAGTGAATGTGATAGTGGAATCTCTAACCAGTAATTGGTGGAACACAAACTAAGAGAGAATTTTGAGAAACCACTTAACTGTTTCTGGAGGATTTCCCCTATTTTATCCAATCCATCTTCCTCGGATACAGAGGAAAGTATGTCCATTCTCTGAATTACAGCCATTGTAGAGGAAAGGAGTAAAGTTGTGCCAATAAAAGGAGTGTGATTAAAAGAGAGAGACCAGAAAATATGGGTGTGCGGGTGGTTTATAGAAAAATGTGCAAAACTTGAATCTGGCAATTTCCCATCTTTTCTCTGAACCACATTCTACCATTGAGCCATGTACAGAACTCATCTTGAAACAAACAGAAATTGTTGCACAAATTTTTCACAAATATCCATGGCACAAAATCACAAGATGAAAACAGATATTTCTCATTATATGCAAAATTGATTCCATGGCTCTAGTGCATAATTACTACTTCCAAAATATTATTGCTGCACTGTCCCTCTTTAAGGTTAGCTCTCAAAGCATGCTTCGTTGTATATATCTGCTGCTTCAGTGGAAAGAAATTTAGGTTGAAAACGACTGCTTCCTTTTTTATTTGATTTCAGCATGCATGCAATGCCATGGAGGGCTACAATGTTTCTGTAATAGTTTTCATTTCAGGAAAAAAAACCATCCATATTCTGGAAGGTCAAAAGCACTTGGGAGGTACCAACTGATACCAGACAGCTAGTGTTGCACTACTTTGCAGAACTGTGTCTGAAAAACCTATTTAAAACTTCATGTGATGCCTTGAATACAAATTGTGTCTCTAGAACTTG
This sequence comes from Mesoclemmys tuberculata, assembly GCA_007922155.1. Classification (NCBI taxonomy): domain Eukaryota; kingdom Metazoa; phylum Chordata; order Testudines; family Chelidae; genus Mesoclemmys; species Mesoclemmys tuberculata. The sequence continues at coordinate 8,431,815 of ML675622.1, read as the reverse complement.
CCTTAGTATTAGTAGATGCGTCTGCCAAATCATTTCTGCTGCTTGCCCCTCATTCTCCGTACACACCCCATCTTCAAATGTAACAGATTCTAGTCTTGGAGAGCCCCACCCACAATGCATAGGGCTGGCAGGAGTAATTTTTATAAGTGCTACCAGGTTGTATTTGTGATATTGCCAAAATTAATTAACTAACTTTATGTAAAAAGTAGGTAGAAGGATCTTTGTATCACCATCAAGCCCTATACCAGAAGAAAACAGGGCCAGTTGCAGGTTGCAGGTTCTCTGCATTGCGGTCAACATTTCTAACATTTGTCAAGGGAGAATCGTCCAAATGAGATGGATGTTTGGAGAGCTGCTGTGGTGTTCTGTACATCTTAAATGGAATTATACCACTTACCATGCTTCACAAACCTCCTCAGTTGTCACAGACAGCATCCCTGTGAGCGACATATTATTATTCCCATTTTACTGACTGGGAAACAAGGCCTTGTCTATACAGGAAGCAGCAGGGGAAGGTACATATAGCTACAAGAATCAGTGAAAAGTAGGCCGCATCCACTCACTGCAGTGTGCAGCTCCATGCAGCAGTGAAAGTCACAGGCAGGGTGGAGGCAGTGAGGAAAGGCTCCACCAGGATGGCCTCCCCCCGCCAGAGTCTTTCCCTGCTGCTGAAGCCTTACACTGCATCCGGGAAAGGTTCCAGCCTGGGGGAGGCCGTGGGACGTTATATTGCTACAAACAGCAGCGTAGGTGTCGGAGGCACTGCTTGGGCGTGAAGAGAGGCATGTTGGATATATATGCTTGAGGGTTCAGGCAGGTCGGGTCCTCCACTCACCTAAGCCATGCCTTCCCATCAATACCACAATTTATACTCATGCTAGCTGGGCGGTGCAGCATCTGTACTCTGAACGCTGTCATAGGTGTAGACCTACCCACAGACAGAAAGATCCAGTGATTTGCCCAAGACGATTGAGCAGGTTTAGCATCCGAGCCAGGATCAAAATCAGCCTTAGGCCTTGCCTACCAAACATTCTGCTGCTTCCATCTGAGGCAGGAGTCCACCCTAACAGCTTAGCAGTCCCTGGGTTGCCTTGCCACGGGCTAGCTTGTGCCTCTAACAACACGCCTGCCTGAGCTGTAAGAACTCCCTGGGTACTTTTCCTTGGGCTATCCATGTCCTGGGCCCACACATATAGCGACAAACTGGGCTACTCATCTGCTTATTCCTTCCTCAAAGTAAGTGGGCGTGGGAAGGGCAGAACACTAGGTGGGTGCATGGAGGATAGGTCCATCAGTGGCTGTTGGCCAGGATGGGTAGGGATGCAAAACCGTGCTCTGAAGTGTCCCTAGTCTCTGTTTGCCAGAAGCTGGGAATGGGTGATAGGATGGATCCGTTGCTGGTTACCTGGTCTGTTCATTCCCTCTGTAGCAGCTGGCATGGGCCACTGTCGGAAGACAGGATGCGGGGCTAGTTGGCCCATTGGTCTAACCCAGTATGGCCCTTCTTATGAAAATGGGCTTAGCCTTCGTTCTTTCCCTTTACTCCCTGGCCAGAGTAGTTGAACCAGCAGGAGGATGGCATTACAATGTATTGCAGACATCCAGCAGTAAGCAACTATCTGCTAGGAACATGCATGAAGCAGGGAGGGAATTGTGACACAGAGGGGTGTCACTGAAACACAGTGCCTAGCCGGTGGTGCAGTTCACTACCTGTTCCTGCTCAGGATTTGCCTAAGATCCCAATTGCCTCTTGTACTTCTCTTGTGTTTTGTAGACGATAGGGCCTGAGCTGCAAAGTCTGGTTCCAAATGTCCCTGAAACTCGGTGACATTCACATCTGCGGTGTGCGATCCGGTCTATTTTCTACTTTGATGCAGCTGGATACATTCTAGTAGTCAAAGAAGAATATATATGTTCTTGGAGTGGACCACAAGTTATTTATAGTACTGTCCTAGCAATTTCTTTTAAAGGTGGGTTTGATTGAGCACTTTATTTGACCTCTGCGAGTTTCTGATTTCCACAACATGCTCCTTTTCTGCGGTGCGTTGCTCACCGGGCAGGAAACTTTAAGTTGAAGGGTAATTTTGTTTTCAAACCGACACTGATTTTTCTCAACTGTTACCAACACAAAAGAATTCTCTGCATCAATTTTCTCCAGCTTGGGCTGCCAGGGCATTTTTACCTACAACAAAAGGCCACAGAAACTTTCAGGGCTGCTGTCCATGCTGTACCAGTTCTGTGAATTAAAAACAGAGTGACAGTCCTAGAGCCTGATGTCTGTCACCTTCAAGGAGTAGTTCACAATTAATTTAAAGGTGGGGAAAGAAGTTAGAGTTCACTGAGCTCTTCTTTAAAATTCAACTCTACAGTAATTTCTTGACATTTTAAAATTCTGACACTATCATAAATATTCAATAATTTTTGTGGGATCAGTTCTGCTACTGGATGTTTTTATCTAACACACTGGTCAGTATGCATTAAGTATCCCCCTTTGCACCCAGTCCATAAAGGATGTGAGTTTTTGTTACAGGCCTCAGCAATACATCCTGGCTCTTTAGCCCAAGCTGTAAAGTTTCATGCTTTAATTCTCGGTCTCCGGATCAATCCCGTGTCAGCAATTCACAAATGCTGTAAATCAGGAATTAATGCCACTCAAGTAAAGGGTCTAGGAAGGCATTATTGCTGTCCTTTCTTTTGAGGGCATCAATTAGTCAATTGTGGCACTTTTAGGATTGAGCAGCAAATGGTATTCCATAATAGGGACTGCCAGTAGCAGATCTTTGCCTGCTTGACCCTCCCCAGCCTCCTCCGTGACTATTCCTCTTTCCTTTGGGTTGTTGGTTGCATAGGGTATGACAATGGAGTAGACCCTGTCTGTATAGGATTGTGCATTGTGCACAGGGTTAGTGCCAGGTTACAGCTCTCAGCGGGTTTGTATGGCAGCTGAGGCAAACAGCACAGGTACAATCTATCGACAGATAATCACAGTTTAGTAGTGCAATTAACCCTGTTTCACTCAGGAAATCACAACTGAAAGAAATTTTTTCCTAATGTCCAACCAAAACCTCTCTTGCTTCAGTTTAAGCCCATTGCTTCTTGTTCTATCCTCAGAAGTTAAGAAGAGCCTAGGTAACTGAATGATGAGGAAGGGATAGACAGATCTTTGACATCAGAATACAAATACTTTTTCTCCTTCTCAGTTCGGGAACCGCCAACATAGCACATCCAAAAATGTCCCAAAGTATTCTCCCAGCCAGCTGGCTCAGTCTTTACAACCCCCTGCCAGCAAACTATAGAAATATAGGATATCTGAGTTTCATAAGGCATTTGTTTACTGTCCTAGCCAGACATACACTTCAGAGGTGACAGCTGGTGCAAGAGAGGAGCATTTGGTTATATTATCCATGACTGCCAAAAGGAGAAAACCAAAGGAACCAGTGAGACCCCCTGTTTTCCAGTTTAATTTTTTGACTCACTGCTTCAGGGGATGGGGGGTCGACACCAATGTGCTTATGAGCAGCAATGGGGAGACAGGGTGCAGAGCCTAGCTCGGGAAATCAGTTAGCTGCCTATGAGCTCATTCAATATGATATGGATAAAATTAATTTAAAATATCTTCACAATTTCATATCCACTACATTCTTAAATGTGCAGCCATGTTGCTTGATTCACTCACCATAATAGAAAATAATAAAAATAATTAATGATGCTTTAATGACCTTAATGAAAAGTGAATGAATTCCAAGCTATGAAATGAGACAGGAAAGAAGGGAAATAGCAAGAAAATCTCAAACAGGGCTGCTGAATTTTCAGTCATCCAAGAGCTTCATCACCTCCAAGAGCAAATATAATTCACAATCCTTATGGAGGAAAAACCAAATGTTTTTTAAAAATGTAAATAAATGAACCAAAGCCCCGTCAACATTATTTTAAACAGAATTAACAGCTGCTGCATGCCAGAGCCTGAGTTTTATGCTAATGAAAAGTGGAACAAAAGGGCATTCTGACAATATGGATTTTTTTTTTGGTAAGAAAGTTGCTTTGTTCTGTTAATTCTCTCACATGCTTCTTATACAACTCTCTAGCTTGAGCACTGTACTGATGCAAAAGCAATTCATGCTAAAAATTCAGTTTCAGGGAACTAGAATACAGGTTCCTGGATGCAATGTGAGATCCAGAATGTATTTATTTATCCCAATATTAGCACCTATTTATATCATTAAACTGAATGGATTTAAGAGGACAAACTCAAGATCCCTACCCCTCAATTTTAATAGCAGATACTTACCACCATTCTTATGTTTGTTTGCACAATTGCTACAATGGGCACCAGAAGATTAAAACCTGCTGTCACTTGGGTAAGAAGAGCCTAAGGGAGCTCAACACATCTGGTCTAGGAGAAAAATAACTCTGTCACAACAATTATTTCATATAATTTACAGCAGCGTAGAACTAAAGTGGGAAGGAGAGAAAGCAAGAGATGTATTGATCTTGAAAAAATATCATAAATTCATTAATTCTTTATACCTGCCAATTTCCGACTTCATCTAATGATGAGTTATCCTGACACTCCGGTCTCCTCTCAGTCTCATTCTCAACCCCATTCTTCTTCTGGGGTGAGGCGTTTAAAAGGACCAGCTGAATGGTTCAGCAACTAGAAAGCAAATTGGGATCCCATCAAGGTTTTGCTAAAAATGTACTAGTCCATTCTTAAACCGTGAGTGGCAGCCCCTTAAAAAACTGGGCATATTTACTTGCAGTGGTCACCTTTCCAGTGGTATTCACAGTCCAAGGAGTGTCAGAAGGATTACAGTAAATTTTAATTGTGTTCCCTTTATTTAGATCATGAACACCCAAGGGTGACCAAGGAAGGCAAACATTCCTAATTTTTTTTTTGTTTTGGGGGAGGGTGAGGGGGTGGAGAGGGATGGTCTTGCTACGTGCTGTAGGTGAATGGTACTCAGTGTGGATCATGCATCTTATTTGTTGCTGCCATGCCTCTTGGGCAGTCATTTATACCAGTGCAAAGTGAGCAGCATTTTGCACTGGGGTCAGCGTTTTACACAAGGGGCATGGAAATGGTGAATGGGGCCACGTATCAGCAAGGTGTGTGTTCTGCTTCCTGATGGGAGTCTGAGTTACTATGAGAGCGGTAATGCTGGGAGATTTTTCAGCCCCATCTGGAATCCCAGTTTCTGTTCCCATCACTTCAGGGAAGGAGAGTGAGAGGCTGTCAGTGCAGCGTTCAGGGTCCATGGGAGGCTTGCTCTGGAGAAGCCGCTGACCATCTAGAAAGGAGCTTGACTCACTTAAAAAATTAATAAAAAAAGACAGAGGAGGGAGAGGAAGAGAGGCTGTCCAAAGCATACCAGCGGGCAGGCCCAGAAGACTTACACAGCAGAAGGAACTAAGCCTCACATTTGTTAAGGATACTTACATGCAGGCTTTTGGCTGTGCTTTACAAAGGGGCATAAATAGGGTGACCAGATGTCCTGATTTTTTAGGGACAGTCCCAATATTCAGGGCTTTGTTTTTTATAGGCACCTACTACCTCCCACCCACTGTCCCGATTTTTCACACTTCCTATTTGGTCACCCTAGACATAAAAGAAGTAGGTGCCCAAATCCCATGGAGATTCGGTGGGATTGGTGGCCTTACTCCCCCAGGCCTGCTTAGAAATACCAGTCTGGAGTCAAACAAAAAGACAATCCAATTGCTTGCAGGGTAGCCAGGGTACAAAAGGAGAGAGCAAGGACCACTGGTCTATGACACGCTTACTGAGGAATCCCATGATTAAAAATGAAATAAAGGAAAGAGGAGCGTGGCAAGAAAATCTTACAATTGGTATCACACCAGTGACTCTGGTTGACAAATCAGCCGCATGAATAACAGAAGCCAGCCACGTTGTTTGAAGGATCCATAGAACTTGGAGGAAGGTTGCTGCTTATCCATCCACTACTTGGATTTATCTTTGGTCATTTGCACTGAGAGCATCACCTAATGAGCCTATACACCTGGTGGATGTGCAGTAAGTAAGATTCTAATGGTGACAACAGGATGTATTGGATTAATACTCCTGGTTGGAGTGCTTATAAAGCTATCTTGTTTATCCCATGGTATGTGGGGCATAACTGGACACAATAGCAGCTGAACTTCCTTCTTGAATTTTAGCCAATTAACCCAAGGGATCTTTATCAGAAACTCTAGTGCTAAACTGCATCTGCCATTCTGTCCCCTGTGGAGGATAATAGCAGCGTGCATGGAGATGTTTTGGTTGGCTTTCAGAGGGTATTGCAGAAGAAGGAGCATCGGGCTGATTTTTAAAGCAGTAACTGCTCTGATCCTTTTTGTCATATCGACATTGCCTTTAATCCTTTGTGAACGTATGCTTGACAAGCTCTTGGTGGTGTTCATCACAGTAATATTTCCCAGACGTTGGCCATGGATTTATATTCCCAACACATTTGTGAGTCAGGGAAGTCTTTTGTCTCAGTTCCCACATTTGCAAAATGGGAGATAACAGGGATTAGGCCACAATTTTTAAACTTAGGTTGCGGCATTGCGGCTTCTACACCTTGAAAAATCAAGGCACTGATTTTAGTGCCTAACTATGGATTTCCGAGCCTATCTGTAGGTTCCTGAGGTTGAATATTTTGGCATAAGTGATTTGTCCAAGACTGTGCAGGCATCCTGTACCAAAGCCCAGGGATAGATTACTGATTCCCTCTGCCCCAGTCTTTGCCACTAGGAATCACCTTGTTAATAATAATCAAATTAATTAGTTCTTCCAAGGCTCAAGTCAAGCTGTCATTTGGAGACCCCAGGACATTACACAACTCTTAACCAATTGCGTGGGTGTTTAAATATAATCAAGAAAGTTCTTCTGGGCTCCTGGGTCTTGGCTCCTTATCAATGGGATTTGAATGCACCCCTGAGGTCCGCTAGGATCCTTAGATTTTATCTCACCTTGTCTGCAGGAGAGGGCAAAATTGGCGAGATGAATAAGTGATGTTCACTTGGTTGTGGTTTCAAAATGAGCTGTTGGTCACTCTACATTGTGCAGATGTTGATAATTCAATCCTCCCTCCTCTTTCTTAAGTGATGAAATAGATAACAATGGGAACTTTTAAATCATTAGCATTGGCCATCTGAGTTAACACCTCACTGGAATGAATAGGGGCAGGTCACACCTCTCAGAGCTGTTTCAGGCTTTCTGCAGACTGAGGCTGGCATCATGGGTCTGATTGTCTCAAATTCTGAAACTTTTCTTCACAGCTACAAGGGATAGATACTCGCTTTATTTTACACAAATGCAAAGTTTTGATTCCGAAGTATGGAATGGCAATGTGGGAGATGGGAGAACATAGCAAATCCCTGTACAAGACATGATGACCACAAGACCTCTCTCTTCATAGTCATTTTTCCAACTAATATTATTTAAAAGTGTGGCTCTCCTAAATACTAGTCTCATAAAGATGATCATAATTCTAAATAAACAAGGAGGACAGAATTTAGTGCTGCTAATGAATTCAGAACCTGGAGAAAAGATTGAACTGATGTGTTGACAACAGTCAGCCCTGTGGTGATGCTAAAATGAGGTTTTTAGGATATTTTAGTATTGTTAGACATAGTTTTCAAGTTGAGTATGTGAAACCAAACATATTTTCAAAGTTCACTATATGGTAGATAATGTCCAAGTTTTAAATGCCTTACATAGGTCAGTTGAGGTAATACGTATATTTTATGTGCTATATTTTAGTTCTGGAAGATGTCTACTGAGATTCTTTTTCTGGTTTCATTAGTTGCAGTATATATTAAAGCTCTTTCTTAACTATTTTCTAGTTCTTGCTTCCTAAGGAGTCTTCTGTTAGATAGGGCACAATGAGACATCCTCAGAATAAATATCATTTCTAGCCCCTCTGGAGTTTTCTCTTATTATTTGCCCTCCAATTTAATCTCCAGTTGGATTCTGACATCTGCTGGACAGTAAATGTGTCAGTGGAATCACTAGGAAATAATTGGAGAATGATTGGCCTGAGCATTCTTCAAGGGTATAGGTGGTTGAAAAATTTCCATCAGAGCAGTTTTTTCCATTAAAAAATTCAGTTTTACAGAAATCGGAGGTTTCATGGGATGTTCATGATGGAACAAATCTTTTACCAGAAAAGCTTCAACATGAATCATTTCGACTTTCTCGTTCTGTTTTGGTAATGTTGAAACCTTTCATTTCAATAAGATAAAAATGTCTTTTTTCACTTTTGGATTAATTTTTCACTTGTATGACATATTAATTTATTTTAAATAATTGATTACTTGTAAAATTAGCCTGTTAATTTTAATATTGATATAATTTTAATACTACCTTTAATGTTTTACTATATTATGTTTTGGCAGTGCTGAAATGAAACAATCTTACTTTATCAAAACTAAACATTTCAGTTTTCCTAATTTTTATCTGACTTTCTCTTCTGGGAGAAATTTTGAAATTTTTGACTTTTTGCTTTGATTTGGAACGAAAAGAAACTTTAAAATACTGGAATTCACTGTGGAATGGAAAATCTGTTTTCTGAGCAGCTCTATTCAGGGATAATCACTAGTCACCTGATGACTAACAGGACGACCATGTATGTCAGATTGGAACTAAGGTGTACATTTTTAATCGTGAGGGTAATTAGCCATTGGAACAGTTTACCAAGGGTTGTAGTGCATTCTCCGTCACTGGAAATTTTCAAATCAAGACTGGATGTTTTTCTAAAAGATATGGTGCAGGAATCATTTCAGGGAAGTTCTGTAGCCTGTGTTACATAGGAGGTCAGACAGATAATCACAATGGTCCCTTCTTGCCTTGGAATCTATGCGAGACTCTTGAAAGTTTGGGGGAGTGGGGCTGAATTAAAAATGATTGAGCCTCCAGACCCAGTGCCCATGCCACTGAAAAGAGGAAATGCTACTTTCTGCCTTGTATGAAAGCACATGCAAAGATGCCCATGACAGGCTAGTATGTTCATATATTCACACAACAGATGAAACTATAAATGCAGCTGTACATAAAACATAGAAATTCACAATCAAGGATTCCAGTACTCTATTTTGAGAGCCAAATTTCCCATGTGATGACCTTCCATTATTTGTTCTAAAAGGGGTTTGAACCCAGGACATCTAGCAGTAAAAACACCAGCCTACCCTGCTTTATAGATACATCCACCTGAGGAAGCCAGTTCTAACAGCTTTACAAACTTCTCTTGTGGACTCTCCACTACATAATAAAGCCCAGCCTTGTACGTATGGGCTGCTATTGGTCCATGCATCAGAATTTCCTTCATAACTTAATGCAGTCTGCCTAGCTAGTAATTACATTACATAACAGGTAAAATTGTCTCTTTAGATACACATAAAAGATCTTGACTCTGATCCTGTTTTTGTAGAGTACTTGCTGAACTTTTAGCAGCTTCCTGAAGAAGTTAGTCCATATGACAAAGATGGGCTCACGGAGCTCTCAGGTCTGGTAAAGTAAACACTTTTCCTCACCACCCTGTCCCCCTCCTGCCCCCCCTTTTTTTGTGAATCAGATCGCTTTTGCTCTTCTTATCTGATTCTGTAAATTGTCTTTGAATGTCAGTTTTAGCTACGGACTTTCAAATGTCGCCAGTGTTCACTGCAAGAATAAGAACTACCATGGAAACCAGAGGGCCTAATATTTTCCATTACGCACTCAGGAGAGACCTTCAAAATCCATAGGGCAAAATCATAGCCACACTAAAGTCAATAGCAAAACTCCTAATGACATCAGTAGAGAGACCAGCATGAATTCGGGGCAACAGTTATGGTTGATTTGGTTGGGTTTGTTTTTATTTGGGTGTGGGATAATTCTGGGTTTGTTTGGATTTGTTGTGCATTGAACTCATAACTTTACTCTTAAAATAGATTTAGTGTGTGCTTTTAACCTATAAAGAACTGATCTAATTCATGTAAGGTGGCAAATTAAGATACCTAACTTGATTAAACCCAAAGGATATTTCTGATGATACCAAGGATGGATAGAATAGTACATAGCTATAGTACATAAAGTCCCCCTTACTATGCATATAGTCTTCATGATATCTGTTTGCAGGGGCTGTCTCCAGGCGAAGAAGGACAGATCACATTATCAGACATGCTTTCTGTATAAATATGAAACTAGTCTTTTATTTGCTATTGTTCCAGTATCTGAGATGCTTGCAGAAAGAACTAAATGAAGCTTCTGATTTTGTGCTATTGGTAGGTCATTTACATTGACTGAGGACATAAGTATTCAACTTCAGAGCAATGTTTTATGATTAATATTTTACTTTTAATGAGTTCACTTCTAATATAAAATGACACAAACGTTCAGTCCTATACATTCAGCTTGGTTTGATAACGGTTTTATCAGAAAAGTTCCAGAGGAGTCATTTCTGCACTTATGTTAGCGGATTCATTTTAACTCTTTAGCTTTGTGCTTAATCATGTCACAGGACACTGTTAACTCAAATCACACTGGCTGCAAGCAGTATTAGTGAAATGGTGATAGAAGTTTTTCTTTTGAGATATAGAAGCGGGTGCGTGAAATAAACCTCTTCAAAAAGCTTTTCCGGGAAAGAAATAACAAAACTTGACTTTCTGCCACTTTTGCGAAAAGGTAAATAAAGGTTGGTCTCTTGCTGGTGCAGTTTTATGCATTTTTACTATTTTTCTGGTTTATATAAATGAGGGAGATAAAGTTTAGAGAATGAGGGAATTTGTCCAGCAAAAGTCACTGGAGAAGTATTGTAGAACTAAGCAGCAGAACAATAGAAAATGAGTGATTCAGATGGTGCTATTACCCTGAAGTAACTCCATTGATGTTAATGAAACTACGCCCCATTTTCCCCAAGTGATAGAAGAGTCAGAGCCTAACGGTCTAATCCAAAACCCACTTTAATCAATGGAAATATTTCCAATGATTTCAGTGGGCTTTGGAGGAGACCCTAAGGTGATCAAATTGCCCTGGAGTATGTTCAGCAGTTTATTGTATTGAGTGAAAAGTCTGCGGTTTTTAAAGGTGGATGGGTACTCAATACTTTCTGAAAATCTGTTCCTTTAAGGTATCACAGGTTGCACACTCAGGAATAGAGGGCCCTGCCAAATATTTGGTCCCTTTTGAAAAACTTCACCTAAAAATCCTAGGGCCTAACTCTGACAGGAAGTGCATACAAAAATCTACTGGAGAACTCATGATCAGACAGAAAGGGGGTAGGGATGGGTGTCAGAAGCTGGTCTCCTGGTTCCTCCTAAAACTAGTTTTCATGAAGGCCCTCCATGGCTTTGTGGTACAGGGCCTCAGTGAAGTGGTCTGCTTGTTCATGCATATAATCCAGCAATGGACAATACATGCAATTTAGGAATAATTCAATTATTCCTGCTCTTGGTGAGACTATGGAATTGGGATGGGGGGGGAAGAGGGGAGGTGGAGTAGTTGTATATGTGACTGCTGCCAGACAGAGCACAAGTGCATATTAGTAGCGTGTTTACATCAGCCATCTGAATAAAATCCCATGTAAGGGGATCAGAGTTTTTCCCAGTCTGCTTAATGTGCTTTGGATAAGCCTTAAGAGGGCAACTGTACATTTGTTTCACGGCTGGGCCTATAATGCGTGTTTCTGATCATTATTATTATTTTGAACAGAATAGCTATGTTTGTATTGTTATAATATGGCACATCAAGGAAAAAATCCACTGTATTAACTGTTGCCCAGTAATTTTATTACTATTCACATACTTGTTAACTACATTAAGAACAGATACTCTCTGCAGGAGCCTAGAATGTGACTTTTCCTGCAAGTTGCATTTCTCTGAAACAAAGCCAGCTCTGAACAGGAATTTATTTCTTCATTCTAATGCTGACTTCAGAGATGCTTCCTGCCAATTCAGCATAGCCAAGGTGCCGAGATTGAAAGCATTTAGAATTTGATTTCAAAAGGGAAAGTCTTCCTTATTTCCAAAAATGACTTGTACCATCTAGCAGAGGAGTAAAGATGGGTGATTGAATCCTTGGGAGTGGGATAAAAGACAGAAAAAGGATAGATCGTTAGGGGTGGTCCTACTTACCCTGTACTTTGACTTGCCATCTGCCCCCTCAGCTCTGAAGTACTGAGACACCAGGTACTTCCTGCCTCTACTGCCACTCGTAGACTTAGACTCATGTCCTCCTCTTGATCTTCCACAATACATTATTCTGAGTGCCGTTGCCACTGTAGCCATTGTGTTGGGAAAAGTGGGGGCCATCACAACTGCACACACCAAGTAGTAATGTTCCAGCAGTGGAGGTCCATAAAATAGTTGAATACTCCCCATTAATTTTTATTCCATAAAATCTGATTTTCACCCTGTACAGTTCTGTCATGGCTAGGGTTAGAGCTGATTATTTATTGAGGAGGGGGACAGAATTTTTTAGTGGGGTTCAAAAACACATTTGGAAGTTGACTTCTGCTATCTATCCCTGATAAAAATCTGGCTGTCCTAGTGTCTCCTAAATCCCATAATTCTCAAGAGCCTTATTATTTATCCATCCTGTTTTTACAACACTTATTCCCTAGCCTCTGACTCTCTATATGAAAACAAATTAGGATATTCTGTCAGACAGACTATAGATAAAATTTGCCTAGAAACTCGGAGACTCTACATTAAAATTAAATTAAATGAAAACTAAACTAGAAATAGAAACTAGAATTATAGGTTAAATTGATATTCAAACATTTTTCCAAGAGACATGTAGAAATAAGTGTTGGATAATTAAATACCTGCTTACCACAAGCTGATAGGTAGCCCTGTTTGTTTAATTTAATGCATAACCTTAAATATCTGTATTAATCTCTGTCACAAACTCAAACTAGTACTGACACTCTAATCTAGGTCATTAAAGAAGTTGATTAGCATTTATTTAATTAGATAACTGAGAAGGTAAAAACCAATTTAAGCTTAATTGCTTGTGTTGAATAGTATTAGGAAGTGGAGTTTGACATGAATGTCAGATAAGCAAATGATTAATACAGGGGATGGGGTCCCAAGGATAAAATTTCACAACTAAAGTAAATAGCTGTACATTATTTCTTGATAAAAGCATGAAAATCTACATAGCACCATCAATGTCTATTGTCATAATGACCTGAAAAGAGTATTATCTCTCAGTGGAAAAAGTCCCCCTGTGTTAGCACAAAGCACCATGTTAGTCATTCTTAACTCTTCAAAACAGGGCTTAATTTTGATATCTCAAATCTCACTGTTTGGTATCTGGTGCCTAATTATGACATTTTAATAGGAAGTACTAGATAAGCATTGAGAGTTGGACAAGCAAGCTCCAGAATATGAATTCATAACTAAATGTTTAAAACTATACATTCTGTATCCATAATAATGTCACAAGAAAAATCCTAGTTCCTCTACATTTAGACCTATAAAATTTTCCATACAATTGAAATCTATACTTTATGGAGAACTTTGCTGTCTTCACTGGTATTAGCAAAACAAGTGTCATTTTATACACTCGTATAGCATTATAGCTACACACAACTAAACAGTGATAATCAAATATGCAGCAGTCTGGATGGGGAAGTTGGCAGGAGAAAAAACACTCATATCCTCAAAACCAGGCTTTCCTTAATGAACTGATTTAAGCATCTCCCTCTGCCTCTATTTTTTAAATGATTATGGGAAAAAAGCATTCACAAATTTCTCACACTCTAAACTTGAGCATACATTGTATCACTTAAAGAAAAGTCACTTTTCTTTGGGAGAAATAAATTCCAGAACTCTAATAGAGTTTCTTTAAAAATGGACTCAAGGATTGAGTCACGCCCAAGTGTCAGTAAACTGCATTTCTATCTGTGCACTCTTTGGTGCAGTCCTAAAGATTTTTTTTCATGCTAATCCATCAGTAGGTAATCAAACTGCCTGAATAAAGTGCTCATGTTAATGTTCAGGTCAGAGAGCAGAGTCACGAACTTCTTGTCACATTTGCTCTACGTAGCCATCTTACATTCATATCCATAGAAGGATCATGTTACACTGAGCCTTGATTCCCTTGAGAGAGTTTGTGATTTAAGGGTCTTTGCCCAGATGAAATTAGTCTTCTTCAAACCCCTATTGACTAACCAGCTGTGGCAGGAATGGCCATGACTAGATTCAATTTGAGTTCTATCCAGGCCCATGAAGATCAGCTCAATGGACTAGGATTGAAGTTGCCTCATCCAAGTGAAGGTTCCCACCCATGCTGCTGACTTTCTAATAATTAGATTTATAGAGGGGCTGGGGCCTTCCTCTCTTCTTGAAGTCTTTAGAGGGGGCTTCTCTGCTGCCCTTTGTGAAATTTGGAGCATTACTAGGAAGCCTTTGCCAACAGGTCTTCTGGGGCAGATTAAACTCAGTAAACAATTCTGCTTCTGATACAGCATTTAACTCTTGACCAAAAAATAGGGAGTAGTCAACAATCTTTATCACTGGCTAACTAGGAAAAGCCTCTGGGCTCCCTAACAGTTTCAGCTTAGGGTGGGCTCTCTTAATGGAGGGTTTGTCGGGAACCACCTGGGTGATGGAAGTGCCGCCGACCACTACAGGCCTCTGTTAGCATAACTTTAGGGAAAACAAAATCTGTAGGATTTGTGCAGCCTTCGCATATAGGAAACTTGCTTGCAAGCCCACACTTTGGTAGGAATACAGAAAAAGTCAGAACTTTAAGGGTTAAGGTGGTACTGGTTAGACTGACTTCCTACCTTTACTGACCCAATAAAAATAAAAGAAACACAAACTCCAAAAATATAGTATGAAAAAGTACTTCAGTGTGAAAAAGAATTGACATACCACCTGTCAGTGATTTGGAGGGGGTTCTTCCTGTAGAGATCACTGACACAATGAATTGAGCCATTACCACTTAGTGTTGATAGGGTATTTAGAGTTTTAACAATACAATCCATGGATCAACAGGACAGCCCTTAACAGCTCTGCCATGTTAAACCAATCTCATCAGGGGGTTGGGCAGATTTGTCACTATGTTTATTACTGACAGAAAACAAAGAGAGGCAGATGCAGCCCTGTGTCAGAGTGCATCTTCCCTAGGAAGAAATGTGTGTTCTTAACCGGAGGTAACTAACACAACAAAATGCTAGTGAAGACCATTTAGCAGTTTTAGTTAAAGACTAGGGTTTGCCTTGGATTGCTAACTCATGTGAAGACTATGAAGGGTTTATCTTCACTAGGGTTTTAACTTGTGTTGATTACCACATATTAACTAACTTGCATTCAGAACACATTTTTTCCTAGAGAAGAAACCTTAATGTCCTGATTCTCTTGGTTCAAATCTTTGCTTCAGTTTTAATTTACTGTTGGTGTTTTGGTTGTTTAATTGGCTAGTATCAAAATATGCATTAAGGAAGTAACAATCTCTAAGAAAGATTTGATTCCAACAGCCATTATGTGATGGAATGGCTTCAAACCTCACTAAGGATCACTGACAGCTTAATACATAGCTTGGCACACTAGGTAATCTAATCTAAAGAGTACATTAAATGGAAGTTAAGGCCGAAATTAAACTCATAAAATCTACAAATCCTGGGACAAGTTTGCTGCCTCCTCTAGGTATCCTGTCTCCATCTGCAACCCTGTATCCCAAATCTGTGTACCCTGTGACATCCCCTACCACACCATACTTATGTTTGGCCATTTGTACATCAGCATGTCTGTTATAAAATCAAACAACACTGGGGGAAAGGACATAATATTGGGCAAATGTAGTTTATATAGACTTGCAGAATAGAAATGTTCCCTGCCTTAACGATAGTACCATATCAGAGTGCACTGGTCTATTGACCTTCTTGGCTGGGTGAACTGACAAGAGCATGTCGTTCTTGTCTACAAACAATAATTTGGCTGTGAATCGCTACTGGGTGCAGTTTGAGTTTTTCTGTAAAACTCTAAGTGGTCTATGACCCAACTTTCCAAGGAATTACTTATCATATGAAGCACAGCAATAGGTGTGATTGATGCATTTCTTTACCAGGGTTGTATTCCTGGTGGCAAGTAATACAGCTTTTTCAGTAAATGGTTTTGACTAAACACCAATTCCTTTGATGGCGGTAAAATATTTACCTGAAATGTGTCAGGTACATACCAGTGTGACAAAAATAATGGGCCATATCTGCAATAGGAGTAAATCGGAATTGCTGGAATGATGTAAGAGGCGATATGCCTAATTTGAAAGAATAGGCATAACTGATTAGTTCTTCTGAAATGGTCGGAGACCCAATATAGAATATATCCTTTTTAAACCTCCAACTCAAAAATGGCTAATCTCTCTGGTTTCCAGATTGGTGAAAACCTAGGATCTCAGACTCAGTCTAAGAAAAATCCTGCTCTGTGACACCAGTGTAAATCCAAGTAAAACTAACTGATATTCTTCAGATTTCCAGTAACGTAACAGATAGAAGCATTTGTCTAGTGTGTTGTAATTTTCATCCTGGAAAAAAATGGCCATAAGTTTTAAGGAACTGAAATGAGGGTCTTATTTCCTACCACAAAAGCTTCATTACTGCAGAGTTAAGGTTGCCCAATAATATCTCCTGGTTTTCCAAATTGTAGAGTTCAGCAAAACTCAAACCTCTGCAAATCAAGAAATACAGAGTTAAGGTACATGCTAGTACAACCTTAACTCTGCTGTTCTTTGAGCAATGCAACACTATTATTGCAACACTTGAAGAATGACATTGAATGCAACATCTATTTCTATCAGGTCAATGCCATTCATCAGTGTCCTGGTTACCAACAAATCTTTCTGGATGCTCTGGGGTTGTTACAATCTATTGTATCAAATAATTTTTTTCAGAGACTTTTTAATTCAGAGTACATTGGCACCATAAACTGGGACAGCTATCTTGGAACTGTTGTGTTCTTTTAATAGGGCTGCAATGCAATTACCTTGTACGTATTAGGCAGAAATTCTCCAAGAATTCACTGATTTGAAAAATGGCTACCATAAGCTGTTAATGAATAATTTGTAAGATGAGTAACTCTTCCTTCTGAAGTACTCAAAGTAGTAAGTCCTTATTATATAGTCTAAATACAGAAATTCTAGCCATGCCAATGTAAAAATACAGACCGACTGAACATTTCCACCTTTGGAGATTATTTCTCATAGTCTCAGTGTAAGACGGCGGGCTTCGGCCGTCGGACGCGGCTGCCCTTCCTGGGGCCCAGCCGCGGGGGAAGGTCCCTGCACCTTCTGGAAAATCAATGGGGAATTAGCTTTCGGTGCCCGAGGCGGTTGCCCGGCCCTTGGCAGGGCGGGCGAGCAAGCAGTCTATCGCCCCGGCCCCGGCCCCTTGGCAGGGCGGGCGAGCAAGCAAGCAGTCTATCGCCCCGGCCCCAGCCCCGGCCCCTTGGCAGGGCGGGCGAGCAAGCAAGCAGTCTATCGCCCCGGCCCCGGCCCCGGCCCCTTGGCAGGGCGGGCGAGCAAGCAAGCAAGCAAGCAGTCTATCGCCCCGGCCCCGGCCCCGGCCCCTTGGCAGGGCGGGCGAGCAAGCAAGCAAGCAGTCTATCGCCCCGGCCCCGGCCCCTTGGCAGGGCGGGCGAGCAAAGAGTCTGGTGCCGGGTCAGAGGAGGGGTCGTGCGGTTCACCGGGGTCAAAGGGAAAGGGGGAGGGGAACGCAGGCCCACCCGACTCCACTGCATCCCAGCCCAGGGCCCTAGTAGCGGCAGGGCCGCTGCCGCTGCTCTGGCGGGGTCCGACCGTAACACGCCAGAGGTAGCCGGCCTTCTATCGCAGCCCTATCCGGGGCTGCCCCTGGGCCACTTCCTCCCCTCTCGCCCCAGGTACCTCTCTCCTCAGTGATCGCCGGGTAGCTGGCTCTGGGCAGGTTCAGAAGGCCTTCTGTGTCCGCGGGTGGCAGGTCTGGGAACTCTTCCGCGAGGGGCAGCTCCTCTAGGTCGCAGGATTCAGTGGGGGCCTCAGCTGCGGGTAGCTCCTCCAGGTCTGGCCCTGCTTTGGCTGGGGGTGCTGCCGGTAGCTCCTCGAGGTCACGTCCTGCCTCCGGGGGAGCTTCCCAAGGCTCACTCCATCCCCAGGTGTCTGAGGGTCCGATCCATTCGTCGGTTCCCCGGCAGGAGGGTCGCCCCCAGTCCGTCAAGTCCGGCCAGGGCCTGCGCTGGGGTTTGGCCAGGCGGAGCTCAGGCCGGGCCTCTAGCTGGCAGGAATGCCAGTCTGACCCGGCTGACCGTCGGCCCCTGACTGAGCGACGGGCCCTGCCTTTTATTTCCCCGTGTCTGGGGGAAGTCCCGCCCTCTGGGGAAGGGATTGGCCAGTCGCCCGGGCCTATCCCGGTCGGCTCCCGGCCTTGACGGACAGGCGGGGGGTTTAAATCCGGGCTTGGCTGTGTTTGGGGTGGCAGTTGCCCTTCCTGGGGCCCAGCCGCGGGGGAAGGTCCCTGCACCTTCCTACACTCAGTAAATGATCTGAATTTAGAAGACTGAGTACCTATCTTGGGGGGGGAGTGTATATGGGGAAAATCTAACATTTATTTAAGAATAGAAAAAACAGTGCTCTAATCTGCAGGAAAACAGTTTACAAAGGCCTTTCCGAGCTTAGTGAATAGGAAAATGTCACATTATTAGCAAATCTTGACATTTGAATTACAATCTGAATGGCACAGAAGGTGTGGGGGGGAAAGACTGTGCCAGCTAGTTATGTTTGCTGTTGCTGTGACAACAGGATTTGAGAAATCTCTGACAAAAAAAAATGCAAGGAAAGTGTTCTCATTGCATTAACCCTAACCAAACATGAAACAAGGACATGATCACGCCCCATATTAATCGAATTAGTATTCAAATAAAGTCTGTTTCTGTTGTGTGTGCAAGTACTAACAACAAATTGACAACTAAACTGTAATGCAACCGCTTAGGGTTTTGTTCAATTAAATAAGTTATAAAAAGCACCTCTGAGCATATCTTATTTGAGTGATTGTTACAAATGATTTTGAAATATCTTTTTAAGAACATGGGGCTCAAGCAAAGCCGACTTAAGGCACATGTGCCACAGTACTGCTAAACGGGCATTGTGGAGTGCTTACCATAGATAGCTACAGAAAGGTGTTTTTCCTACAGTATTTGCTTATTGTCTCAGTTTTTCATTATTCAGCCAACTCTAACTAGATCATGACTTGTGGGATGTTGAGAGACAGTGCTTCCAAATCTGCACCGTCCAGGAAGTCTAGATCATGAGTCTCTATTGCACCACACACAGACTAAAATGCCAGAGTGTTGTTTGCAGCTCATGTTCCAGTGTTGTGTGTGGTGGCTGGCAGCCCACTTCTAGATGACTAAAGAGTTACTAAATTATAGTAACTTTAACCCACTGGGGAACTCGGATGTTTCCACCTTCATCACAACACTACTGGCACACATCAGTGGCTCCATCTTTTCTTTATCTTATTTAACACCAACCTCAAATGTAAGGGTTATCTAGTTTAAAATCAGGTTCTTAATTAGGTGCCTAAATAGGATATGAAAAATTTTCAAAATCCAGTTCATAACCACTTTACCCTACCACGTCTTTGCTATTATATGTAGTTTGCACTTTTTCTTATTTCAGTTGGGCAGTCTATCCAATTTAGCTATTTACTAGTCATCCCATCCTACCTATCTGTCTAGCCATATAGGTAGCTAGCTAATTTTAGCTCTTCTAGTTCACCTATGCATCTATTGTACACATATCATCATAGCATCTAGGTGCAGGATCACGAGCTGCAGCTGGACACAAATAGCAGAAAAGGGCCTTTATTTTCTCTAAATAAATTAGTTTGTTAAAGCCAGGTTAGGATGGGACTCTCCAGGTTGTGATATAGAGGACAAAAGCTGGCAATTATTTTATTTGAAATAAATTTGCTGATCAGGAAAAGTTTGGACTGTTGGGAGTGGGAGAGTGATAGAAGAATAGCAATTTTTATACCTGCCACCTACAATATGTACATTGTGCTGGAATCTGACCAAGCAAGTATAATTTAAAGTAGAAGCAAGTAACTTTAATTAATCTCTAATTAAGTCCATGTGTTTCAGCTGAGAAATGGTTTGGCTTTTTTCTTTTTTTTTAAAAAAAAGCAAAGGTGTTTTTTCTGAGCTCTCGCAACCTTACTTACCAACAATTACTACCCCAAACAACCCAAGTATATTTGCTAGGCCAAGTAAATCAGTTCAATAGCTAGGTTAATAATCTATTATGCCCTACAATACAATGCCATTTCTCACTGTATGTCTTCAAAGTAGACTGTAAAATCATAGACTCATAGAATATTATAGTTGGAAGGGACCTCAGGATGTCATTTAGTCCGACCCCCTGCTCAAAACAGGACTAACCTCAGCTAAATCATCCCAGCCAGAGTTTTGTCAAGCCACAGCTTAAAAACTTCTAAAGATGGAGATTCCACCACCTCCCTAGGTAACACATTCCAGTGCTTCACTAGCCTCCTAGTGAAAAACTTTTTCCTAATGTCCAACCTAGACCTCCCTCCCTGCAACTTGAGACCGTTACTCCTTGTTCTGTCATCTACTACCATTGAGAACAGCCTAGCTCCATCCTCCCTGGAACCTCCTTTCAAGTAGTTAAAGGCTGCTATCAAATCCCCCCTCATTCTTCTTTTCTGCAGACTAAACAAACCTAGTTCCCTCAGCCTCTCCTCATAAATTTTGTGCTCCAGCCCCCTAAACATTTTTGTTGCCCTCCACTGGACTCTCTCCAACTTGTACACATTCTTTTTGTGGTGAGGGGCCCGAAACTGAACACAATACTCCAAATGCGGCCTCCTCAATGCCAAAATAGAGGGGAAAATCACTTCCTGTGATCTACTGGCAATACTCCTACTAATGCAACCCAATATGCTATTAACCTTCTTGGCTAATAGTAAATCAGATCTTACAACTGGTTGTCATGAGGTCTGGAGTAGCTCACAACTGTGAGTACCTACCTCAGGGCAGACTGTCGGAAAACAGGGCAGACATCCCAAACTGGTGATATGTTCTATAATTAGATTTCAACAAGCCAGTAATAAATGTGAACTCCTGGATTGCTATACCAGTCTTGCCATGGATTCACAGACAGACTCCTTAGGCTCTCCAGTCTATCTTACCACCCAGACAAACTTGACTTTGTAATAATGGTCACTTAAACCAAAAATCACACCACATCAGGTTGCTACCCATCCCAAGAGACCAGTCACTTACACCAGATAAACTGGTACTCCAGATCTTACACAAAGACAACACTGGAAGGCAATTTTATAGTAAACTAACTAAAGATTTATTAGCTTAGAGTGAGGAATGAACTTTGAGTCTCTGACCTCTGGTCATCATACACAACGGCCATTTTCTTTTAAATGAGCACTTTTTCTGATAAAGTCTTCCTTAGCATTCCACAAAGCATCTGTGATAGGTAATTTAATTGTTGGGGTAAACACAATGTAAATTTTTGCTGCTGCATCATAACAGGATACAGATAAGAGAAAACAATGCAAACAATGACCCATTAATTTTATGAAGTGTAGACAACAAATATACTCTTCAACCTTCGACACTCACTTTGATCTAACTAATACACAAGTGAATTGGCCTGAATACACTCTCCTATGACCTGCTCTGCCAGCATCACACTGGTGTTACTGTATAATTGCTATGGCTATTGTGGACCTCCCTACAGGTAATATTCTTCTATTAATACATGAGCAAACCTTAAAAGTAACAGCAAGAAGAAAAGACAAGAAAAATAAGAGAAACAAGAGCAAACTGAGTTACATGTGATGACATCATAGATCTACTATATATTCAGCCCATTGGGATTTATGAGAAAACAGTTCTTCCCCACTCATTCTAACTATTGAATAATGTCTCACATGCCATATTTCATGTTGCATTTATAGAGGATGAAATTTCATATTAATCATCTGCAGCTTTCAACATTATGTCTTGGCTATTGGTAATTTCACTGGGCTAGCTACTCAGCAATGTGTAGTATTTAATGTCACTGATATCTATGGAACCACTCGTGTAAGACAACTCAAAAGGAATTTCGCCTTAAATATCTTGTACTGTAATACCTGTGCATTGAGAAACATGGAGTTGGCTCTGAATAAGGTGGTACTACTTCTAAGAAATTCAGCCCAGTTACACAGACCTGTCAAGAAAGCCCAGGCTAATTGTTGCATCAGATCAGGTTTCAGGCAAACCCTCACCCTCCTTACCCATTACTCAGTGAACTTGATTTTTAAAGACTCTCCTTGATTCCAGGCATGCAATGAGGTACACACAACACCTTTTTTAAAGAAAGGCTCCATAAAATAAGCCACTGCACATGTTCAGGAGGCATTATACATGATTAGGCAAAATGGCACCCTAAATGAGGAACTCAACATATCACTGTTTCTGCCATAAATGTATGCATTGTATAATATACAGATTGTTAATGTAGATGAGTTAGGGTTTATCTGCACTAGTATGGGAAGGTGTAAATTCCAGTTTAAGGAGACACAGCTGTGCCAGCTAGTACCTATGGTCTCAGACAGGGCCACACTATAATTTTTAACATGCTAGCTCTAACACAACTCTAACAAAGCTAACATCAGTTTGGATCCTCAAGCTGGAATTGATACCTTCCAGACACCCCCTTAGTGTCACTTTAGGAAGGTTAACTTTTGTGTTTTCTGATTTTTGGTTTTAATTGTGCAATTTTAACACTGCATTAAGCTACAGGTGGAATTAGGGTAAGAGGGAGTTGTTGGCTGGCTGTGTTTTTTTGTTTTGTTTGTTTGTTAGGTTTGGTTTTTGAGAAAAAATATTGGGGTAGGAGAGTAATTGACTCCTCCTAATGTTAAAATTTAAATGATCATATATCTGAGGCCAGAAATTTACAGACCTTTAAAAACCAGAGTCAGACACATTTCCAGCCTATGGTCTATGAGAATGACTCCAATTAAGCTTTAAAGTTCAGACTTCAGTGAGGGAAGTGGACTAGAGGAGTTGTGAATCCCAACCTTTGCTACCACTGTTGTTTCCTGGAAGACAGTTTTCTGCAAGGTTGGCTTAACAGAGCAGCCAGTAGCACATCTATTCATATTGAGAAGTTTGTGCTTTTGCAAAGCAGAAGGCAATTACTTTTAAATGAAAACTTAGAAATTAGTTAAAGCTGCAATAGACGCCTTCAGTTTTTGAAATATACTAATTTTGGAATGCTTGATTTTGCAACCTTAGCATTTCATTAGCCCTGATTTTTTTTTCCTTTTAAAGTCCCTCATCTTGTTTTAAGAAATAGGAGGAATATGTTCATTTTTTAATTTAAAACATACAAACCAACAATCATATTGTAAAACACATCCCTGGGATGTTTCACTGTTTTGGAAAAAAGAGAGTAAGATTCTTAAATATTGATTAACTCTGGCATTTAGGCTATAGACAGTCACAGAAATCATTGACTTAAAAATTTGCTTGGCTTATGTATACATTAAAAGTCTAGAAAGGTCCCTGTAGGCATTGAGGACAATTTAAGGGGAAATAAAGTGCAGGATGGTGGGAATAAATGGCTGGTAGTAGAAAAGTAAATACTGAATGCCATTTCTTAAAAAAAAATCTGTTCCATAAATAATCCTATGATTTTTAATTTTTTTTCCAATTATTTTTGCTCTTACTTAAGCAGTCTGTTGTTGGACATGGTCACTGAGACAGTGTTTCAGCATGCCCTGCTGTAAACTCCTCCAATACCCTCAGTCCTGGGAACTACATATCCTAGAATGCCTTGATTCTTGGCTGGATTGGGGAAAAGGAAAGGGGCACATGTGGTCTGTGAATTTATCCTTTTCACCAAAACAAGTCTGAAACTTTCAATAAAAAATGCACGTAAAAATATGGCCCTAATCCTTATGGCTGATGATATTTTATGAAAGGCAATGCAAGTGAAAGATAACAGAAAATACTTTATTTTTTAAAAGGTCTGAGATATTTAAAACAGCCAATAACAGAGGGAAAACAGAGAGAGAAAATGCTTAAAGAAGCCTTCCGGTACTTTGAAACGAACAACAAACCAGTCAGAACTCAGAATGGCAAGAATTATTTAAACAGGCTGAAATTTGATTTAATTCCTCAGAAGCAGGGAAATTCATAGTTATGACTCAGTATCCTTAAATTACCTCATTCTGCCTGGACAGCTATCTCCAAAGCGTTAACGATCTCATCCGTTAGTCCTGTTAGTATTCCCTCTTCCATGTCAATATCACTTGAAATACTCTGCAGTTTTATACACAGCCTATTCAACCCCATCACCTTCATCTTCACCTCTTTATGACAAAGCTGCTTTGTGGCAAAGAAGAATGGTCGTATGGCTACAGTACTGGTGCGTAAAGCAGATGTTCTGAGTTCAATTCTAGGCAGTGTCCTAGACTAGTCTTCCTATGTTGCTTTGGACAGTCGTGTAGTGACTTTACAATGGATTCTTAGATACAGGTAGTGTGTAGATGCACTGTCCTAGAAGCAGACCATAGAACCAGTTCTTGCCAGGTACTCAAAAATTGTCCCCTGCTCCCCATTTGATCTGGGATGAACTATGAATTACTTCATTCTTTCCATGATGCAGCTTACTTTCCACTGTGTGCTGGCCAGCCAGTTGGGTTGATTTCTGTGCGAATGGGGCAGATACAAAGTTCCTTTCCATTTCACCCCTGTCCATTGCCTCCCCAGCCAGTATTCACAGGATGTAGGATCAAGTGAGTAGTGCCCTGGCCATCTGAAATGAGCTTAGTGGAGGAATATAAGGAGCTTGAGTCCCCTGTGCAACCAATTAAGGGCTATGACATTCTAGTTCTCAATCTCTCTGTGCATCAATTCCTTCCAAAAATACTTCCCTACTTGACAGAGTACTGGAAGATGTTTCCAAACAGTGCAGAGGGTGTATCCAGGTACTTTCCATGAATTGTAATAAAAAATATGAATCTGAATCCTTTATGCTTCTTTGAAGTCTCACTTCTTAATGTTTGTGAGATGCTCAGATACCACAGTAATCATGCCTTTGGGTACCTGGATGCACACAACAGCCTGTGACCCACATTTTAGTCCATTACTGTGGAAGAGAGTCCTTTGATTTCCAGACTAACCTTTACCTGAGTTGTCTGACATCATTTTTCCCATCTAGTCTGACCTCTTGTGTAACCCAGGCCACAGAACTTCCCCCCCAAAATTCCTGGCATAGTTCTTCTTTTAGAAAAACATCCAATCTTGACTTTAAAATTGTCAGTAATGGAGAATCCACCATGACTTTTGGTAAATTGTTCCAATGGTTAATTACTCTCTACGTTGAAAATTTACACTTTATTTCCAATCTGAATTCGTCTAGCTTCAGCTTCCAGCCATTGGATCATGCTATACCTTTCTATGCTAGGTTGAATAGCTCATTATTAATTATTTGTTCCCCATGTAGGTACTTATAGACGAATCAAGTCAACCCTCTTTTTGTTAAGATAAATAGATGGAGCTCCCTGGATTGATCATCATAAAACATGTTTTCTAATCCTTTAGTTTACTGTATCCTCTTCATTGTCATATACAGCATGACACCTCTTTGGTTCAATTGCTAATGCATGAAATATAAACATAGAGCAAATACAAAATATATGTAAGCACAATAAAACAGCTGGCAGTGTAAAAAATATCTGTTAAGGTTTCATGAAACAAAAGAAAGAGAGCAATTCACAGGAACATCGTCTTAACTATTTGCATGAACTTGGTTAAGTAACCCTTTAGTTACTGGATTAATGCACTATGGAAAACACATATGTAATAGGGTTTATGTGGGTAACAAAGGCTGAAATCAGGAGAAACCTTAGAGACATCTGTACACCTGTATGTGCTGTTATTTGAACCTAAGCTTCCAATGTGAAAAAGGTTTACTCTAGTAAACCAAAGTGAACTGGATAGTAATCCATAGCTGAAGGAGAGACCCAGATGATAGTAATGGTTTAATTGGCTTAAAGAAACAGAATCCAAACAAAATAAGTGATAGTTTTGTGCTCACACTATAGGCACTATCGGCACACACCAAATTACAATTCGTGCTCATATTCTGTTATGGCCTTACGAAGCACTTAGCAAACTCCTCCAAGTATCCTCCTGTGCTGAAGGCAAAATGTCGGGTCAGCATCTGAAAGTGATTGCAGTCTCTCTGAAGTCTGTAACCTTAACCCCTGTACAGGATTCAGTGACCCATCTTCAGTTCATTGAATTATTTGATCCCTTTGCATACAGTACTAGCCACCACCAAGGAAATTAAATCATCTAGAGGATGCTGGTGTGGGCAGGAGAACAGGAGCCATTCCAGCTAACAGAACTGTAGAGAAGAAACACAGTACATGATTTCCAGTTTTAAATACAAGCACAGTCTTCTGCAAGTAATGCTGTGATTAAGCCCTCCGGGTGTTTTCAGGGTAGTCATTGCTGTTAACCAAGGAATAAGTCTTTAGGCCCAAATCCTCAAAGCTCCCTAAATATCTAACTCCCATTGATGCTCATTTAAATCAATGGGAGATAAGTGCCTTTGATGATCTGGGCTTCAGAACTTGAATTGATGCCTACTGAAGTCACTGACAGAAAGTCTTACTGATTTTAGTGAGAACATGATAGGCCCATGAATCCTGAGCTGGGATTTGCCTCAAGATTTTATCTCAGATACTAAACTGGACTTATTGTGTGTTAATGTGAATTGGCAGAACTGTTATCCAAACTTGTTTGGACAGCCATCTCCTCCATAATGCTTTGGTAATTCAGCATCCAACTTGAATGTAGGCATAGCTGTAGGTGAGGCCAGCTGCTTCCAGTGTCCGTAGCTATGCTAGAAACATCTTTGAGTCCCACTGAAATACCAGCCACTGTGTCAAGTGTATTTGACTATTTCTCAGCAAGGTTACTGAATTCATCTCAGCCAGGAATGTGTTCAAGACTTCTAATTGTTGGATGCTTTAGTGTCTTCTTCAAGGCAGCCACTAGCCATCAAATATCACCAATAAAAGTTACTGGAAATAGCTCAACATTTTTAAACAGCTACTCATGAGAGGGGCCATAGGCCAGACCTGGCCCTCTCTTTCACCTGTGGAACTCTTTATGCATGGCTACTTCTGTTGACTTTAGCATGATATTGGATCATTACTTTCCTTTTCTTTGCAGTGTTCAGGTTACACTCTCCCAGTCTAACTTTTCCTCAAAAGTAGTTTACTAACTACACTGAGGTTGGGGGAGATGCTGAAGGGTTCTGATGTCCAGGAATGATTATACTAATACTTTAAATTATTCACCTGGGGATCTCAAAACACGTTACAAAAGAGCATAAGTAGTGTCATTTGATTTCAAAGATAATTTATGAGGAGAGAGACTTTCCCAGGGTTACACAGCGAGCCAGACTACAGAATCTGGAATGACTTCCAGTTGTCCTCCACTCTGGCCTCTAAACTGTTTTTTCTCTCAAGCTTTATCCCAGAACTGACTCTGAAGGAGAGATTTGCTTGTTTCAGGATTTCAGCAATTGGCTCAAGGT
Source organism: Mesoclemmys tuberculata (assembly GCA_007922155.1). Taxonomy (NCBI): domain Eukaryota; kingdom Metazoa; phylum Chordata; order Testudines; family Chelidae; genus Mesoclemmys; species Mesoclemmys tuberculata. The sequence goes on along the minus strand of ML675622.1, from coordinate 8,404,220 downwards.
TTGTAAAAGTAAAATTTAAAATATTAGATAGCTAACCTTGAGAACAAATTGTGTTATTAGGACGATGGGAAAATGATGACCCCAGAGAGAGATGCTCTAAGTCTCCAGGAAATAAGTCGTAAATATGACAAGTGAAAAGTAGCATAAATGTTAAAATCTTTGGATACAAAAACAGATGTCCTGGTTTAGTCAAAGCTAAACCCTAAAACCTTGTGTCCTGTGACCTCTTCTAAATCCAGGAAATTTTATTTCAAACTGCATGTGAGTATGAAATAATTAGTGAAATATCAAAACCAAGTAGGCTACACAGATTGCCTGGTTTATACCAAAGTTTATGACTTGAGAAGTAACCTGAGGATTGACAAGTCACCTTTGGGAATGAGATGGTGATTTAGAACCATGCAGATTTTGTGCTTTTAGCACCTGGGCTGGGTGGGGAAATGTGAAGCTTCAAAGCACATTGTTGTTTTGTATCTCCCAGCTACCAGTAATGTGCAATTAGGAAGAGTGGCTCAGAATCCTTAATTTGGTGTCTATCATCATAGCTGCACTGAAGTCAAGGGAGCTGCACAGATTTACAGCAGCTGAGGATCTGGCCTAGATTGCATGACCTGCTTGCCATGAGATGAGTGCAGGATTTTTATCACACTGCATATACAAGTACTATGTAGGTTAGAACCCCAGGGCTGAGGTATGTGAGGCATATTATAATGAGCAACGGTGCAAAAGCTTAAAACAATTAATAGAATTTGAAAAAGGGAAAATGCAAAGCATGAAAAAACATACAATATTTCATACAAATCCAAACTGAATAAATTACAGTAATTTGTTTGGGGATAATAGTTTTTGTCTCATAAATCACCAGCAAGATCACTGAACTGGAGAAAACCAGTTAACTTGCATGATCGTTTTCCTAACCCTTAACCTACCTAATTGCTTTGTGTTGAAATGAGCAAAGTCTCTCCTCGGGTAAAGATAAACACTATCCCCACCAAGGTTTTCAAAATGGAAGCCGCAATAAGTGATCTGATTTTAATTAATGCTACGGACCAAACAGCTCCCATTGCTGTCAGTGTTGGGGGCCTGACACTTCAGAAAATCAAGTCATGTACTTTGATTTTTGAAAGTCTTAGCCTCTTTGCTTCAATGCACCTTTAATGTTCCGCAGCTCTAGAACTAAGGAAATAGCAATAAATCCTAAACAAGCTGACTGGTACAGTAGAAGCATTATGTGTAAACGCTTGTTCTGAAAGTAAAATCAAGTCCATTCGTCTTTAAGCTTCTAGAGACAGAGTGCATTGCAGCGGTGACACATTTGATTTCTGTATGAAAGGAAGGAAGTGACTGCTATAGCTGGTGGCAATACCAGTTGGCTTGAGGTAACAGAAAAAATGGCAAGTAGAGTTCTTCAGTAGGAAGTATCCAGGAAGCTTAAAATAAGCTAGAGAAGAAAATGTCATCCCCAACTACAGCAACAACAAAAGTCCTAATCCCGCATTCAGATTTTGTCGAACAAATAGGAGAGCTCATCTGAAATGATGGATAGCACCAGTAGATGACAAAAAATAAATATCTTAAGTTAGAGGATGAAAAAAAAAAGATTTTTGCTCTCTTAAATTGGGTATTTAGCTACATAAATACAGTCAGGTCCAGGAGAACTGCTGGCTGTTCAGTGCTTCTGAAAGTCATGCTTTTTATTTAAGTGGCTCAATGTGAATATAGGAGTCTAACTGTGGCCCTCGTGTTTCTTCCAGAGTTGTGGCAGGCTTAGTGGGTTTTTTGTTTGTTTAGTCAGCCTAAAATAAATTTTAAAAAATTCAGGCTTTATCTTTAGTGCTATGTCAGTGCTTGGTCAAGCCTTAAAGCTGTGTGATTTTTGATGCAGTGCTGAAGAAGAGATTTTGATTCTTAAGGTTGTTGTCTGCCTGAAGTTGCACTTCTATGATACATCTTGTTATTTGAGCTGAACTCTGGGTTGGGTAGTGAAGTGACTTGCGTTCTCCAGAACATATCAAAAGGGAAGGACAAGTCACATAATTACCACATAAGCTGTCCCTAAAGGAAAGGTGTACAGACCAGCTTGTTTGGTTCAAGTGAGATTCAGCTCCAGTATAACATCATGGCACTGAAATACATTTTTAGCGACAACAACCGTAAGTTTATTATCCAAGGCAAAAAGGGATATTGAATAAGGCTAATGGAAATTGTTACATATAAAACAAAATCATAATACACAAACATGGGCCTACACTTACAAATGCTTACCTTTTCTGTTTTATGAAATAGATCTCTCCCCAAGGATTCAATCTTTTGCAAGGCTAGCTGGGTTTTCAGTCAAACCAGGATCCAATCTCTTCAAGGGGTTTCCTCAGTGAAAGGTTAACAAAATGTCTCCTTGTGGCCTATATAAATTCTTCAAAGTTCATTTTCCATCTAAGAAACAGTCTCTGGTGTCTTCCCATCCCCTGTTTGCTCTATATGCACACTTGACTCTCATTGTGTTGGCTTACATATGCTTAATTTACATAGCTGACAGCAAGAGGGGGGAATCAACTTCCTTTGACTCAAAAGCTATTTATCAGTTCTGTCTTGATTTAGACTTTAAAACATATGTTTAATACATATACACAACTTCTTAAATATCATCCGTATGCACATCACACAATGATTAAGGATTAGCGTGATTCTGGTTCTCATTTAAGATTGCACATGACATTCTTTAGCTAAATACCATAAAAGCAGTGTGCTAGGGTAGTGACTTTTTCATGTCTGATAGGAGTTGCTGTTATAGAACAGTAAATTCTTTGCCACCTGTCACAAATGGGCCTCTGTGGCACATAAGGAATTGAGCTGAGATATCCACTTCACATTTGGATATCCAAATCTCTTGGGCAGATGTGAAAAACAAAACAAAACAAAAACGCAGCCATAATTTATCCTGTTGCTCTACTTGCAGGAATTGAATACAACACCAGACTTCATGTCTCCTCAACTGGTTCCTCACTGCTTGTATGTGATGATGTTGGAGCTACATGCATTCCATGTATTATAAAAATGTTCTTATCGCCCAAAAGCTCTGGCAAAGTTTGATAATTTGAGCATTGCTTGGAATCGAGATTTGGATACACAACTACCTCCAACCCATTAGAATACAAGTGTAATTAATGTTAAAAAACAACTATAGACTTAAGACTGCAGCTTACACACCAAAAAACACTTTTTCAAATATACTGCTCCTTATGTACGCTAATAGTTATGGGCCTCATAAATGCTGGCCACTGTTGGAATTGTAACTCCTTGGGTGCCACATTAGCTCATATGTTTTGGGAGTGCCCCTGTATCAAGAATTTCTGGTATGAGGTGGGTCAAAGGACCATTTTGATATTGGCTGCTAAATTGGAGCCCCTCCCCCTTAAGTTTCATTCTTGAATATATTTCTGGTACTTGGAGATTACCTATTAAAAAGGTATCACGGTTCCACTGTGCAGATTGGGTTGCTAAAAAATTAATCCTGCAAAAAAAGAAAGTCAGTCCCTACCAAATATTGATGCTGGGTTTAATGGTAATGACTATCCTCACAGCCAGAAAATGACTGGTATTCCACACAAAGAGAATGTCTGAAAAATTCAAAGCAATTTGGGTTGACTTTTTAAAGGTCTATGATTAACATAGATCCTGATGATAGATATGTCACTTTCCCTCCCCTCTCTTTATTGTAATCCTCTTTGTTTACTTTGTGAATTATGATGAATCTGATATTTTGGAAATTGTTGAATTTGAAAAAATTAATAAAAAAATAGAAATAAAAACATTTATTGCTCCCACCTGCCAGATGCTTGTGGTACCCTGTGATTGCTAAAAGTCAGTCTGACTTGTGACATGGCTGAGTGATTGAATAGTAGGACTAGATAAGTAAATTGCAAGACTCACTGGAATTGTGCAGATGCTCCTAGAAGTAGAGCTGGTTAGGAATTTTTTGACAAAATATTTTTGGCTTGAAAATTCTGATCTGTTGATACTGAAACTTTTTGTGGAATTGTATTGGTTTCAGTGCAGCATCTGATAGAAAGGTTGCTTATGTCCAGGGTAGCCAATTTCAGGTCAAAACTAGAAACCTACTCCAACACCCACCTAGAAAGTGGTTTACTTAAGTTCAAGTTCCTCCTCTGAATCAAGTAGAGGACGGACTTGAACCTGCATATTTTATATTGTGCTCAAATACCTTATTCATTGGGCCATCCACTAGCGCCCCACCCCCGTCTAAAAGATTCAAAAGGTTTTGGTTTTATTCCATATCAGAATGGAAACAAAGAGGCACCTCAACATTTTTTCACCTAACAATTCTTACAAACAACCAGACTCTTTCTTTGTTGTTGCTGTTTTTCTCTCTCTCCTGTCAAGTCTGAAGCTGGATTGGTTTATAGATTCTGCTGATTTTGGTTTGCTTGTTATTTTCTTCAATAGCATAATCAGGAATACCCAGGTCTCCGACTGGGGCTTGCGTGAGATGCACATGCTGATGCATTTAAATTCAGGATGCAGTATTGTTGCAGTCCTGTTGGTCCCAGAAAATTAGAGACAAGGCAATATCTTTTTTTGGACCAACGTCTGTTGGCGAGAGAGACAAGCTTTCGTGTTTACAACTATGTATCTTTAAGTTCAGTGGCATTTTCATGGGTGATCAGGAGGTAAGTTGGTGAATGTTGTTGTTTATTTCCCCCTCTTTCTGGAACAAAGGAAGAGAGCATTCTGATGTTTTCCATGTTATAACAGGATGAGTTTAGTTTGCAATGGAATGAGTTGAGCAATTTATGAGTTGATCACTCTTATTTCCTAAGATCAGCTGAAAGAGCTTTACTAGCAGTTTCATGCAGAGGTTTTGTACATCCACGATCACAAAAGTCACTCACATTATGAGAAGCAGGGTAGCCCACTGAGTGGGAACTCAGAACACATGGGTTCTATTCCTGGCTATGCCATTGACATCGGTTGTGTGGCCTGAGACAAGTCACTTTCCCTCCTTTTTCTCCTCTTTGTCTGTCTTTTCTCTTTAGACCACTAGAAAGTCACACACGGTTGTTTACGTAAGCCAAGCAGTACACCTAATAAGAAGGAACAGTATGGTTAGCTGTTGCTTTAAATAACTGTAGGCTGCAACAGGGGTACAAGAGAGATCTCTTTGCCTGCACCACCAAATGGGTGCTCCATGGACTTGATTTGCCTCTCACTTAGATCAGTGGAAAGCAGGCATTTCTGGTTTTCACATTTTAACTAAAATCAGTAGGGTCCTTCTCACCGATCCCTAGAACATTCCCTTAATTTTTTAAATCAATCATCTGTGCTGTTGAAGAGTTGTCACATTACAGACAAACACCATTATTGAGTTGAATGTAAGCTCTTGGGGTCAGGAAATGTCTCTTACTGTGTGTGTACAGTGCCTACCGCAACTGACCCTCAATCTCAGTTGTATCTTCAAAGAGTTACTGGGACGCTAATAATTAACACAAACATACTTGACCAGGGAGCATCAAAACAACTGACTCCCGTGGAAGAGAAAAGTAGAATAGATTAGACTATCGTAACATTGGCAACGGTGCCAGCTCCGGCCATGGCCTAGGTCTCAGCTAGAAAAGACAAACTTGCAGCTTGAGGCCAGACTGGTGTGTTAATATAACTTTCATATAAATGTACTTGTGTGTTAGTGTAGATCAAAGTGATTGTTAAATGTGTAAGAAAATGTTTAGAGTTTAAACTAATGAAAAGCTGGTGAGATAACGCATGCATTGTTTTCACTTATCTGTACCACGTTATGATGTAAAGGCCAACATATACTCCTGTAACTAAGTAACCCATCAAATGAGAGAGAAGCCTTGTGTAATGCAAATAGAGATCTTTAATAGGAAAGTGCTAATTCCTGTGCATGAAAATCAAATGGCTATTGTGTGTGACATCAAAGGCTTTGTTAAATGCATTCCTCCACCTATCCCTTTATGAAGAAGGGACCTGTATGTGAACTATTGCTATCAGCTTGGTTTCTGTAAGAAGAAGCTATAGAAATGGACTATAATAAATTTTAGGACTTTTTGGATTCTAACAGGGCAAAATAATCAAATGAGAAGATGGAAATCTCCAGAGTTACACTGGGTAGCCCTAAAATTCTTTTGAGAAACTGGCAGATTACTACATCTGTTACATTTTAGAATTATAAACTGTGACTCACCTGTACATATATTTTTACCTGCTTTAACCTCTCAGTAACTCTCATTCTTTTTTCTTAGCTAATAAACCTTTAGTTAGTTTACTATAGAATTGGCTACCAGCATTGTCTTTGGTGTGAAAGCTACAATGCAAATGGATCTGGGTGAGTGACTGGTGTCTTGGGACTAGGTGTAACCTGAATATTTTGTGATTTTTGGCATAAATTATCATGTAGTCCAGCCTGCCTGAGTGGCAAGATAGACTGGAGTGTTAAGGGGACCGTTGGTGAGTCCATCATAAAACTATCTTAGTGCTTCAGGTGTTCACATCTGGTCCTGGTTGGTGAAATCTAATTATAGAACATAGCACGGTTTGGGTTGATGGCCCTGTGATAGACACCCATGGTCATGAGCCAAGCCAGACAGCACAAGAATAAACATACTTCAACAGGGACCATCAGAACAACTGGACTAGTAGAATAGGTTTGACTGTCCCTGCCTGGTAGAGCCAGGTGTTAGGGTGGAGTTTGATTTTCAGGAAGCCATCAGAGTCGAGCTTCATGTGCTCTGAGGGCAAGCTGTGGTGCTGGCACATACAGCTGTTGATGTCAGACATGGTTTTCAAGTGTCTTCCACTTACAGCACAAAAGGGGAAAGAGCTGAATATAATTCTCGGTGGTCAGCGAATAAAGCATGATTCACACCCGGCTTACGTAGGCATCACGTTGGATAGAACGTCCATCTACAAAGACAGGGTCAGAACATGCCACAACGGGATCAGAAAACTGACTGGAGCAACATGGGGTGCCAGTGTACAAACGTTACTCACTTCAGCCTTGGCCTGCTGTTATTCAGCAGCAGAGCACTTCACTCCAGTATGGGCTCGCTCATCTCACACAAAGATGACAGATATACATCTACATTTTATTATGTGTATTATTTCAGCCACACTTAAATCTGCGCTTTTACCATGGTTACCGGTTCTCTGCTCACAGAGAGGAAAGAGTAGCAAAGCTCATGATGAAACGACATGATATGCTGCATCTACCATTAATTAAAGACTTGTTTAAGCTACCACATAGTCCTCTGCCCTCAGACATAACCCCGTTCGCTCTATGCTGAATCACCAGCCAGGATGATTGTCCAAACAAGGCCCAGTGCAGAATGGGGTCCAAGTTACAATAAAGTCAAAATGGACTTTCCCGTTTCCACACTGGATGTGTGGGTATAGACAGAAAGAGATTGTACTTGTAAATGCAATTCCCTGAAGCACTTCCAGTGCTCATTTTTACTGCAAAAACAGACCCATTGAGCTATATTTAACTCAGAAAAGTGATTGTAAAAACCTATGCAAACACTGACCACAAACTTCCCTTGAGATGGATAGAAAGCCTGTCACTCACAGCTGTATAGCATTCGGGAGGGTGAACCTATAAATGGGGTTTCCCCAACTCAGTACCCTCCATACAATGAAACTGAACCAGGGAAAACAGGGAACAGCTTTAACTCCTTGTGAATTCAAACTAAGCTATCTAAAATTTACTTAGAACCTACACTCTCTTCCTCCCACACTGGTAACCCAGATGTGTTCCTTCCCCATTGTTAAATCTCTTTAAATCCCATGAATATTAAGGAATATATTACTGGTAAATTTCCAATAAGTCTTTCCTCATATTATTGGAAGACGTTTTTCGTTTCAAACAAACCATGTTAAAAGGACTAGGCCCTCTAGGCCCTCTGTTGATCACTGAAATTGCTATAAATCCAATGTGTTTGAATTGAGAAAATCTAATGCTTTACATTAAAGCAGGGAGGGGTGTTTTTAATATGTATTGTATATGCAGAAGTTAAAAAGGCAATAACAATGTTTAAATGAATTGTAACTTTGCAGAAAACAAAAACAGACAATCAGATATAAATTTGCAATTTAAATTCTGAATGTTTTTCAAGCAGATCAAACTTGTCTTCTGCTTTTTGAAGGGAAATATTTAAGAACAGCATTCTTCTATTTGCATAGCTCTGATTGCAGGCAGTAGAGTGGGAAAGTGAAGCTAACAATAATTGCTGAGATATTCAGAAAACAGCTTAGTAAGAACTCCTTTGCACTGGGAGACCGCATATTTGACACCCTTTTTAAAGTCCTGTGTTGGGGTTACTTGTGCCTAACTTCTACATTTTTAGATGGGCAAGAAAAAGGAGACTCCTTAGTGATTAACCCCTTAGGGATTCCAACTCTCCATAAACTCTCTGACAGACATATCAAAGCAAACTGAGAATACGTACCCAAAATCTCTGCAATACTTATATGGCTCTATGATCATAATATCTGAGTACCTCACAATATCCCTGTGAGGTGGGTAGGGAAGTTCTAGCTATGTTAAGGTTTTATATTGCTACCTAACACTGTAGGATCTGAGCACCTTACATGTAAAATCAACAGCAAATTCCATACTGGCGTTTATGGCACTTCGCCCTTCCATTATCCCCATTTTATAGATGGAAAAGTGAGGCACAGAGACTTGTCCAAGGCCACACAGGTTGTCTGTGGTAAATCAGGGATGTGAGCCCACATTTTCCAAGTCTCAGGCTAGTGCCCTAAACATTGGCTCATCTTGAGGAACCTGTTTTTTGTTGCCCATCCAACACTCCTCTCCTCTTAGTATCATAGCCACTACCCCCCAGTTAAGGTTTGTCTTCATTTCAGGGAGGGGACATGGTAGTAATTGTGTAGTGGTTTAATGCGCTTAGGAAATATCTGAAAAATCTTATTCTATACACTGTTAAGAATAGGCCTTGAAGTCTTTACTGAGAGACATATTTTATGGTGATGTATCAGCAACATGAAGCTATATGTAAAACACTCAGGAGCCCTTACATGTGAAACTGAATAACATCCATGCCATGCCAACAGCTGGTGATGACAAACGTGAAGCCCTTGTTACTAATTGTAATGGCCTGGACAAATGGATAGGAGACCTGCAGGTACCCGTGAGAGAAACTGTGAAATGGGTGGCAGGTGGTGAAGAAACACATAGTGAGATGGCTGAAGAAAATGGGATGAAAATCTCAATGGTCTCTCTCCTATACTTCGTGACAGCCAGGTGCCTTTTGCAGCTTCATGACAGGACCATGTGCTCAGCTGTGAAACTTGGATGCCTGGATTTCTGCCCCCTCATTTGCTGTTTGCAATAGGTTATTGCTCCTCTGTCTCCCCCCCACTTTCTTAAATCTGAAACCCCTCAGAGAGCAACCTCTTTCTCCCTACCCCTTACTTTGCCTTCCGTCTCTCAAACTTTCCATTTCCTCCCCTATCTGTTGCCCTTCCTCTCAGTCTGCTTCCTGTCCCTCCATTCCCTTATTTTCCAGTACTTCAATTCCAAGAGTCCTTTCCCCAGACTTAAAGCAAAGTTTGTTTATATAATTACTTAGGTATATATGAACAAAGCTTGGCACTAGTGAGATGTGCTTTGGCTTTTTAGGTTGTAAGCTCTTTGGTGTTGACAATCTCTTATAATATATACAGAACCTAGCACAAACCACTGTCCTAGGTGCTACTGCAATAAATACAATGTATAAATAAATTAGCACCAAAGAACAAAGTGAGAGATGGGAACATTCCAATCTGTTTCCCTTTTGAAGTTCAGAGCATGGAGCCTTTTTCTTCTTGCATGTTAATATGACAAATAAGGCATTTTAGAGGGGAAGGAGTTACAGAAGTGATTCAACGGGTAATGCTAGATTATAGCAGATAGTGGGTCTAGGTTTGAAATGTGTTCTTTTTCAGATGCATCTGACAAAGTGGGTTGCAGCCCACAGAAGCTTATGCCTGCAGAAATTTTTTAGTTTTTAAGGGGATACAGGATTCACATTGTTTTTTGTTTAAATGGGAGTTACATACCTCAGAATATCCTTAGTTTATCTCTGAGCCTCAGTTTCCCGATCTGTAAAATGGGAGTAATAGCCCTGCTCCACCTAATAAGAGGTGTAATGAGAGAAGTACATTAAAGACTGTGCAGCACTCAGATACCTACAACAATGGCTGCCATATAAGTAAGTAAGATAGAGACTGTCTACATTTCTCTTAGGTATGCAGTTCTGTAGCCATGTCAGTCCCAGTATATTAGAGAGACAGGTTGTATGTGGTAGTATCTTCCTCTTATCACTTTCATCAACAGAAGCTGGTCTACTAAAAGGTATTACCTCACCCACCTGGGTCTCTCTGGTATCCAGAGACCAACATGGCTACAACAATGCTACATTTCTTTTAAACATTTTGTTCTGTAACATGAAGGTCTTGAAAAAAGCGGCTCTAATGCAAAAAATAACTAGTCCGTGTGGTTTCATGGATAGGAATCCTTGCCGGATCAAATCCATGGGGAAGTTGGCTCCCTGTCTTGTCTCTGACAATGGCCAGTAGCTCAAGCTTCAGAGGGATGCCACAGTAGGTAGAGGTGGGTATTGGTCCTCACTATCTCAGGATGTCAATCACACATTGACTGAAAAAGTAGCTCCTTTTATCAGCTTAGTATTTGCCATCTTTTAATTCCACCATTGGCTGTCCCCTGGTGTTTGTGTTACGGGACAGGTGGAATGGAAGCTCCCCAGCTACTATGTGTAGACCATCCATGATTTTATACACTTTTATCAACTACCCTCTTATCTCCCATCTAAGGTAATCAATCCTCCTTTTCTCAATCTCTCTGCATAGTAGAGTTCTTCCCATGCCCCTAATCAGATGTATCTGAGAGCTTAATTTGGCCCACTATATTAAGCCAGATTCTCTAATGAGATCCAGCCTTTTTGCACCACTTAGGCAGGATATGACTGCCAGTTATCATCAGGGAATTCCCCAAGCATAAGGGAACTCACTGCTGGGTGTAACTGAGCCAGCTGTGGGTTTGTCTGCCTGCCCTCTTCCCTCCTCCTTCCCCCCCAGCATTGGGAGGGATATGTTGAAGGGGATATATTAGAGAAGGTTGTGGATGAGCTACGCTGTTCTGCATCGATCCACCAGTGGGATAGAATCTGGTCCATTGGGTTTTTACAATGTGGTAAAACACTAATAACAGTATAAAAAGTTGCCTTCGCATCTGTGTTCTCATATTTTGAATGGAGTTAAAAAAAAATCTGATCATGGACTTTCTAATAATAATTTGTCTCAAATGAGCAGAATCCATAAGTGTCACACTCTGCAAGTCCCTGAAGGCTGTGCTATTTAAGGCAAGTTCTGCTTTTATCAATAGCTCATTTGTGACATATGACACAGAAGAAAGGAGCCTTTGGAGAAATGGATTTTAGCTAGGATTGAGTTAGACTTTATAGGACAGCTTTTCTATGTTAATTCAATACCAAATGATTGCTAAAAGGGTACTTAATGAAGTTGAATTAGTAAGAGGTGCATACTATTGTCATTTAATGTAGTCACAGTAGCATAGCTCAGGGATTGGCAATGACACCTGAAACTTTGCACATCTGGTTCTAAGTTATGAATCCGGCAAAGGCTGGTAAATGCTCTACTTGGCTCTTAGGTTTCCTATGTGACTTATTGGTTGACTAAGTCCAAGTTCCTCTAGAGGACAGACGATCACATTAAAAAAAACCAAAACCATACCAGGGGGTCTAATTGGCTGGATCAGTAAAGACCAAGGTGGGAATAAGCATGGAAAACAAGTTTACCCTTACACACCCCTGGCAGCTGTTTCCTTAATATATTTGAGGACATGTCTATGCTGCCACAGTGACAGGCATCAATGCAGCGGCATCGATTGAGCAGGTCTGTGTAGACATGCTCAGTTGATGGCAGAGCGCTCTCCCGTTGACTGAATTAGTCCAACTCCCTGAAACGAGGGAGGCAGTGTTGATAGGAGACACTGTCCCATCGATGTAGTGTCATGAAGATGCCGCGCTGCATAGACATAGGTGCATTGCCACGAAATACACTAGTTATGTTACGTAACTAGCGTATCTCATGTTGACCCAGCACAGCAGTGTAGACCAGATCTGAGTTATATAGGTAGTGAAGGGGAAAGGACTGACCCAAAGTGGAGTATGAGTGGTGCATACATAGACTCTAGCTGGCCCTCTGCACTGGGGTGAAAGTCACCCCAGCACAAAAAAAACCAACATCTTTTATATATTTAGATATTTTATTTAATCAGTATTGGAAATACTGACATTAGCTGAATATCTAATGTAGCAGTAAATAAAAGGTGTTTCTTACAATGGCAACAGACTAACTGGGTTTGTATCGTAGATTACATATATCTCCATCAAGCCCCCTGCTGTGATCTAAGAGAGGAATGATATTAAATTCTATAAAATAGCAGTTTTGTTAAATCTAAATGAAATGCTACTCTACAATGTTATCACATTTCGTGCTGAACTGTGTTTTTAATGACTTCAAACAACTCATGTTTTTATTGTAAGTTTCTACCCCCGTTGTTTGAGAACTTGTGACTTTTGTTCATTAAATCATGTTCTGTTCCCTGTCATTTTCTGTGATAAGTGGAGAAGTCACAGGAGTCAACAAAGCACAAAAGGCAAAAAAGATCATGCAAAATATTTAGAAAGTTAATGACAAAATAAGGGAGAATAGAAAGTATATAACAAAGAGGAGGTTATTAAGTTAAAATGAGATCTGATTTACAAGAGGCATTTTCCATTGAAAGTATCTACCATCAAAATTCTCTCAGTTAAAATGTTGGACTTGTTCTCTTGTTTGTTTCCACCTCATTGTATTTTGTTTGGAAAATAAGGTGCCTTCCCACAAGAATAAAATGGGAAAGTATTTCTTTTTTATATATACCATTTTGTACAGGATGTTGTTTGAACAACTAACCTTTAACTAACGTGTTAATGCCACTTTCAACTGACGTGCCTATTTAAAATGAACACTGCAAGTGACAGAATACGGAAAACAATTAAGCTTCACTTGTCAAAATTAATAGAAGGGAAGGCATCTTCATTTTAACCAGCAAAGACTTTTGGAATCAAATGTTTTTTCCAGAGTAGACTTCATATTGTTTGTATATGATTCTAAAAAGTTGCAAAGTTTGCATCCTTTTCTACAAACGGAAGTACTGAACTCACTTCAAAAGTAACTCACTTACTTTAACCCTTCATTTCCTTAGAGTGTCTACTGAAGGGGCACTTACAGTCAGGGATCTCCTTGAAAAAGATTGCATACACTTGCATTTGAAGCAGAGCACATATAAAGTTAAGCATATCTGACATTTTGAATGCTGAAGGACATGTCAAGTGTTTCCTTGTCTTTGTTCATATGGATGGACAGTCACTGAAAACATATCAGAATACAAAAGAACATAAAATAATATCTATTATGTAATCTCCTAGGCAGTTTGATAAATGAGTCAGATTAATTTGACAATTAATTTTCAAAGGGGTAATTACTATCAGAAGCTGTTGCAAAATATTTACACTGATTTACCCTATTAATGGGGATAACTTCTCATGCAGATACAAATTTTAGTTGTATTTTAGAGCAGAAACTATCTAACAATTCTTACTAACAATTCTTACATCTAATGGTTAGAGCAGAGAGATTGAGAATAAGTCTGTGACATACATGCCAATATCCTGGATGTACCTCATTGAATTGTTTAAGTATTTTAGGAGCTCACTGTTTTAAAAAGGCAAATGTTTTGTACTACTGTGCGATTATATGTAATTTCTTTTGAGAGGCATGCAAATTTATTCACTCTGGTTATGCAAGAACTAAGCCTTTTGGATCATCACCTTGAGAGGTAGCACACTGTCTGGTTGAATACCTATTCTGAGTTTCTTCCAAGACCCAAGCTGAATAAAGGAGGGATTCAGTGTACTTATTCTGAGCTGAAGCTGTGATTAATTTATGACTGCAAGAAAAAACTTTGTCTGTGGTTTGAAGGACTAATCACCAACCAACGCCCATACTGGAGTGAGGAAGTGATCTCTGGTAAGTTTATTAGAAGGCACGTAAGTTCCTTTGTTTTTTCTATGTTTTCTCTAACTTTTACTTTAAGAATAAATGTACTTGCATAAGAAAGAACTGTTTGGTAACTTAACCATGGTAATTACATTGTTTACTGTCACTGAGGAGAAAAGTCAAATAAAGCAGGTCTGCTTAGGCAGCTGGACTTTGCTGGAGAATTCACAGCATGGGCAAGGAGCTGTGTAATCTGGAAACACCCTGTTTATGAAGGAGAGAGATGCTAATCTCCACCCAAGAGATGTGGCAGAAGCATAAAGCAGGAGCCTTTACTGGATCATAGAGGGGAGAATACAGGTGTAAGTGTAGTTTGACTTCTATATTTAAGGCAGCAGCTCCATCCAGGCCAAAGGGGCCATGCATGGGGGACAAATTCTGTGCCCGCCCGAGGCTCGCAGTTTGGAGGTGCAATGCCCCCCATGCTCCTTCCAAACTATGCCTGTGAATACAGGTGCAGTTGCCCTCAACTGTGACATCTACCAACTACCAAGGGCTTGCATAGCTCTTATTCAAATACCCAGAGAGATCCTCCTTCAATACATAAATAAAGCCCCCTCAGACTGCACACCCCTAGTTGTCACCTAGTACCCCACACTGGGACCCTTTTGGAGAAACAAACAACTATAACTCATCCTTGAGGGGGACACCATCTTGAAATAAATATTTCCTGAACTTTCATTTCTGACCTTCAAACAACCACTCCAAGCTCCTAATCAGAAATAAGCTCCGCACAGACCAGCACACACCAACTCAGAGCTCCTCCTGACCCTGCCAGGACAGCAGATGGAAAAGCAGACACATCTCCACTGCTACATTGATCAACACTTCCCACAGTACACCTTTCAAGATCCCTGGGTCCTACACATGCCTAATCAGCATATGCTGTACCTCATCCAGTGCACTAAATGCCCCAGTAACAACTATGAGGGTGAAACCAGACAATCACATGAACTCACACAGGAAAACATTCTAGATCTGATCTATCAGTCATCCTCAAAGGAAACTTTCACAACACTTTCAAAAGAGAAGCCTGGGAACGTAAATTCATAACTTTGCTAAACATTAAAAAACATGGTCTTAATAAGGACACTGGATTTATGGCTTATCACAACAATCTGTAACACACTAACTCTCTTTTTCTCCTATGACTACAGGAATGTTAATGGGCCACTTCACCTTTAATGGTCCTTTAGAATAGATTCTAACTACTTTTATGCTAAACTATCTGTTTGACTTTGTATCTAACTATGAAACTGGGTATCTTTCCCAGACCTAAGGAAGAGCTCCGTGTAGCTCAAAAGCTTGTCTATCTCACCAACAGAAGTTGGTCTAATAGACGATATTACCTCACCCACTTAGTCTTTCTCTAGCCCTTCTTGAGTTAGCCTTTGACTTACTGTGTGGACCTTGAGCAAGTAACTTATCTTTTTTTGTCTGTTTCTCCATCTACTATCTGAAAATTAAATGTCTCTTTATGAGGTGCTTTGAGATTCTCAGATGAAAGGTACTGAATTAGTGCAAAGTTCACATTATTACAAATAAACTTTTGAATATTTCCAGATATTCTTCAGCTTTGTGAGCTAAACTTGTTGCTATTTTTAAGCACCTCTGTTGTATCTGAGAAATTAAAAGTCTTTATTAATTTGAAATACTTTATTTGACCATCTTTGTTCCTTTCCTTTTTTCTTCCTAAATATCTAGCCCAGGGCAGCTCTAAAGTGTATACATTTATAGCATAAACACAGACTAGTGCATTCCACATGGGGCTCTGGAAACAGTCCTTTGTTCTTTGCTTGCTTAGAAACCTGTCCTGAGACCTAGAAGCTCTCTTTTGGTGGATAATGTAATAAATTAGATTTCATCGCAATCCAATCACATGCCCACAAGAAATGAATAACTTCTTTTCTTCTGCAAATATTTCTCAATGGAAAATGCCATGCTTAATTTAAATATGCCCACTTCTTTTGCAAAAGCTGTGTTTGCTTTTTGTAAAAAAAAAAAAGGTACAAATGTTTGATTCACAAGAGGCCTGGAGACTCTGCTTTTTATGGAACAATGGCAACAAGTGAAGAAAAGATGATTGTCAAAATACTGCATGTGTTTAATTATCTGCTATTTCTGTTCATCTATAGATATTTCCAAAAGGGGCTGGGACCATACTCTAGGTTAAACCAAACAAAGTAAGAAAGAACCAATCAAAAACCCAAAAGTCAAACCAAAAATGACTTTAAACTAATTATAGTTTGGAAGAATGTGGACACATTTAACACCATTTAAAAAAACCCCATAACCAACACACCCAGAAACAATAGATATTATATTAATGAAGAGGTAAATAAGTTAATATGTGAGAGTAGTGGCAATCTGAAAGCTACTTCTAAACCATCATACTGAAGTATTTAAATCTCCATAGATAGCTGGAACATGCTGACAACCGGAGCCAGATTCCCTGGGACACTTCAGCTGCTTTTCAATGACATCTAAGGTGGGTTTACAGCTGCTTGAACAGTGCAAACCAATCAAAGCATACTGGGCCATCCTGGAGTCCTAATTTTTTTTTCAAGCACTCAGTTCCACATAAGCTACAGCAAACCTAGCATATGCAGTTTCATATATTATATACAAAACCACTGGTTGAAGAGTGAGATCTAGCCTTTATCCAAAGCATCCAAAGATGGAGAACCTTCTTCAGATCATTCTAAACGCATAGCCTTTAGTTTCATTCCCTGGGCTCTTCAGCATGCAGCAGGAGATGCACATTCTGCTTTCCTGGTATAGGAAACGAGCTGGTATACACAAGCAGGCTGGCAAGGCTTCCCCAAATGACATGGTCAGAAAAACTATCCATGTAAGCAAGGTATTGCTACCAAGAAATGACCTTAAAAATAAAGCTTTCCCCATCTTTTGTTTTTTTTTAATCACCATTGTAGATAAGCCATTAAATTCATATCCCAATGCTAGAGATTTGGTAATGTTTGGTAGAACTGATTTCTATAGCAGTGAAAAACTACTTATTTGGGTGGAAAGAAAGCTATCTTGGTTGACTGTGGAGAAGGGCCTCTAAAATTTACAGCTCTCTTTGTATGGGGCATACTCCCGGTAATCATCATTGATTGCTGACTGTCCTGTCCCATCCTCCCCACATTACCCGTTCATGGTCAGGAAGTAGTCACCCAGATAAACTTTTCAGAAGTGCCTTGGTAGCCTAAGGATGAGGTTTTCCAAACACATTAGTAGAGTGGCATGTTTAGGCCTATGTTGGGGAACATTTCCACCCATGTGATACACTAGGTCTTTGTAAAATGTAAGAAATGACATTTATCAGTGTGAGATTCATTCAAGGTGTGAATTTTTATGACTTAATGCCTCTTTTCTAATCTCATTTCAGATTCACTTAGATATAAGTTAATGTTATGCATAGTACTGTGCTATTTTTGGTTTTTTAAAGCTTAGTGCTCATGAACGATGCCAGGTGCTAATAATAAAAAGGTTGAGGAAAGGTAACAGTACAGCCTATTCTAATTGGGTAAGTCTGAAACAGTTGCTTGGGTTCGTAGCACCCCCTAGGTGCAGGACTCTGTTCCCTTCCAGTGGCGGCTGGGTCACTGACAGAGTGAATGAGCCTTCTCTAGAACCACTGTAAATGCTATGCCTCGGTGAATTATCAGCATCCAGAATTAAACCTCAGACACCATGGATCTGTGTCTAAACAGAAAGACTCTGGCATGGATGATGTACAGCATGGATAAGGGCCATCATTGTGCCGCACCAATGCCATAGAGAAACCACCTCTCAGGATGAGAGAGGATTTCAGTCATCATGGCCATTCAACTTGTGGCTTCTCAGATAAGAGTCCCATCCAGGAAGCAAATAAGTCCAAAAAACCCCCAAAAAACAACAGTGCACGGAGATTTTTCCCCCCCATGGATTTGGTCAAAAACCAAAATACATACTTTATTCTCATCACCTAAGTACAGCTGAGATTGTGCTAGTAGAGGCTGCGTTTTCCTCCCTCGTTTTTATTCTGCTCATTACAGGCATTGCTGTGGATGTTCCTTGTGATGGCATTGTGGTTTTTTTTGGACAGCTTTACAATGTTTACTGGTTAGTTACTAACTAAAAAAAATGCATATTTGCATAAGTAGGAGAGTTTATTTTGAGCCTATTGTGTTCAAGGAGTGGGAGAGAGAAAAATAATTCTGGCTGGCACGTTGTCCATTCATCCATCATTGTCTCGAGTGCAGTTGCATTTTCTATCTTACAGATCTGTTGAATCTTCACACCAGAGGAACAACTTTTTATCTAGATTTGAAATTAATCATCTGCCTGAGTCTCAAGTTGACTGTTTTGTGAGATTTTTGCCTAGTGTCTTTGATCATAGGTGAGTGAAGAGTGTGAAAAAGGAACCTTATTGCTATTCAAGGTGTACAGGTAGCTAATGAAATTGAAAATACTTGTTTTTTTAAAGCAACCAGCCTGCAATTTTGTTGTTTCTGAGTTAGCATTCTGTGTGAGAAGAAAGAACATCGGAATTGTATTTATCACTTTTGTATTGGTGGCCTCACCACATTGTCCTTGGCAATCTTTTCTAAGGATCCTTAGGAATATAATATTAGTCATTTATATTAATGCTAGTGCCTGGGAACCCCAGTTAAGGGTTAGGACCTTGTGCATGGTGCTGTACAGAGAGAATGAAAGAGAGATGTTCTGACTCAGAGATCTTAAAGTCTAAGACTCTTTAGCTTCCAGCAACTGGGTTGCTAGCTTCTTGGGTGCTGTGGCCAAGGGCTTGATCCTGATTCAATTGAAGATAATGGCAATACTCTCCTTGACTTTCAATGGGAGCAGCAGGCCAAAAAGGAGTAGAACTTCTGGCAGTCTTAAGATAACAATGTAAGTGTTTTGATTTTTACCGGTGTCAGAATATCTCCCCAATCAAGTCTTATGTGTTGCACCTAGGAAAGTATTGACTATAGCCTTTATAAAAAGGGTTGTGGACTAAATGTAAATGTATCACCTCTTCAGTGCTAAATAAGATGGTTCCCCCACCCCCCCCGGCCAGATTCTTTAAAATATAAACCCCAATGTGGGCAAGGATGTAATATCAGCTTTGTTTGGTTTAGGACCATTGATCTATTTGCAACAGGAAACAGCTGCTATGTTTTATTAGTATTTGGCCACTTTGTATCTGAGGCTGTCTAGGACATAACATTATGAAAAGCTATGACTTTAAAGAATAAAATACACATTCCACAGATTTTCTGATTCATTGGCTTAGCTAAATTCAGAGTTCACATCAGATCATCAGCTGACATAAGTCTTTGTTGCTCCACTAGGAGACTATGCTTTTCACTCATCCCACCATCCTACCACCTATCCTACTTTGTATGTACAATAATATTTCTCAAACTTACTCTTTGTCATACAGTCAAAACAACAGTCATAAACAGATTGGAGCCTGTGGGTAACATTCTCTGTTAAGCTGACTCAGGACAACTTCAATGTGGTTGTCACCCGTCTATCCAAGAACAGAATTTGACCTATGGCATTTTGTTTACGTGCTATCTATCACCAGCGCAATCTTATTGTTTCCCTCCAGCAATCATTCTGACACCTTGCTGTGAATAAATTAGACCTCCAATTTAACACTGTCTCTTCAACCAACTTAGACAACACTAGCATTATAGGAGTTCTGACCAAAGACTTCATACATATTCACAATGCTTATCATGAATATTTAATATCATTTTGAACAGACAGATTGTTAAGGAAGCATGATAATGACTTTTTTTAAATGTCCATAATGTTTTCATCGGGAATGTGAAATTGTTTGCCTGCCGTACAATGCAATTATGTTTAGATTGCTCATTTTAGAAAATAACACTTTCTGCTTAAAGCAGTAAGGAATTCTTCTCTAACTAGTGATTTCTAATGGTTAATGATACAAACTAAAGTTTGTGCTAAAGTACACTATTCATCACCTTCATGATAGATATTATTAACCAGGAAAGACAATTTAATAGAATGTAACCATGCAGTAAATGAGGGAAAATAAATGCATTCAGATTAACAAGGTCCGACTGCATGCACATGTCGAAGGAAGTAACATTTAAAACTCTGCACATTTCATCCATTCTGTGGCATTGTCCCTTAGTCAGTTCTTATATTATTTTAAAGGCACTTACTTTCAAATAGCACAGACAGGGTTGCTTTGATTAAACAAATGAAGGCACCATAAATAGCCTCTAAGAAGTATATTTGTTTTGACCCCAATTTAAATAACTAGCCCAACACAGGGACAGCCTAGATGTTAACATTTTAAAGAAGGAGAAAAGAAAGGACTTTTTTGCAGGATAACTTTATTTTGACTTATTTTTTATGATAATTTTGGTCATCAATAACAAGATTGTTTTTTAAATGTACATTACAGTAAGTAAAATTTTGTAGTTATTCCCATAGGCATAGATTTCAATGAATTAATTAGATGTTGAAATTAACTAGCTACCTATTTCAGTTAAGATATCTGTAATATTATTCTGCAAGGACAAGGAAAGAGAAGGTGCCATCAAACTAATTTACCAACTGGGAGTAAAAGAGTTAGAGAGCTATTCTGTTCACTTTCATGATATTGAAGATTTGGCCTCCTATGGTCCCCTCTTCTTCTCCTTCTTAGCCCAAGTGTCTTAGACAGAGAAGATCAAGTCCAAAAATATATGTATTTGATCCAGTTTCCAAACTTTAGGTCAAGCAAAGTTGATGATGAATGTGTGATTCTCTGGCTTCTGGAGGATTTAGGATCCTTTGACAATCTCAGCATAAAGGTGATAGGAACCCATTTCTACTTGCATTTCACTGAAACATGGGGAACAAATTTCTTCATGCTCCACAAAAAGTCCAGTCTGTAATTCAATGCACTATAACTCAGCACAGTCAGAAAAAAACATTAATTCCTGAAAGGTTCTGTGGTACTTCTCAAAAAAGAGTTTATTTTTCTTCTGATATGAGCCTGTAGGTCATGGCCTTCCATTCTTATCCCTACATTGGCCATGAAGTAGCATTCTTGAGATAACATGAGACAGCAAAACAAATGCTGCACATGTGAAACGGTGATGATTAAATACTGTTCTCCAATCCTCAAAGGAACTATCTCAAAAGAGGCACCGATTGGCTTTCCATTCCCCTAAAATGTCCACGGCAGGTAGTATCTGCTTTTGTGTGAGCATTGTGCACATTTGTGATTTTATATAAACATAATGGGATCACAAAAACAGAGGTAAGTCACCAACATTTTGCACAGACTTTCCAGGCATGCAACTACACACACAAATGTCACTGTGGGGCAATTTCTGCTCTGAACTTCATCAGTGATAAACTGAAGTGACTTTACCAAGGACATCAGGATTATTCCAAATTGACACCAGTACATCTGATATAATCTGGACTGCTATCCATAAAAAGATGCTGCAAAATTCCTAAAGAGCCTTAGTTAGAAGGGAGGATGGAGCTAGGCTGTTTTCAGTGGTGGCAGATGACAGAAAAAGGAGCAACGGTCTCAAGTTGCAGTGTGGGAGGTCTAGGTTGGACATTAGGAAAAAGTTTTTCACTAGGAGGGTGGTGAAGCATTGGAATGGGTTACCTAGGGAGGTGGTGGCATCTCCATCTTTAGAGGTTTTTAAGCCGAGGCTTGACAAAACCCTTATCAGGATGATTTAGCTGAGGATAGTCCTGCTTTGAGCAGGGGGTTGAACTAGATGACCTCCTGAGGTCCCTTCCAACTCTAATCTTCTATGATTCTCTGAGAATATTTACATTAGCCAGGCCAAGCTGATTTCCATGTCTTCTCCAGAGACTGAAGCAAAGCTGTCTTTGTGCTAGCAGCCTTCCTCAGGGACACTAACTTCTGTTCGTCCCTGTCTCCAACAGGTTGTTACACGAGTCAAGAACAGCTGTTGCATAGTAGTACTCTGAACAAGCTTATACCCTTGGTACATGCTCTTCCACAAGTACCAGCCAAGGATACCAAAGATGATCACTTACAGTGGCTCTCCTTCCCCCGAGTACCATTGGAGCAACACAAAGAGGTCAGAGTGGAAACAACAGCTGGGCTTCAAGAAGAATTTTAATGCCACATAGAAATGGGTAAAGGATTATTCTTTAAAGAAACAGAAGTGAAACTGGAGCAGTGTGCTCTCTGGCAGGTGAACTTCACTATTTAATGCTTGACCCTAGCCATTAAAGTTTCCATCAACAGTAAAGAAACAGACCTAAAAGTTCAATTAAGTTAAAATGACCAAGTATGTTGTTGTGAGGGGTTAGGCTTTAGTTATAAAACTGTTTGTTAAATTAAAATATAAATGACAAGATGATCATCATGCATTATCATAATCTAATTTCTTTAATGATGATTAAGTAGAAGTGCAATTTACAAGCAAATAGGTTATTGTATGCTTTAATAAACATTTGCCATTGCTTTTCTAGATTTATACAAAACTAGAAAATAATGCAACTCCAGTTGGAGATCATCCATCATTCCTTGGATCCCTACTACTTCAAAGGGAATTTTGTGTGTGCAAAGAATCCAGGAGAGATCTCATCAATAATCAAAAAAAAATCAATCAGTTGCTAAGGTGATGTTGTAATACTGTTCTATGCTGGAGCATAAAAAAGAGAGAGAGCAAATACAGTCCAACATTCTGGCTTTTGTCCCTTCTCCACATAGGTTGCTCCCTCTCTCATAAAGCACTTGTTGAAAGTAGAGTTTGCTAAGTAAAGTGTAGACACATGCATACTGTTGGGAAAGTATCTGTCATAACAAATACTATAGCCCTGATGCTGCAGCTCGATCTGTGGAAGTGATCCCTTGCACCTGTGAAGAGCCCCACTGATTTCAATGTGTCTGTCTGACTGGATCAGATTATAATATTGACATCAATATTTTTTCCCTTTGCCTTTGAAGAACGTTTTCCTCCCTTGTGTTAAACTTTGGTACTAGCTTTGGGTGAATCATTGATATCAAGCTACTTATTCAATGTATTTTACCTCTTTCTATGGCCACGAATCACCCCTCAGCAGACTGCAACTGTTCATTTTATTCAGCATTCAGAGTGATTCTTCAGATAATTATGGTTCCATAGCTCATGCACAGGGTGTCTGGAGGATTCTGGATTTGAAATGTGGCCATTTTAGTTGGCTGTAATTATCACTTTGTGCACACACAGAGAGACATTGGAACTTCTTAAAGGAGTTAGCCCTTCAGAAGAATAACCCATCAGCCACTGCCTCATGGCTAGGTATGACCTATCAGGTTCTTCTCCTCTGGCACACCCTCCTGACAAACTCTTTGGTCCTGTGGAGGGCTGCTTCTCTCATGATTCGCCCTACCTTCTGGGGTACTGGCCTCACCAAGCAAGAGTCAACAACTCTACAGCTCAACTTCAGCCTGACTCTGTGTTCAATAGTCCTAACACCTCTCGTGTCAGGGGACTTTTCACCCAGCCTTTCTTGGTGGCTGGTAGGGAAACCCAGGCCAGGCCCTCCCTCTCCTCTGGGGTCCAGTACAGGGACCCCATAGCAAGCAGCTATGGTCTACTCCCCAAGTGCTCTTGCTACCTCCCCGGCCAACTTCCTACATGAACCTTTAGGTGCTTTTCTCCAGCCCCTTCCTGGGCTCGCTCCTCTGCAGGCTTTTCACCCCTTCATGGGCTTTGCAGTTATTTCCTGCTCTTGTACCAAGCACGTGCTCCCAGCGTTTCCTCTCTACGGACCCAACTCCTATCTACCTCTCCCAATGTGGCCATGTCTCTTACCTCCAGAAATCCAACCTCCAGACTGCCTCCCTGTTGTCTTTTGTCAAAGGTCGCCCCAGAAGCTGCCCTCCCTCCCCACCCCTTGGCTTCCCTAAGTCTGTTAGGGCCCTTTCCAGAGCTCCTTTCTCAAGAGAGGGTTCCAAAACCTACTTTTATCCTGGGCATCCTACCTTCTTTCTACTGCCCTGAAGTCCTTCATTAGTCACCCCACTCCACTCAGCTGGGACTCATCCTTATTTCAGCTGCCTATCTCCTCCTCAACTGGGCCTTATTCTAAAATGAGCCTGTCTTACTCTGGATATACGAATTGCTATGATGCTCCAGCTAACTCTTTCTCCATCAGTATTAAGTGTATACCTCAGCACAGTACCCGAAGCTCCACTGAAATTCATTGAGCCTCTCTGAAAAAATAAAATATGGTCCTTTTGAAAAGCCTTAAGACCCTGATTCTGTATTTGGATACGAGTGAGTAGAGCCTTACGGCCACCCATAGCTCAGTTCCAAGGGCCATCCCATGGAAGCATTCATCCTCTGAGGTGCTGGTCTACCTCACCTAGATGCTCCCGTTTTCATTTCCCACTGAAATCATGAGAGGAGGGTTTATGGCTCAGGTGGCAACTTAGGCTATTAATACTTATATGAGTGACAGAATGCTGAATGAAAACATCAAGTTAGTGAGGTAACACAATTTTCATCCTACAGCAATTTTTAACATTGCAAGTTAGTTTCTATTCCAAATCAGCAATGAAAATCAAAATGGTAAACAAACAAAGGGTTAAGAAAAATGTTGAATTGGAAATATAGAAAAGAAAAATGTTGATATTTTTGATCAAAATGATTGGACATGTCAAAATTATAATGTTTGTTTCTAAATGTGGACTCAGAATAATATAAAAAGTTGTTGTTTTGGTTTTCCCTGTCAGAAAATCAAATAAAAATGTATTAAAAGTAACAATTTTCTGTAAATTGTATGTGAAAAGTTTCAATCAACTGTAATAATTACAAAGGAAGAGGCATATTATTCAAAAGAATACTGCCTGTGACCTGTTTGTTACTTGATGCCAAACACTGGATCTTCCACAGTCCTTTTCTCATGTTCCCTGGGTTTTCTCTCAGTTCCTTGGGAAATGGAACAGAACGTTCCCAGAGGTTAGGTTCAGAGCTAAGGAAGCAGTTATCTAAATTATGAAATTTTGGGTATGTGTTTAACACCAGTTCCAATGTTCTCTCCTGAAGAGAAGAATATGTTGGTGTTGCATCCCCAAACTTTTAGTAAGAGAGTTCCTCATTTCACATAATGCCATTAACAAGTCTAAATTCTGGAAATGATATTGTAGGTCGCAAAAAAAACATGAGATCTTTTTTTTAAAGCAGGATTAAGTTTCCTGATATCAAGTTGAGTTCTTCTTACAAGGAATAAAGCTCATACTCATACAGTGAAATTCTTAACTAATAAGATTCATTCCTTCTCCCTTGTAGGACATAAAATTGAATTAGTATTCTAGGTGTAAGAGAGACAAAATGGATGTGGTGATATTTTTTTATTGAACCAACTTCTCTTGGTGAGAAAGTTTACATGGCATTCTGCTTTTGAGCTTACATGGAGCTCTATAAACTAGACAACTTGTCTCTCTCACCCATGGAAGTTTGGTTACCTCACTCACCTTGTCTCTCTAATAACCCGGGACTGGCACAGCTACAACACTGCATATTCTAGCTATAGTCACATTAACCTTTTGATTGATTTCTATTCAAAGACAGATGCTACAACTATAATTACAGCACTTTAGATGTATTGTACCTTTGAGTTGACAGAATATCTATTGACAGACTTGGTGGTGGTGGTGGTGTAGATTAACGGCAATAGATATAATACCACAATATGCACATACTTAAATTTTGTTAATAAATATCTTAACCATAACGGACAGTAAGATATGATTACAAGACAGAGTCTTACAAAATAGACAATATTTGAAATGTGCTTGAAATACTTGAATCTGCTAATGGCATATTGGACTACATTAGTAGAGCCATTGCCAGCAGATTGAAGAAAGTGATTATTCCCCTCCATTCGGCACTGGTGAGGTCACATTTGGAGTATTGTGTCCATTTTTGCTCCCCTCCCCCACTATAGGGTGGATGTGGACAAATGGGAGACAGTCAAGTTGGGGACAATGAAAATGATTAGGGGGATGGAACACATGACTGATGAGGAGAGGCTGAGGGAACTAGGTATGTTTAGTCTGCAGAAGAGAAGAGTGAGGGGATTTGATAGCAGCTTTCAACTACCTGAAGTGGGGTTCCAGGGAGGATAGCGCTAGACTGTTCTCAGTGGTGGCAGATGATGTAGCAAGGAGCAATGGTCTTAAATTGCAGAGAGGTAAATCTAGGTTGGATATTAGGAAAAGCTTTTCACTAGGAATGTGATGAAGCACTGGAATGGGTTACCTAGGGAGGTGATGGAATCTCTATCCTTAAAGGTCTTTAAGGCCCAGCTTGATAAAGCTCTGGCTGGGATGATTTAGTTGGGTTTGGAAGAAGTACATAGTTTGCTTCCATCAACTTGTGGCAACATAAGTTCCAATTTTCTCTCACACATCTGTCTTTTTCATCATTAAAGCAAATAACTCCTAAACCCACACATTGGAAATCTAATGCTTAACCGGCATTTCACTGTGAATATTAGTTCCCTCCTGAAACTAGCACAACCACAGGGACAAAGAACAAATAATGAGACATTGTAGTAAGAACATTTCAGTGAGATGCTATGTAAGCCCTATAAATATATGTGTGTGAGTATATATACCATTATTATTTATTTGTGAGAATTTATTTTCATAAATGATAAAGGAGTGGCAGCTGAAGGAAAGGAAAGTCCTTTTTTAGCTCTGGACTATCTGTTATGAAAGCATCTTCATCCAAACCTAGACCTTTGGAAGGCTGACTCACCTTGTTGGGAAGAGAGAAGCTGTTCGGTCTCCTTGCTTCAGTTCTTTCCTGGGTGCTTTGTTAGCAGACACTATCTGACACTAAAATCTGGATTCAACAATGGAAGGCCTGAGATTTAGCTATTAAACCACCAGTCCTATACTGAATGTTTATCAAAGTGAGTATTTAATAGAGAAAAGACAGAGATTAAGTTAGTTATTTAAATACTGTTGCAGAGCAATTGAAAATGAATATTCCCAGTCATTTTTCTGTGTTGCAACATTTAGACTGATACAAAATATTAGAAATGTAATTTTTTTTAAATTGCACAAACTTAGTATGTTGAAAATGTTTCCTAATTAAATATAATGATTTATATTTAATATTTAGTGAGTTTGAAAAGCATTCTTATTTGACTGAAAGCTTTTAGGAAAAGCTTTTAGGAACTACTCTAAACAAATTTACTTAATTCAAGAGGCCTTTCCTTCCCATGCCTTAGCTTCATAATCCTCATAAGATCTTTCACGTACTCTCTTTATATTTAAATGGCCAGTGCTTATATGGGCTTGCATACAATTAAGGAGAGGAAGGTTTAGTCCCAGAAATTAAGCTAACAAATTCTCCCTCATGGTATTTTAAATATGGGCTAAAGTATATCACAAGGCAAGAAGAACTGGTAAATGACAAGTTGTGCTTCTGAGACAATTTTAGATTGTTATAGCAAAACAGAGCAGTTTTCAGATTGTACCGCATGTCACAGCTATCATAAATCAAGCAGCATAGTCATTTTTTTTGTGTGGAAATTTCTACATCGTGTTGCTAAAAGCAATAGCTGGCAGCAAAAGTGTAAATAAAAACTCATCTATCCATTTCTTCTCACTCATGAGCAGAATCTGACCTTCTGAAGCCAGTGTAAATGAAGAGTAATCTTGCTGGAGCCAACAGAGTTTCTCCAGGTTGATAGCAGTCCAGAGGAGGTCAGAATGTGGCCGTAAGTATGAGTAGAATGTAAGGTACTTTGCAGAAGACTGCAGGTTGTGTGATTTTTGAGTTGTACGAATTCAAAGCTTCGTTGCCTGACCTTCAACTTACTGACGTATAGTAACATCAACTGAAGGCATTTTTATCAGTGGGATGGAAAATGATACCAATTAAGGGGCAGACTCTCAGACACATATGCTGCTCTGCTCCTCTGCTGTAAATTTTAGCAAAAAAAGAGTGACATTGAATTTGTTAAGGGAGACTCTTTTGAAGAAATCAAAAATGTCAGTGCCTTTGGAGTTGCATTAGAGACTCATTGGGACCAGAAGACCCATAGGAGCGGGCCATTTTAAGAAAAAAATAATAGTGTAGACATAGGCTTAAGCTTTAGGTTGTCCTTATTTTGTGGTAGCTTTAGTAAAACATACAATAAGTATCTGAGGCATGGTGTACATAGAACTTACACTGATATAATGTATGTCACTCCGGGGTGTGAATAATTCGATGTAAATTACACCAACCCAAGCACCGGTGTGGCAGTGCTATGTCTGTGGGTGAGCATCTCCCGCCAACCTAACCACTGCCTCTTTTGGATATGGAGTTATTGTGCTGATGGGAGAGCTCTCTAGTGTAAAAGTGGCTAATTCTTCTCTCAGATCAGTGCCAAATTGTGTTATTTAGATCAGGTTAGGAATTTTCCAGTGAAACGTTCTTTTGTTTTGTTTTTTATGCAAAACGTGGTTTCCACAAAATCCACATGTGGCTGTACCATGGATTTATAGAGAGGTGACATATTTAGCCGAGGTTAGTCCTACTTTGAGCAGAGGGTTGGACTAGATGACCTCCTGAGGTCCCTTCCAACTCTAATATTCTATGATTCCATGATTTATCAAGACAGTATGATATTTTAGCAGAGATGCTCATGATTTTCAGAGGTGTAAGTGAGGAAAGAATCAGGCCTGACATAAACCAGTGAGAAAAATATGATTGTGAAGCTGAGATGCTTCCATTAATTAAGCATCTATTAATCTTTAGTGACAAACCACTTTGCAGGCAGCTAGGGCAAGGGATATGCATCCCTAAATTGCCACTTAATCTTTATTAGGGGATTCACAAATATCTAGTGCACAGGAGTGAGTTACATACATTGTTATAATGTGTAGCTTTACATAACTAGGTGTTCTGTTTACTTAGTAGTAGAATGTTGAATTAATTCTTAGTTGTTGAGTAATTCTTCCTCGCTCGTTCTTGCACGCTCTCACCCACAAACTGAGTCATGTTCATACAGAAGATAAAAGAGTGGGGATTAAATGTAAGAAGCAGGTATTCTTATGACAAATCTTTTTAAGTGACATGTACTTGCCTCACAGAGATGTGTAGGCAATTATTTTCTGTACAAACCTTTACTATTATTCTGGAAAACAACAAAAACAAAAATAATTGTAGTTGATACTAGTAAAAGATTCTTTCACAGACTCATAGACTTTAAGGTCAGAAGGGACCAATGTGATCATCTAATTCGACCTCCTGCACCATGCAGGTCACAGAACCTCACCCACCTACTCCTGTAATAGACCCCTGGCCTATGACTGAGTTATTAAACGTCTCAAATCATAGTTTAAAGACTTGAAGGTACAGAGAATCTACCGGCAAGTGAGCCATGCCCCATGCTACAGAGAAAAGTGAAAAACCCCCAGAGCCTTTGCCAATCTGCACTGAGGGAACATTCCTTCCCAACCCCAAATCGGGTGATCATTTAAACCCTGAGCATGTGGACAAGACTCACCAGCCATACACCCACAAAAGAATTATCTGTAATAACTTAGAACTCACCCCATCTAACATAGCTTCAAAGGTCATTGGCATATCTACCACCAGTAGTCAAAGATCAGTCAACTGCCAAACTAGATTGTCCCATCATACCACCCCCTTCATAAATTTATCAAACTCAGTTTTGAAGCCAGCTAGGTTTTTGCCCCCATTGCTCCCCTTGGAAGGCTATTGTCCATATTCCCATTTTGGTATTTACATATACAATCATCTAAATCCCACACACTTTCTGGAACGTCTCCATGTGGTATGCATCTTTTTTTTTAAAAGCAGAAGAATTTTAATGTTAATTACATATCAGAGTTGTGCTCCACATCTCAGTTATGTCAAGGCTTTGAAAATCTGAATCATGCACTGCATGACAGTGGAACAAAATCCAAAGCATTTAAGACATTAAAATAACAGGCTGTACATTCGCTCAAGGGCAAAGGTAAGTTCTGAATTCTGCTAGCATTCATTTTAAAAAAAAAACATAGTTGGGTTCAGATCTATGACTATATCTGAAATAGGTTTAGGCTAGAGCTGGTGGGGAATTTTTTGACCAAACTTTTTCTTATTTACAAAGTGAAACCAAAACTGTTCACAAAACAACGTCAATTTCAACAAATCTCCCAACTTGAAACTTTTTGCAAAACAGTTTCAAATTTTTCAAAATGGTTTGTTTTTACATTTTTAAATGAAAAATTCCAGTTCTCCAGTTTGAAATGACTTTTCATTTTGAAATGTGTTAATTCGACTGAAAAAGAGCAATAAAAAGAAAACAGGTAAAAAATCAACTTTTCAGAATGATCAAAATAAGACATTCTGACCTGAACCAATTTTTTGGAGGGGGACGGGGCAGTTTGGTTCAAAATTGGGACTTTGTCCCAAAGCTGGGACATTCCCTGCCCAACTTGAGTTCATGCTACAGTTTGTATTTCAGGTCAGAGGTTGAATCAGGGATTGATTTAGAGCTGACATTGAGGTCAGATTTGAAAATTCCAAACTCCTTGTGATCAGCATTTTGGGTTTTTTTACCTTTATTTCTCTTCAGAAGTTTTCCAATTTCTATCCATATTTGCTGAATAAAGGGATAATGGATGCTAAAGATCATATGCTTAGTTCACTTCTGTACAGCTATCAGCTTACTGAGCTATAGGGCTTCTTCATGTGCTTCAACCTTTTCTACTTATGAAATCACTCATTTTATGCAATGGAGGGTTGATGGGCAATTTTGTGATTCACAAAGGAATGGAAAATGGGCCCTTTCCAGTCCTGGTTCAGACCCAGCACTACAACTCTTGGGATTTGATAGTCCAACCCTAGAATTGAAAGGTTGTATGGATTCAGTGTTCCAGTTTTGCCCCTTTTTTGGGTAATAAAAGAATAGCACGGACAAACCATGATTTTACAGAGCTCTCAGACACAACGTGAACTAGCATAAAAATAGGGTTTTATAAAAATAATTATTTTTATTATTTTTAATTGTTTCTATATTAATTTCAAGTACAAGGTACATAGCAGGCATAAAGAGTCATATATTTCAATAATCTGACCCAGATCTACAGATTCTTGCCACTGAACTTGTATTTACAGATTTTGTAGGAAACTCCTAGCTGTCACAGAGCTAAATACAATAGGAATATATGAAAGCAAATAAATGTATGCTATTCTGGTGTACGCAGGATGGTGCTCCAGAGAAAACATTTCCATTATTCGACTCTCCAGATCAATTTTCTGTTCTTAGACAAATATAATTTTCTTTTTGTGGATAAATGACGAAAATGATTTGACAGGAGGACTTGTTTGTTCCCAGTGCTTTGGCAAAACTGTTCCCGAACAATTCATCTTTATGTTAACCTTGGCAGCACGCTATGGGTAAGATTATCTGAGTCAGATCTTGAATATACCACATAAGTGCAGATCACATAACACATGTTAATGCTGTTTGAGGACATCTAATATTTTCTAGATTTTATGTTCATCTGGGGGCAGGAATTCTTCTAGTACAGTTTTTCTTAAATTTTCTTTACATTTTGTACACAACTCCTAAAAACCCATGTGAAAGTGTCTCCTTTGAACAATGGGTAGCCAACTTTGGTGAGTAATGCCAATTTCATGTAAATTGTGCAAGTGGGTGGTCTGTGTGACTTTTTCCCATATAATGACTTGTGTGCATTGCTAATCATCTGAGAACTCAACCTTCAATTATTTTAATTGTGCTAGGAATTTTTTGGAGGAAAAAAAATGCTGTTGCTAAAGTACATGGTAGTCCTAAAAAAGTTACAATTTCCACAGACTGAATCTATGTCAATAATAGCAGGCTTAAACTCAATTGCTGATAACTGCCTTGAGTATTATATTCAAATTCCTGAAACAATTAAATGATAGAACCATCTTATATTGTCTGTTTAAATAACTCTCAGTGCAGATCTCCATTCTCATAGATAGGGTAAAGAGAACCGATTTAAAAAATCAGTTACCTCAGAAACTTTAAGCAACTAATCTAATATAAAACTAGTAGCTCATGAACTGTGGGGCTTTTTAAAAGCATACTTTTTAAGCAGTACCAAATTCACTAGACAGTTGTTAAACTTTAAAAGACCTCTCTCTCTTTTTCTTTGATGAAAACATGCGGTAGAGTGGATTGAAGACAGAGCGAGCAAGAGCAAACAGGATTAAATTATTAATTCAGTGATATTATTTATTTTTGCAATGAAGCTGAATATTGAGGAACAGAACTTCTAAGCAGCGCCTTTAAAATTGCACACCCAAAGGCAAAATAATTAGGCAGAGCCTGTGACAAGCAAGATATAATGCCTTCTGAGGTCTCCAATTGTGCAAGGGAAGGGATAATTTCTTAAAGGTCTCTAAAAGGTATGATATGTTTCCTGCTCCCGCCCCCATGCCACTAGCAAGTTCCAGTGCCCAGGGAGGCAGAAGCTGTGAAATGGACAAAAAGCCGGCAGCTAGTGCTTGATTTTGGTTCTGTGTACTCCCCTTCCTCCCTTGGAGTAAGTTGTTCCTGTGAGGAATGACTCAAAACCATCCTGAGCTCAAGTACTGAGATTCTGGCCAGCGTTTAAATGGCTTTTTCAAAGAGATGGAGTCCTTATTCCTTGCCCTACCCCATACTGCCATGCACGGGCTACCCCCAGGTTAGCTCTACACATTTGCATGCATGTTTTCCATGCCTACGGTTTGGCGCATGGGAATTCTTGGATTTGCATCTGAACTATAGTTACAGATGCATGTGGAGTAGTTACTTACATAACCTAGTATCTTACTCGCTGTGTACTCCTAATGGGATGATTTGCTGAGTACGATATTACTCAGCACAAATAAGGGGCTCAGAAGCTGCCCCTTTGTAATTACTTCCTTTGCATGCATGAATAGGAGCTTTTCATGGGGAAAAAAAAAGTGGGGGGGATAAAAAATGGCCACGCAATGGGAGAAGCCAGTTTAAGGCCCATTTGGACCTTTCACTCTGAAATTTTTGTGAAGGCTTTCAAGTTACAGTAGCTTCTGGTAATTTATCAAACCCATACTATGAGTTTATTCATGTCTCCCTGATTGCTTATTGTACAAGTATTTATCCAGAGCTAAGACACAGAGGTAACAAAGTCAAATGACTATTTGGAACACTTGGTTTCAACTCTGTATGTCCTTAATTCTGTACTGTGTCTGGTACAACTGGCCCTGTACCTGTGTGATGTAATCCAGTAACATAAGATTATATAAATCTATAGTTCATTTTATACATTTAGAGCCTGATTCTGAACTTTTAAATAAAATTAGGCCAAATTCCAATTTCAATCACACGTAACTCCAGGTATACATTGGTGAAACTGAACATAAGAACGTAAGAATGGCCATCCTGGGTCAGACCAATGGTCCAGCTAGACCAGTATCCTGTCTTCCAACAGTGGCCAATGCCAGGTGCTTCAAAGGGAATGAATAGAACAGGTAATCATCAAGTGATCCATCCCCTCGCCCATTCCTAGCCTCTGGCAAATGGCAATCCCTGCCTAGTCTGGCTAATAGCCATTGATGGAGTGACCCATCCTCCATATCTTGTTCTTTTTTTGAATCCCATTATAAGCTTGGCCTTCACAACATCCTCTGGGATCAAAGTGTAATCCAGTGATTTCAAAATTGGTCCCATTTGTATTAGTCAAATGAGTTGGGGGTGGCAGAAACAGGCCAGTTTTATATCCAGTAGTTTGATCCTTATTTTAAACTGTCTGATCCCATATTTGTTCATGTCAGATGAGGCCAAATGTGACTTTTCAGCAATTAGGCACTTAATCATAGAGAAAAAGAAAAGTTGGTTTCCCAATTCTTTTAATCACAGGGGATGTCTTCACTGCAATCTTGAGGTGTGGCTGCAGTGCATGTAGATGTATTCCAGCTAGCTTAATTTAGCAAGCAAAGCTGCTTCTGCACAGACTGTATGAGCCCTGGGTACTCACATGCAGGGCTAGCCTATACTCAAGCATGCGCTGTCCTATTTTCACTGCTCCAATAGCTGAGCTAGTGCGATTAAAGCTCTCTTGGTTTATACCTGCCTGAAACGTCCCATGATTGTAATGTAGACAAATCGTTAGTAATTCAGTGATTACTTCATTTGTGATCTCCAATTGTCCTTGGGTTGACTGCTTCTAGCTGAAGAGAAGTCAATGGACTTACACAAGGGCCGGACTTGGTCCTGTGGGAAGAAACCTCCATGTGTACTATAAACCATTGGGTGGGGCTCCACCTTAACTCTAAAAATGAATGCACTCTTCCTAGGACAAGCGTATCCTCCTCTTCTTCTCCTCTCTTCTTATCCTCCATTCTCCTCTCATCTGCAGCAAATTCAATGTCATGAGGAGAGAGGGCATGGGGAACAGCATTTTTAAGACTTCATAGATCTCAGAATAAATTAATGAATTCAGGCCCATTTTTGGGAGTAGCTCTATGGCTACAACAAAATTTGATGTGACTTAGGAAGTGAGAGCATCTAATAAGCTTAAAACATTTAGCGATGTTTTTAAAATATTAATTATGCTGGATCCAACACTTACTTTCTTTTAATACTGCAGTGCATCTTTCTTTGTCAGGCATCAAAGATCCCAGCATGTACTATGGCAACAGAGAGGACTTGAAATTAGGAAAGGATTTCTCAGAAACAGTATGATGACTCCTAAAAATAGAGTAAAGAGAAAGAAAAAAGCCCAGCTTCTCTCTTGTTCCATGCTCCTCTCAGCAGAGGAATGGGGGTGCTGTCAGAAAGCTGACTATGACTCCTTGATCAGTAAGTAGTCCTGACCCTGTAATAAATTAGAGAACTTTATAGGCTGCTTTATCTTATGAAGACCAACTATGGTACATCAGGGGACATATGGGAACTGTGAATTGACAGCTCTCGGCCCCACCTCAGCAGGTCTCCTTCACTAGCATGGGGCAGGAGAGTGATGGAAAATGGCATAGGAGCTGGGTTCTCCATCAGAGAGTTCTTCTGTGGCTGAAGGAACTCTTGGACAGACATCTGCAGTCAGATTTGGGTCCACTGTATTGCTCAGGAGGCAAAAAGAGGCTGGAACCCAGGTAGAGAATCTGTCACAAACTGCGTGAAACACATGGCCTACTTCGGCATCATAAATCTGATTTGCATGGAATGTATATTGGATCGCATCTCAAAGCAAAAAATCGACCGCGCGATGACTTGCATCTCAAAAATCTCGTAAGTTGACCCACTCGTATGTTAAGGTTTTACTGTATATAAAAATGGAGCTATATGACACTGCAAGCTTAGCATTAGTAATGCTCTGTACGCCCAACTGGTCAGCAGCACAAGCACATATGTGTACAAAATAGTAGAATCCTCCGAGGAAATTACTGTAGAGTTCAGGGTAACTACTGCACAGATTTTAGAAATGCCTTAGAAATAATATACTGCAATACCCTTCTGGTTTATGAGACAGTGAATCAAAATCAATTGTATACTAATTTATTAAATATTAATAATGTATTGGTTTCTCAGCTAAAAACCTTTACAAAAGGCCTATTGACTCTGCATAGCAAGACCCCATAATATTTTTCATAAGCCTTGATACCCTTTGCCAAATCCCTTGTCAGAGCTTCACCACTTGGGGCCAAAGCCTTGTAAAAATAACTTGCTTGATTTCTGCACCATTTGATTCAAGCCCTAAACAAGATCAATATAATCTCTCCCCAGTCCACCGTTGCTGAAAATATCATGCCTGAAGATAATTTGCCAGTTACCCTCTACAAATTCTGCCACCCTTAATCCACGTGGAAATCAATCACATTGATTTCACCCACTGATGAGTCAATGGGACACTCATGGAGTAAGGCACTATCTAGCATGAGTAAGCCCTTCAGAATCTGGTTCAGTAAGATTAATCACTGCCACATGAAATATTAACCGTCAGTAATAATGAATTCGACTGATTCTAAAAAGGAGAAAAGATTTTTCAATTAATCCTTGACACTCAGACACAGGCTAAATTTTACCAGTTCTTTCACTGCTTCCTATACCCTTTCCAGAGCCTAGACATTGTGTAGCTACATTATCTTTCTGGAGTGTAAATATTTAATCAATTAACTAGCCAAATTGAGAGGGCCAGCTCCTCTGCTGCTGGAAATTGACATAGCTCCAGTGGAGTAACAATGGTTTACATCAGCGGAAGAGCTGCGTGTTGCCACAGGAAGCTGTTACTGAGTGTTTGCTGGAGATACTTTCATTGACAGGGATCAGAAGAAAAGAGTAATAGACAGAAAGTTACCAGGAAGAAACGTTAAAGTAAAATTTTATCTGAAACTGCTTTGTCATCTCCCAATGGCTGATTGCCAATAATTACTCCCTTCTTTTGCATCCTTTCTATTTAAATGATATCATCTTAAAGTTATGTTGGCTTAGTGAACCATACCTTCCCTCACCATTTGTGACTCTTCTGATTTTAGCCTATCATGTCCAGCTACAAAAATGAGATCTCAGCATCCCATTTGAACCAGAAGAATACCAGTGTACAGCTTATCATGGGGATCTAGTATCATTTGTCCCTGAGGCCAGCAAGTAGTCAGCCGTTTTACTAGCATCCCAAAGGTTGATGGAAGCGGAAAACATTTATGCATCTTGTTACTCAAGAGCTGCTTATCCTTAGAGGCAAATCAGATCATTCAAAGGAGCCTATTGACCCATGCATATATACAGCACACTTGCAGTAATGTGTTCAGAGCAATGTTATCCTGGCGACAGGATAGTGCACTCTTTGTGTCTAGAATACGCTGTATGTGTCCTAAAAACTTCTAAGCGTTAAGGTACTCTAGAACTATGTTATGTAGTTATATGTTAAATTTTTCCATTGCGTATCATTACATTATATTACAGTTGCAATGAGTTATATTGCCTGGCTGTGTATGCATATTTACCTGGGAAATTACTCAGAATTAAACCTAATTTTAATAACACATAGAAACAGGACATGTGACACAATCCACTGGGCATTTGAATCCTGATTCAGAGACACCGTGATTTAGAGAACCTTGGGTTGGAAACCAAAATAATGCTTTGCGTAGAGCTGGATGAGAATTTTTCAATAATTTTTTTGGTCAAAAAATGCCAATTCATCAAAACCAAAACTTTCCATAGAAATGCATCCGTTTTTCGATGAACCTTTAGGTGTCTCACATCCAGGGTGGAATTTCAGGTCAAAACCAGAGAGTGAAAGAGATTGGGATAATCCAGTGTCTTGGACACCTGGGACGTGGAAGAATTGGCCTGAATAAGTTTCATATCCAAGATGAGTAGCCAAGCTATTTGGCTCTCTTGCTTTTTTGCGGAAAACTTTGAAAGGTCTCAGTTTTGTCCTGATGTGCAACAGGAAATATTTTCAGATTCTCAAAAATTTTAGTGGGATGGGAAAACCAGATCCAGCTGTATGACTCTCATAACATTCTGTATCTCATCGTGTAACTGGCATTTCTTTCTCTCTAAAAACACTATATAAATATAGTCCCCTGGTGTCGAATGCAAGTATCTTCCAAAAATTAATGTTTTTAAGCTTTCTGTGCTATATGAGCAAATTATGTTTCATGTGCTTAGGCTGCTTATGCCTTGTCTATATAAAAATTTTATCATAATTGATATAACAATTCAATTAGGGGTGTGAATTTTTTTCCAGTGCAATTCCTACTGTGCAGTTCCTACTGTTCAGTAACTGTGCAGTTTCTACTGTGGATGCAGTTACACATGTAGAAAGGTGCCTTATGTGAATAAACTATACTGATATAAACACATTTTTTACTTCATCAATACTTGTTACAGAGATGACTCTCTGTAGGACTCTTATTTTTAAAGGTGTAAGGGTTAGAAAGATATTTTAGGCTCTCTCTCTCTCCCAGGATATTTTCCCCGTAGGTGGGCATTTACAATCTTTTGTCCTTTGGCACCATGGTTAAATCTGCATTGGTTTTCTTTTGTGTGGCCAATGCTATGTTTTTCTGTTGTTTATGATCCCCCACATTGGATTCTTATACGGTACACTGCTCGACCCAGGAGAGGTAATTTCTGTCACATACAGTGCACTGATGATGCTTATTGGTGCCCATCGTAGATAACTTTAACACGTTTTAGAAAGCAGTCTTCACATTAAAAAAAGGTTGAGTTTGTAAACATGAAAACATTTGCATACTCTGCCAGTGAGACTGTGAGGATGGAAATCCATTATCTAGACACCTCACATGCTCCATCCAGAATTTACAAGAAACATGACTCAAATACGAAAGTGCAACTGATTTGGTAAACTAAATTGAAGAAAAACATCCCTGAAACTGACTGTGCCAACATCTGCGGTACTATAGCAACATGCTCAACAGTCTGGAGGGGTTATTAAAAATACTCCATGGTAACAGACTCTGGCATGATCCTATCACATGGAGGTATGACCAGATGACAAATGTGAACTATAGTCATAGCAATCGCTGGACGTTGGCCTGTGGAACTGGCTAGCATACCTGGTGATGTGAGTGGCCAGACTGAGGGCCCCTGTGAGGGTTCAACAGCAGAGACTCGTAGGAAATACATCCCGGCCATTTGAAAAACAGGTATAAGAAATATACCCAGGGCTCTCTGCAGCTCTCCTTGAGGGCATGCAGCCTGCATCAGCTTGGCACATCTAGAATACATCTGCACCCCTCCTGGGTGGCTACAGCTCCTCATGCCCCTTGGTATCTGTGGGAGGAGCAAGCCGTAGTTTTGCCCCGTTTCCTTGGATTGGCCTCCTTCCATGACAGTTGCTGAGAGAATCATCCCAGACAATTCTGGGATGGACGAGAGCCATGTCTTGCTACTCTGAGCAACATCTAGAAAGGCAGTGGATATGCAGACTTTCCAGTACAAAGCACTCCCTCATCTTATTTTTGCACTGAGTGCCCTATCTTCTATACACATCGCGATGGTGTCACACCACGAACTCAGAGCCCCTCCAGAGCACTGGACTGGCCCAACTAAGTACATCACTCTAGTTTCTGGTTTACATGCAATGGGGTCTTGTGGATTTTCTGCCTCCAATATTAACTGAATACTGTATCTGCTACTGACAAAGTTCACAGGTATTTGTTAAAGGTGTGGAGCTACATAAACAAATAAACCTTGGGAACATGAGGTCACATCAGGACCTCTGTTTTCAAGCAGAATTCCTGACTGAAATCAGTTTTCATACTCTGTTTTAAGGCATTTTTGCACAACAGCTTCTTTGCTTTATCCTTTGGTCTATCTCATTCATATGGGGCACAATTACTTCCACCTAGCCCCGAGACAATGTCACAGAAGCTTCACTGAAGGCCAGGTTGACTAAGCAGTGAGCTAGCGCAGAACCAGAAAATAGCCACTCCTTGTTTTGGATCAAAAGGAAAACCAAAAATCACTGGGAGTTGTGCAGATCTGGAAAGTCCCCAGGGATTTGGGATTTCTGTTCTGGGCTCATTTTAAACTTCCAGGATCAGAATTTCAGAAGCACATCAAAGCATTTTCCCACAAAAATGCCACTTCCACATAATATTTGAAAGGTTCTAATAGGATTAGAAAGATGCAAGTAAGTCAAACGTTCGGACTTCTTACGAAACTAGCCAGAGTCTGTGCTCGTTATGCAGGCAAAAAACCTCTGACAGCAAGCCTTCAGTGCTTTCTATAAGTCCTAGTTCTGGAGGTTATGTGCTAAGCCTATAGAAAATTGGTGCAGCAATGGGATAAATGTAGATTTCTAGAGCCAGCACCCTTACAGCTGTTTTCAGCTTTTCCTTGTGGTGCAATAGACAGACACCCTAAAGCCCAAACTATAAAATATTGTGATTGAAAAATACAATAACAACATGAAGTGATAGGATTATTATGAGGTGCAATGTGTGTCTCTCCCAGAGGACAAAAGAAAATTAAACTTCAAACTTTTATGATGCCGCACATCTTTTGTTTCACTCCAGAAATGAAATTCAATCGATCAGAAAAGACGGAAAATGTGGAAAGTTTTCTTTTGCTGTTGCTTAAACACTATTCAACTGGTGCCTGCCCTTCAGATTGATTAGGGCATAATCATTGAGTAACGGCCTCAGTGGGTTGGGTCCAGGAATGAATATTAACCTATTCCTGGTGAAGCCCAGAATGTATTATAGAGAGAGCACATGCTTGTGAGACATCTTTCTGCAGGAAGGTGGTTAAGTATTCTAAAATGCCTGGGGGGAGGGTCAGTAATTAGCTTTGATTCTTTCTGATGACCTGGAAAGGGACATCCATTGTATGTGTGTACAACCATCAGCCTACCTATTGAAGTGGCCCCAGTTTGATGGCATTTCAGAGGGGCATGCACACCTAGTCTTCTTCTGGCAAATGTGTGTATGAATCTACTGCATGTGGGCCAATTTGCTGACAGGGAAGGACAGATTTTTTGGGACGATGAATGAATGACTTGTATTTTCAGAGAGAGTGAAGCTGACCCCTCTAGGAGAAAGAGCCCCTACTTCAGTTAGATTCTGTGAGCTTTGGGAAGTGAGGCTAGGCTACTCAGATAAGAAAGTTGCTGCTTTTTTTTTAAAGGTGTTTTGGGAGAGTGGGGGCTTGAACTTTATGGCGCTCATGCCCTGTGTGATACAGGCAAGACACCAGTAGGAACAGGTTGCTGATTGCATAGCTGGCCCCGTCCTGTCACTCCACTTGCCTCACCTTATAATTTCCCTGCGGACGTGGTTGGTTCTCCCAAGTCCACACACAGGCCAGGATGCAGGGTAAATGCCCATTCTGTCTAATTAGGCATGAAGCAACATGTTCTAAAGAGAGTTAGATGCACAGTCTTGTCAAGTTATTGTTAGTGTGCTTCAGGAAAGACGTTGCCTTCAGTGGGCATCAGGTCCAAGTGGGTTGGTCAGGCCATGTATGATTAGGATTTAAGTAATGAACATGACTGCTGCCTCCTTTTTTTCAGGGCAGGTTGATTTAGGCTCCTGCCACTTGCAAAAAAGAAGAGGATCACCCAAGGCCTGTAAAATGGATGTATAAGCTTTTGTAACTTTAGCAGCCTTAGCTATAGATAATCCTTGTTTTAGAAAATCCTTCTCGGGATCCAAATCCAAAACTACATTCATAAGGAAATATTCCCTTGAGGAAGTAAGAGGGAAGCGTCAGTGAATGCAAATGATGGCAAATGTTTATTCAGAAGCAGATCTCTTTCTTTGGCAGGATAATCAAGGACTCAAAGTCAGTATTTGAAATTCCCACTTCAGTCATGCTCTTTTTGGAAATATAGAGATTTATTAGACAATTGAACAATGCAAAGTGGTTGAAATTCTCCATTTTCCCCATGATTTACCACTGGAGGAATATGTAATGGCCTCCAAGATGACAAAGGAAGGAAAAATCTGACTTGAAGCCAATGGTCAAGTTGTCTGTTTCCTATCATACGTGAGTGCTATGCCATTCATGCCTGAATGAAAAAGAGAGCTGAATTGCTGACTCATGGCAGATAAAATAGATTATTAATAATTCCCATCCACCGTCCCCCAAAGAAAGAAAATGAGAAAGAGTTATGGATTGAAAAGAAGCCTATATTATTAAAAAGAGAGGACAATGGTGTTTAGATGATCTTTAAAAACTAAGTAATAATGACAGATGAAAGACTTGAATGAATGGAACAAGAGGTGATTTGTTAAAGTATTTCACAGCACTCTTTCCTTAGAAGCATTGCTAAATAGATTAGGTTATGTAAGAAGGAGCATATTTCATCAAAGGAAAATGCTTTGTATTCTTTTTTCTAACATCCATATGTTTTGATTTATTTTGATATATTTTAATCAAGAGGAGTGGACTGGGGGCTCCATGGCATATAATAAAACATGCCAGAATGAAAATACCAGACATGGAAACTAACAAATACAAATTATGTTGTCCTGCAGGACCAAGCTGTTTAATTGGAATATTGTTACTTATCCTGAAGGGCTCACAGTAGTCTAATCTCAGAATTTCCTTGAAAAAAATCACGAGACACAATGCACAAAAAACAAACTGCATATTCCAAAATAGAAATGAATTGGCGACAACCTCACCAATTTGAGATTAACCAATAATAAAGCACTCAGACGCTGGCTTCTGAAAGGATTTTTATTTTCAAACAGTTTGAAATTTCTTACAGTGAGAGAAACACTGGTATAATATTGTAATTGGCATTCCTGGCCAGATTTATGCATATTGCAAGAAGCTCTTCCCCTCTCCTTTGAGAATGTCAATTTGTAGCTTATCAACAGTGCCCCTTCTTGATTGTAGGGTTCTTGGTAAAACCAGCCTCCCAGAATTCCCTTGTCATTTGCTTTGAAGGCCTAAAGGTATTAAAAATACCTATTTAGCCGTTTGAATAAATGATCTGCATAGATATTGCAATGTTAAAAATTTGTATTGACGATGTAGAAATAAATTAACCTGTTTACCTGCACTAGAGGACATAATAATCAAATGTTGTTTAATCATCTTGTACCCTCTGAGATCATCTTATACTTTTTCAGAAACTTTAGAATGATCTTATTGAACTCGTTTTGTTTTTAGAATCATGAAATGTTACAATCATTTATGCAATGCCATATAATGACATTTTAAG
This sequence comes from Mesoclemmys tuberculata, assembly GCA_007922155.1. NCBI lineage: Eukaryota > Metazoa > Chordata > Testudines > Chelidae > Mesoclemmys > Mesoclemmys tuberculata. Next base: position 8,361,367 of record ML675622.1, on the reverse strand, counting down.
CACAAACACAGTATGCTGGGGAGGTCATTGTAGAACTACCGTACTTCCGGTGCTCATCTGGTCTAGAAATAATACTGTAGCAAAATGAGACATATTTGCCTGTAATACAGCAAGAACACAGACTTAATACCTTGCAACAAAATTCATACCACTTCTGGCACCACTGGATGTATCCATGAGTCTTGGCATACCAGAGCAGGTCAGTGGGTAAGACTGGAGATGTTCAACCACTCCCAAAGGAGCAGCCAGAAACGCTGAGCTGCTATAAGCCAGCTGTAAATGACTACCTCCCACCATAGTAAGAGAGAGGCAGAGAGGGTCATTGTGCTTCAGCAGCACAGTTGCTTCTCAGTGCTGAGTAGCTATGCATTGACCCATTCACAGAACATGTGTCTAAAGCCAAATTCTAGGCCTGATGTTATAAGCATGAATTAACCTGTGAAGATAAAGGTATAAAAAGGGTAGCTGTTAAGACCTTCCTAATTTTAAAATATACACTTTCCTCAGTGCGACATTTGCATTACTGAACAGTGGAAAAACAGTCTTTGCTTTTGTTCAACAGGATCTCTTTTCCCTTCCAAGAAATTGACTACAGATCTGACAAAATAGATGGCTTTCTGAATACCAGCCTATACTAACAAACACAAAGGTTAATCAATTTTGAGCATCGTGAAATGTGATTTAATTTAGAAGACTATGGTCTGTGCATATTAACTACTAACAAACTAAATTATCCAATGACAAATCACATCAGGCTCCCTCATAATATCAATAGGTATTGTCGTTATAATCATTCTTCAGAACAGTAGAATGCAGGCAAACGCCACGTTAGTATTTTGGCTCAAGGTGTTCATTTGCAAATTAATAATTCATCATGTGAACCAAAAGGGAAGTAGTTCCAGGTTTATGTCATACTGCTCATATTGCTCGATGTGACTTTGTCTAGACTGAGCCCCATTGGGAATAATAGAGGGGAGATTGCCCGTTAAACTATTGGTTTCCACTACCTACATACAGTGTTCCTAGTGATCCATATATATATATAAATATATACATATAAACATAAAAACTCTTGTTAATGGAAAAACAAGCTTTATTTCTTTCCCAACTTTAAAATACACTATCAACCTACTCATGAAATTGTAAAAGAAATATCTAGGCAATAAATTTTACCATTTCTCATTTATATATATATTTTTTTAAATTGGCCCAATTGAAATCCCATTAAAGTCAGTGGGAGACATTCCATCAACGTCAGTGGATTTGGGATTAACTCCTATATAAAAGCATTATTCACCGCATCAAAGACGTGAATTATTCTGAAGATTATCGAACAAAATTATTACTTCTCAAAGGACAGACAGGTGGTGCATGGTGCACTGATATGAGCCATAATAAGGCTCCTTACTCCCTTGTGACAGTGCACCTTACTGCTATATCTTGTGCCAGGGATACACGCACCACAGAGCCTATTTGTTCCCATGTCATGCAGGTGACCAGGAAGGGGTTAGAAGAGGGTGGAGCTTTGTGGCACGGAGGCCATAAGTGTCAGCTGGCTAAGGGTTCAGCTATCTGTAACCCCAACTCCTAACAGGCAGGACGGACTCATGATATTGAGCACTCTGTTTTCATGGTGTTTTATGCAGAAATGAGGTAATGTGAGGTAACAAAAGCTTATGTCATGCTGAGCCTCGTGATCATTGAGAGATGTATGTACGGATGATATTTAAGCAGCTGTGCATAGGGACAGAAAATATGTTTTAAAATCTATGTCTAAGGCAGACATGAAAAAGAGGTTTGGGGTCAGACAAAGGATGTAGATTAAGCATTGTGAGCCAACACAATGTAAACTCTATTTACATATGGAGGCAACAGCCTGATTGCGTGCAAAGACAATGAATTTTGGGTGGAAGATAAAGGGAAGGCAAAAAGCCACCTGCTTATCCTGCATGTAGGAAAGTGCTCCTATACTTCCTATATATATGAAAACAGGCTTGGATGAAATGCTGCAAAGGACATTTGAGTTGAGATAAGCTTCTTCAGAAGATAGTTAGCCTACTAAAGTTACATTTAGTCTCTAGGAATAGTGTTATGTTTTTGTTTTATATATAATCCTTCTGTTTCTATTCTCCTTACTCACTGTCCCTTAAATCTTAACAGTTTGAAATAAATATATGATTGTTTTGACTACAAGTCTATCTCAGTGCTGTGATGCTGTATAGGGGCAGATCCTGAGTTGAATCAAACAAGCTGGTATGTTCACTGTGCCATTAGGGACAGTTGACCTGGTAATTGTTTGAGTGTTCAGTGCATCATGAGTTGAATGATACAGGGGAATGCTTCAAAGAGGCATGGACACTGGGGCACACCTATTGTTAACTGCAAGGCAAAGTAAGGGCTGGCATAGACCAGAGAGATTGTTTGGCTGACTAACACACTGGAGATATCAGGGAGCTGACGCACAGTTAAGCATAAGCAATTCTCCCTCTTGCTGGAGGTAGGGGGGTAACAAGGTGGCACACGGTCCCAGTTCCCCGAGGACCATCACAAGCCTTGACTGTGCCCCATGAACACACACAAACACATGTCCAGCAGTGTTACCACACTGCTGCATTAGGCAACGTTTGGTGTGACAAGTGTAGAGCTGGCATAGTTTACTCCACTGTGGACCAGTGAGGAGACCAATTCCTTGAGTCACAACCTTCCTAGAGGCAGCACACCAACACTGCTCCTTACTATGGGCTGGCTCACAAGTGGATGATCTAGCGCCCAGTACCCAGTATGCTCAATGTAACGAGGTAAACACAGATTTCTAGTTCTGGTGTAATGAGCTACATAACGTTAGCTTACATTTATTATAACTGAATATTAAAAACAAAATAGCTTCCCGCAATATATACATGTGCAATAAGGCAGTATTGAGGTCAGGGGAGAAAAAGCAATTCCTTTTCTTTCACAGAAATACATAATTACTTGTAACTGGACTAACATCTAGTTCCCTAACAAAATCGGAGTAGGTATTTGGAATAGCCCTAAATTCAATTAATCCTTCTGATATCATTAAAAAATAAAAGTATTCATTAAGATCATTAAATGAATATGGCCACATGCAAGGAACAAATCTGCTAACTTCCCAAAAATATACTTTTTAAACTAACGACATTTTCAGAGGATATATCAGGTGTTTGCTGTTTAAGTAGGGAACAGATTACATATCTCTAATCAGAATAAAGTAGCAAGCAGGTAAGGGGGAAGCATAATGAGAGGATTAACAACGTCTCACAAGTTTGTCTTATGTGCTGATTTTTATCATTTGTTAAAAAACCAATCCAGTTGATCCCTGTCAATCCATTTTCTATGCTCCCCAGGATAGAGACCATCAGTAAATACAGCCTACATTCTTTGCTGCAAGACGTATAGATTTACATTTATCCATATTAAAATGCATATTGTTTGCTTTTACTTGGTTTCCAAGCAACCAAGATCGCTCTGAATCAGTGACCTAATTTCTTTGTTATTTACCACTCCCCCCATTTTTGTGTCATCTGCAAACTTGATCAGTGATCATTTTATGTTTTCTTCCAGGTAATAGATAAAAATGTTAAATAGCATAGAGCCAAGAACAGATCCCCACAAGAACCCTCCGGAAACACATGTGCTTGGTGACAATTCCCCATTCAGAATTACATTTTGAGACCTATCAGTTACACAGTTATTAATCCATTTAATGATTGCCACGTTAATTTTATATCGTTCTGTTTTTTTAATCCAAATGTCTTGCAGTACCATGGCAAATGCCTTATGGAAGTCTGTTTAACATCGTTACCTTTATCAACCAAACTTGTGATTTCATAAAAAAATTAGTTTGATAGGATCTATTTTGCATAAACCCATGTCATTTGCATTAATTACATTATCCTCCTTTAATTCTTTATTTATCAAGTCCCATATCATTATCCATTATCCTGCCTTGGATTGATGTCAGGCTGACAGGCCTATAATTACCTGACACAATACAGGCTTTCTCCCAGTCTTCTGGAACTTCTCCAGAACTCCAAGACTTATTGAAAAATCAACATTAATGGTTCAGCGAGGTCCTCAGCCAGCTCTTTCAAAACTCTTGGATGCAAGCTATCTGGAACTACTGATTCAAAGCTGTCTGACTTTAGTAGCTTCTGTTTAATATTCTCCAGAAATACTAGTGGAAAGGAAAGAGTGTTCTCGTCATGATCCCATGAGACTCTATAATCTGTTTTTCCCCATCCAGAACAGCAATATTAAAGGAACACTTCTGCCTTTTCTGCATTGCTATTGATAATGCAACCATTTCCACGTAGGAATGGAGCAATACCATTGCCAAGATTATTTTTGTTCCAATATATTTTTAAAACTCTTTTATATTATCCTTAACTTTGCTGGTCACAGATTTCTCCTTGTGTCCTTTTGCTTCCCTTATTAAATTTCTATAACTCTTAACTTCTGATTTATATTCATTACTATCAGCTTCACTTCATCTCTAAACCAAGTTGTTTTTTTTAACCTAGCAAAGTCCTCTTCCTCGGCTGTGGGATTGTGGGTTTGGGGGCATCTAGTTAGGTGTTCTTAAATGATTCCCAATTATCATTTACATTTTTCTCATTAAAATTCTTCCTCCCAGCTGATTTGGCTCATAATTGTTAGGCTGACTCCGCTCACAACTACCCTCTTCACGTACAGTTTGTTTCAGTTCCCATAATTCTCAGACCAAATGAGAACCTCAGAACCATCACAGAATAATAGAATTTAGATCTCTAAAAGCTATATTAGATTATCTTGGCCAGTACAGGATTACTTCCTACTTTACAGCCTTGACTGCTTTGTCCAGTCTTGTCTTGCATGACTGAAGTTTTCCTTCCCCTCCCCCCTTTTGAGAGATACTTCCACAGACCAACAGACATCATTTTACTATTTTTCTCCTGAAAAATCAACCTACTTTTTCCCTTTGCACAGGCTTTTGTGTTTAACAATCACTTAGGACCACCTTAAAAGAAGTCTTCTGCCTCCTTGGTATTCAAAAGAATTTGAATCTTTCTCCCAGTCATAAACAGAACAATGTGAAAAGTTTGCTGCAAAACTTACTTCTACTGTTTTTATCAGGTGTAAGGTCTACATCCAAGTCACATCGATGAGTAGCACTTCACATCATAACAATATGACACAAACCTGGAGCTATTTCCCTTCTGTTTCACATGATGAATTGCTCATTTGCAAATGAGCACCTAAAGCCAAATTACTAATCCTGACTTTGAATGCATTCTACTGTTCAAAAAACTCTCCTGGTTTCTGCTTTCACTGCAATCTTGAAAATCAGACCAGGTTTGCTGAAAGGCTCATGAAGTCTTTCAAGTATATATGAGCACAGGTTATGGTTGTGCATAAAACTCTTACAAAAAATTGCAGATTTGTTTAATATTCAGACAACACAAGATGAAGCACAGCCATTTCACATGAGTTTCATGTTGAGATCTGGGAATCATTCTCATACAAAATGAAGCAAAATTCAGGAGATGTGAAGCCACCCAAGTTGAAACCAAACTCCTGTGAACTGAAACTGTTAAGATTTGCATAGCTTTAAACGTCACTCCCTCCAGCTTTTTAATTCATTTTGCTGCTTTTTCTTTAAATTTACTTATAAGATTCAACAGCTTCCTGGTATCCAAATCTGTACATGGTACTGTAGATGTCGTGTCACCAGTACTATACTATAACCCACTTCGTTTGCTACTATATCACATTGCAAGGTGAGTTCTTTGTTCATTGTCACTTCTATCACTTTTGGTATTATGGTGCTCAAAGCATCCGAATTCCACTGGATAGCTTCTATTTCAAAATTGAAATGCCCAAGGATAAGGAGAGAAATTTGTCTTACCCATTTGGTGAAGTTTAGGTCATTTAATTACAGTAGCAGCAGAATGCCTGGTAGACCAATTATATGCCAGTTCCCATGCGCGTCACCACCATCACTCTTCTCTGCCCTTGAACGAGCAAGTTATCAACATTTATAAAAATCTTAGTTTCTTAGCATTTCATTTTAAAGACACGTAACTCCAGCAATTCAAAGAGGCCTAACTTGGCTCCACTAGGGAACAGTCCTGAGCTACAGCATCAAGAAATGACAAAGGACCAGATTTACAAACGTATTTCAGCACTAAAGATGCTGGTAGGTACCAGCGGGATTTGCAAAAGCACCTAAGGGTCGGTACCTAACTCCCTAGCCTACTAACACACTTCATAAAATCTTACTAGGCACCTATCTGCTGCTTTAGCTGATTAATTCCCTTTGTGACTTTGGCCCAAAGTTTATCCTACTACCATTTAAATAGTCTTGACACCACATCGACTACACATCCAGTTAGGGCCCTCTAAAGGAACCAAGCCCAAAGCACTATGGAGCTGTTTGCACAGATATACCAGCAAGACAACAAAGATTATGCCCCATGAAGGTCCAGGTGAGTTGAGGACTGAGATAGCTGTCCAGCACTATGGAAGCTGTGGAAATTAACTGTTCTCTTGATCTGTTTGGGGTTTCAGTTGCTTTACTTCCAATTCTTTCTCCCTTCCCATCCCTCACCCCTTCTTATGTCGATGTCTTCCCTAAACGTCATCCCTAATTCCTGCATTGGCTGTTTCTTAGACATCCTCCATGGATGATCCTCCTTGGCTCCTTAGTGCAACGTGTAAGCTAAAACTATCTTCAGAGGCAGTGTGACACCTATTATGTCTATAGCTTCATGAAAGCCGAAGTCATAATGAAAAGCCACCAACGTTCATCCCGTTGCCACCGCTACCTGTACAACTTGGCCCCCAATGGTGACATCACTTGGATCAAAGGACTATTACACTCAGATGCAGTGGCTAGTGCCATCTAGAGTCATTGAGGGGAAGCATAGCAGCATCCTGACCTTATTCAAGAAGAGAGAGGCCAGGCAGAGCCGGCAGAGCCCCATGGTCGTGCACAGATCCAGCATCTGTGTTAGTTATCATACTGTGATGCAAGTGTCACTGTGCCTCAGTGGGTCACAGCTAGAGAATACCAGATTCAGGGCAAACTGCTGAGAAATAGGGCAGACTCACCCCAAACTGCTGGTTCTTCTACCATAAGATATACCAAGCCAGTAACATAAGTAAACTTCTGTCTCACTGTACTGGTGAACAAGAAATAAAAAATGCAGGCTCCTTACGCATTCCAGCCCTTATTGCACCATCCTGACACTAGACTTTATGATGAGTGTTATTGAAAACCAATTTCATCAAACAAAGGGTTCTTCTGATCTTAAAAGATCAGCCACAAAGCTTCGTCAAGACATAACTCCAATCTTACCCAATAATCATGCTGTTGTCAATTGTTTAGTGCTAAAATCTAAAAGTTTATTCTTAAGAGAAAAGAAGTAGACAGTTAGTTATGGAACTCATATACATACAAGCATTGCAAAGTTCTTATATCAAGTTTGAAGCCGTGATGGAATAAACTTCTTGTTTGCACAAGTCCCTCTGAAAATTACCCAGTTTGAGGGCCATCAGTTCTTGTTTAGAGCTTCCTTTTTAGAAATCCAGTTAATGAAGCAGGAAATGAAGACAAAATAGTGATGTTTCCAGGATCTTTTATACCCTCTCCCATGTGAAGGGAATTTTACTGGCCTAAACAAAGCACCCAGAACAGTTTGTTGAAAAGTACAGGCATGAGATGGAGTCCAGGGTCAGATGAGCAAATGACATGCCCTTATATGGCTCGCTGACTCACAGGGGCAAGCCATTGGCCAACTGGAGGCTAAGGCATCTGCAGAAAGAGCCAGCTGGGTGGAATGAATTTCTTCTATCGTACATTGTAGGAGTCCATTGCTTTTGATGGGCCATCAACACAAAGCTGTCTGGCTTCAATGTAGATTTTACCTCATGAGTGTTGACTAGGAATACTGCACATATGTAGGATGCCAGTACATAGTCAATATTTATAACTTTGGATTCAAAAATGATGCATGCATATAAACTGGATAATCATACTCAGCAAATCATAACTTTTCCAGTGATACCTTACGTGGCACACTTCATACAAGATTTGTTGCAATCGTCTAACAATGGCAAAATCAGTGATATACGTAGTCATAATTCTAGCATACATCATCGCCGCAAATAGCTACATTTCTATTGAATCAGTTTTGATGGCCTTCTTTTGTACAACTGATTGATTCCACAATATTTCATGTGATGTTTAAAACACAAATACAGCAGATCCTCAGCTGGTATAAATTGTTATAGATCAATATAACAGTCCCAATCCTTATGTGAAATCCTGGCTCTATTCAAATCGATGGCAAAACTACCATTGGCTTCAAATAAGGCCAGGTTTTCACCCAGTAATCTTAAAGTACAGTATATTACTTTTTGGGGCATGTCAAATTTGACAGTGTCCTTTTACTCTACTGTATGGCCATGGGAATGGGTAAAAACAGCTCCCCGCTCTCCATGAAGAGAAGTATTTATTCATCCATTCGCCTTGGATTTACACCAAGACATGCAGTGGCCAAGCCATTTAGGGGCCAATTAAGTCAATGCTCTCTATGGGTATGTCTACACTGCACACTAACCACAGGCTTTGACTCAGGTTTGAGCCCAAGACCCCCTTCCGTCCACACACAAATCAGTTAGACTAGGACACAGTTCCTAGGACCCTGCAAGGGATGTGGGTCAAAGCTCAAATCCCATTGAGACTTGGGTCCAAGCCCTTTCATTCTGCAGTGTGGACACAGATTAAACTGCAGACTTAAGCCAGAAAGGCTGCATAGTGCAGGATGGATGAATTAGAACAGATGTATAAATCTCGGTTTACAAATGCAATGAGGATGCTCAAGCATGGGCTTGGAAAAACAGTCCACTACTATAGCAACCAGAAACTGGGCTTAGCGTGCAGCCATACCCCATATAATCATCTATAGCATGAAAATCTGGAAGACATTACAAGTTCCCCTCAATTTACACCTGCCCTTTATCCTTCATGTTAAGAGCTGTTAGAAAAGGGAAACAGGTTCTTTTGCTATATTTCTATGCAATAACGTACTGAAATCCTCAGACACGCTCTGGATTTCATGCAGCATCACAAAGTCAATCTTCTGTTTTCACTGATAGCTCAAGTACTAGCTAGATTTGTTATAGCCAGGAGGCAATGATACTTCAGAGACTTCCCGGATGTAGGATTAGGCATGCAGAGTCTCAAGTGCTAAAGGGTACTAAATACTCTTCTACATCAATGGCTGCTTCCAGACTGAATCAGGAACTGAATGGAGAATAGAGGCCAGAATCTAAAAACATTCATGGATAGACTGAATAGTCAAACATGTAAACATAACTTTCAGATAGTTCTACAATCAAATCTACAGCTTCTACCCCACAATTTGAGGGAACCACATACCCATCCAATCTGGGATTGGTTTATCAGAAAGATGATTTAGAACTGCAATTCTGTTGTTGCAAGAGCAATTGACATGGACTTACCTTTCAGTCATGCCATTATCATGCTGGATAGGACCTGAAATTGTCATAGATCCATGTTAGCCAGTGTTACTGGTGTTGGGTCACAGCATGAATAAACCCACAGTTCAGACAGCAATGTTAGAAAAGCTATTTATCTAATGACCATTACTTTCCCTGTAATGTACGTTTTATTGTATGGCTTTCTAACTTTGTTTTAATAGCCCTATGTCTTATTTTGTGTCACCTACATGTTCAGTGTGTATTGGACGTGCACAATTGGGCTCTTGCTATTAATCTGTACAGACCCTGCTCAAAATAAATTAAAAAAAAGTAAAGGCCTTCCAAGCATTTACTCTAAATTATAACGGTTCCATTTTTTAGCTTTGGAACATTTCAGTTATGGTTTTAATTCTTCATTTTCATGTGTCTGTTCTACTTCCTGGTCGTAAATGGAGCCTGCAGCAAGGTACAGTTCAATGCTTTGAACACATAAACTGCTGCAAAAATGCTAGATACTCTGCAAATCAGGCCCTAGTGGGCAAAATGGATGAAGCACCAAATATTAGTGGCCGTTGTGCGAACGTTTTCCTTAATTTCTCCATCCCTCTGTTTCCCCATCTATAAACTGGGAATAATACATTTCCATTTCATAGGGGAGTCGAGCACTCTGAGGCTGAAGAGATAAGCACCCTAGGAAAGCTCATAGCATATTCTGTGCAGGGTTTGGATGCTATGCAGTCAGTAAGACATGTCAGCCACACATTGAATCAGGAGGATTAAAAAAGAAATATGAATTTGGTGAGCATCATCCATCCTGTGCCTGAATGAGGCAGGGGCCCTGTAGAAAAAAATAGTAGGTAGTCATGTAATTAAAGGCTGTATCATAACGCATATGCACAAGAGGCTGAATTATAGTTGCCAGGGCAACCTTAACTGTGTCATTTGCAAACTTTGGCCTGCTTGACTTTGCAAGTGAAATACTAGTCTTTTAAAGTAGTTTCATACATATCGTTGTTTCATATTTGGGATTATTCACCTCACAAATGACCATATTACAGCACAGAGCTCAATGGCTGCTCAGATAGCTGGATTTTTCTCACTTCATAGTGATGAAGCAGGTACAGCGTTTCCCTCCCAGTGAACACCAGATATATTATTCAGCTAACATGACCTTGCCTGCAGACTGAAAATCTTTCAGCCCTTGAGATTTTCTTTATTAAAAACTACTATTTTCAGTATAAGCTTAAGGAAGACTGAGTGTGAATGCAGAGCTACTGGTATTTTAAAACTGAGAAAGCATTAATGATTCATTCTGTATCACACAGGATGCTTAGTGCCTACCACTATGTTTACCACTGATAAATAAAAACATGCAATAATTCGTAAAAGGGGCAAGTCATTCACTGTTTCCACCTGATGTAAGTGACAAAAAGGATAACAGGAGCTCATAGTTTCATTACAAGGTTGGTTTTTCCCCCCCCCAGAGTAAGTGACAATCCACAGGGGCTTTCGCTTTTAGAACACATATGTCTTGTCAGTAGAAGGAGGTGGCATGCATTGCAGTACAACCACAGTTCTTCGACCAAACACTTTTCCCTGAGCTGGGAAAAATACTCAATTCAATTTAACCTGCCCACACCTGACCCAATGGGCCTGCTGGTTTGAAATCCAGAGTTTTTTCAGTATTTTTTTTAAAAACCCACAACTGTCTGCATCTTTATTTTTTTTCTGACTGGTGATCATCAGCCTGATTTATTTCTAAACACTCATACCCCATTGGCCAAGCCATTAAGAATTAACTGCAAGAAGTTTGATGATTTTTTGTCCTCAGTGAAGGTGTTATTAACAGCTTTGAAATAACTTGGCTAGCTCTGCCATTTTGTTGAGGAATACTGAGGCTGAAACGTGTGTGTTGAGATATTTCTGAGAGTGGCTTTTGAAAAAAAATGTATTTTCAAAGGAAAATTCAAATGGATGGCACATCAGTTTTATTTTCTTCATTATTTTTGTTTTATCTTCGCACTGTATTTTATTTCCCCTTGTTGCCAGTGGCTTCAAGACATATCAGGCTGGGTTTTCCTAAGTGTCCCTATCTATAACGTGTTCAGTGAAAGCACTCCCTCCCACCAGTTTTTTGCCATCTTGCACACTTGCTCTTAAAGAGAAGCCAGCAAACTGCTACATCTTAAATGATCCTAGCACTAATCTTTTAGTCAAGCAACAGAAAGGGTGTTTTACTGGTGAGGCCAGGCTGTTTCTCTTGTGGGAATGAATTTGGCCTCTAAAAATTATTTAATCACACTTAATTTTCTGAGACCCAAGATGAGCCTTGTTTCCTGTGATAGATCTACATACAAACTACAAATATTACACACTGATCATTATTTTTACAAATATCCTTCAATACAGTTTCATGTCACAGTGAAGTGGACAAAAGCCAAATTAGATTTTACTCGTTGCATTTGGAAACTGTCTCATGATTTATGATCCATGAATTTTACTTTTGTAACCCAAAATGATTTGCAATGCATTCTCACAATGCTGACTGCTCCCATACATTTATTGCCTGGCTCCTCAGTAATCCCTTTTTGCTGTTCATAACAAACCATAACTCTTGATTACACTGCTAGCATGTTGTCAATCTACTATGAAGCTTTGTTTTGAAGCCATTTTACTACTGCACTTCCTTCATTACAGGTCCAGTGCCATGAGGTGGGGAACAGTTCCCCAGGATTCCCTCAACACCTCGCAGAAACAAAATGTAAAGTTGGATCTCTTCCAAAGCCCACTGAAGAAAACCAGAAAGACTCCAGTTTGCTTCACTGGGCTTTGGATTAAATCATTTGCAAATATTTTCTACACTGCTGTTCTCTTTCAAGGAACATCTGGAACGTTATGATAATTCAATTGCTTAGCATATTTCTTACCATGAACATGCGTAGACTTCTGCACAGTCTCTGTTTAAAAATCTCTGTGTATATTTGACAAAAATTGCTATACCTCTCACCGCAATTCACCTAGATCAACAAACCAATAAAGGTGTTTCTCTCCTGTACACAACATTTCTTTTTGACCCTATCATGCTAACAAACATCCATGCCATAACTTTCTAGTGCTGCCAGGAAGGAATTTCTTTAAAAAAATTGTTTCACCACAGAAGAAAGAATTATCTGCCTGCAAGATTTCTTCCTTTGCTCCCTGTATAGTCAAATAAACAGTTTTTCCTCCTTCCTTTTGTGCTCTTTCAAGCAAACTCTATCTGTCAAGGTTCTTAACTTGCCAAGAGCTCCACTCCATCGTTGGACTTCAGCACCTGGTCCATTAGTCAACTCAAGCAACCTTAGTTTCAGTAAAAGTATCCAATTATCTCTCTGCCCTCCTGCTCAAACAAGTAATTCACTCCATCACATTCCCTGACTTCTGAAGAAACAACCACCGCAGCAGGGCGAAACATTTTCATTACCAATGAAATGCTATTTTAACAAACAAAACCTCTCAATTTACCTGAAATGAACATTTTTTTTTCAGAATTTCATTTCATTTCATGTCTCAATTGGCAACTTTTTTTTTTAAACTCTAACTTCTCAAAGTTTGGGAAATCTATTTTCCAACCGGCTCTGACAACAACTTCCTCCTTCTTTTCGTCTTTGTATTAAAGTAGTTACGTGGCTTAGCCTCTTCATCCTCACACCCTTCTAACGTCTGTTGCCATTTCAGTTTTAATCCCTTGATCATGTCTTTGATTCTTGTCTCTTTGAATGTGCTGGTGAATATTGGAATTAACTTGCAAGACTCCCGGTTCCCTTAACTTCTTCTTAAGCATTATTACACTTTGTGCTTTATATATTCATAAATGGGAAGAACATAAATATATATTCAAAGGTAGTTCTGCCCATTTTGTGTCAGAACTGCAACCAGCCAACAAATTCAAGCTATTTTTTTAAATGGCATCATTCCATTTCCATAGTCCTGGAAACACACCTTTCCTCTAGTTCACAAACTGATTTATCTTCAACGTAATGGACTAACATATGCTATTACCAGCATTCTTATGAGTACAAGCTTCATGGTTAATACACTTACCACTTGATCTTTGAAGAGAGGGATTAGGGAACATAGCACTAATTCTTCAGTGACCTCTACATTCTTCACAATAGCACTTGTAGTTTAGAGTGTATTGTTTTAATGTGCTATAATTTTAAAATGTCTGGCCCCCTCACCTTTAAATTGTAAGAGGGGTTAGAAGAAGATTTGAATGGTTTGGACTTAGAACATTCAGACTGATTATTAAGAGGCTATTATTTAAAAGTCATACAAAGAATGGATGTTATTGAATATTGATATTCATATGGCCCCTACGGAGTGTGCTGGCAACAAAAAGCCATCATCCTAAAGCAAAACCATACCAATCAGGAAGAAATGGATTTATATCCAGCTGCATGTGGCTAACTATAGGGGAATCCATTTTGCATATATCAACATATTGGACTAATAATTGAATCTGAATTGTAGTATGACTAACTGCTGTCTGTGATTAATTTTTTCCTGGGTAACTTCAGAAGATGCTTACATAGGCTGTGTAGCATAATCAGGGATTTGGACACTGCCTCTAACCCAGATTCTCCTTTTTCCTTCACTGTTTGTTCTTCGTCTATCTCTCTCTGGCTACCTCTTGTAATATTATAGTAATACATTGGATATCGGGCACCTACAATCAAGTGAAGTGTTTATTTCCTGTTAAGACTCCAGTTTTAAGCCCTGGAAATTTCTCATTCAGCTGTTTTGAGGAGAGACTAAGGAGAGGAAATAAAATCCAGCAGTATTACTGAATAATGGCACAAGGGACAGCTTCAACAGCATCTGAAGGAGAGCTGTGTGACGACAGAGCTGCTAGAAACTACACAAGGGACTAACCAAGGAAAGAGATGCCAGCTTCACTTTGACTCACACAAATTATGCCCTATACCTTTCTAAGCGTACATTACCAGATCCCCCAACTGATTTAAATTGGCATAGTTAACAAAGCTCTGTAGATTTACACCCTCTGAGGATCTGGCTAACGTTCCTGATTAGAATCTTTTTTGAAAGGAAGAAGAAGACGATGAAGAGGATTTAAGTGGAAGGAGTGAATGGGGAAAGTTTTAACTACTGCAGCACTGAACATGTTTTAACATTCTGTACAAAGCTATATTTGAATGTGTTATTTTAATTAAGTAGATTGTAAGCTCCTTCAGGGAGGGAAAAAAAAAAGCTCTTTCTTTTTTGGTTCTGTGTTTGTACAGCACCTAGCACAATGATGGAACATAAGTAAGTAAATAAATAATAATAAAAATAATAATTCAGTTCTCCAAGAGAAAATCTGCAAAGTGGAGTGTAAAGGGGACCATTTTGTTACTGAGTCATATAGTAGCTTATTCTTTTGTATGCTATTTGCTGATTAACTGATTATTTTCCTCTCTGTAGTTTCAGTATTAATCATTATTCATTTATGGTGACATTCATCCATGTGCAGACAGCCCACACAAGACCAGTACACCACGATTCCCTCCAAATAGGATTTTTGTGGGAGCTGAGAGGGATATAGGCCGTATGCTGGCATTCTGCACATACTTAGACAGATATCCGTCAATCCCTGTGTCCTGTGTCTGACCAGTTGAGACTTTGCCATGATCTAGTCAATCAAATAGAGGGAAGCTTTTTCTTGATATCTAGCCTGAATTTCCCCTTACTTGAATTCAGCTTATTGCTGCTAGTTATACCCCTTTATGGCTCCCTAATTAATTCTATTTTTGGATGCATTGACCTTGTCCATACATAAACTGTGCACTGATTTAACTGTCTACACACTGTTTTGTGCATTGATTTAACTACAGAGCTTTAGAAACCCACTTTGTTATTCCATCAGTGTAGCACTCTCTGCTCCCTTTCCTCCTCTTGCCACTCCCCCAGTGTGGAAATTCTTCAGTAATTTTAAGAGAGTCTTAAAAATCTTTAGCCCAAGTAATCATTAACCAACTTAAGCTAAACTCATTTAACTCACTCTTAAACTGCTAGGACTGTCCACCCAGACAGGTGCACTGGTTTAACCAAAGTGTGATTTATTTGTATTGCCCAGTCAGGGCCCCATTGTGCTGGGAGCGGTACAAACGCAGAACAAAAAGAAGATCCCTGCCACAAAGAGTTTACAATGTGAGACAATAGGTGATGCAGACACACAGACAGGAGGGGCATAAGAAAACAAGGAGATAATGGTTTTTATCTTGGTTTAATAGCACATCTTATTTAAACCAGTGCAACTTTGTGTAAAAACCAGGCCAAAGTCCACCCTACAAGAAATTTTCTTCCATACTGTAGCCTATTTGGGCTAGCTTGCCTTTATTATATTCTGTGCCTTGCCTTCATTATATTCGGCCTTTATTGTATTCAAAAGTAATGCAAAGAAGCTACAGCCCTATATCTTGTAAGACATTAGCTTCAGCAGACAACATAACATAAAGGCTTGAAGCCTATGAACTTTGTCACAGATAAATGAGCTAGCAGTAATCCCCATGTTTTGTGGACCGGGAAATAGAATGTGAATGGGAATTTTGTCCATAATGACATCAGTCAGCCATAGGAACATGAGCGAACATCCACTGATATCTGACCACAAGAGTGTCATGGCAACAAATTGACATATGATGATAAGTTGAGATCATTACCTTAATTACCTATAGGAGGGGAGAGAGAGATGTAGCCCATGGAAGATGCCAAGATGATGGCCGCTGGTGATGCTGAAGAAGTGATTGATAGTGATGAGGAAGATAATGGCTAACATTCCAGGTTGGGCTGCAAGGGATGGTGGGAGCATATGAATGCTCAGATGTACAGTCTGTATTACCCCGATCTATCTTACTGAGTGAGATTGTTTGTGACTTTGCTAAAAGTATTAATAAATTATGGTAAATATTGAAGGATTTTTATAGTGTGAGTGTTGTAACTATGCACATTGAGGTTCCCAGCTATATAGTAATTTTAATAACATTGGGCCTGATCTTGGGACAAGGATCTGCCAACCCTCAAAATGATAACTGGGAATCAAGTAATTAAGTAATCAATACATAATCCATAGAACAGGCTACAATACAGAGCAAAAAAAAAAAAACTCCATAAGTTAGACATTTAATGGGCCATTTACAAGCACAATTGCAACTGCATGTGCAAACAGCATACAATTGTGCATGCAATTCTGCATTGGCCTTAGGTACCTGGGCTTTTAAAAAATGAGACCTTATATTTTGGCACATGAAAAAAAAACAACTTAATTTAAGGTATTCACAAAGAAGGCTTTAGAAGGTTGTTTCAAAGTTCTCTAAGAATAGCAGACTCCTTTCTCAAAAGACTAACCTTCAAAGAACATCAGCCTTCCCCTTCCCCCCCGAAAATCAGATACTCTCTGCCGTTTTATTTATATTATTATATAACCTATCCAGTATAGTGTCATCTGTCATACCATATCTGACCAGGAAAGTTCTGTTTAAAGAATATCTGGAGTTCTTTAGATAGTCCCACAGGGAATTAGTTTACTTTTACAAGCACAACATTAAAACACATCCAGAGAAACAAGGCTGTGTTCACTTGCAAACAAATACAAACACAAACAAACAGAAACCACAACAAGAAATGGTATGGAGAGGCTATACAAAGGCCACTAGCTAAAATGTAATAAACTAAGTTAAATGCAACAAGCTAAATCAATAATCTAATATCATGAAAGGGCTAAAGTTAAAACAGCAAATCTAGGCAAGGAATAAAACGACAGGTGCCTCGGAAATATGCTTCAAAGAAAATGATCGCTTGCAATCGTAAATTTGTTCTCAGTGTAAAATAAAGCCTGTGTTTTATTGTAGCGTTTTTGATAATATATTATTACTAATAAACGTTTCCTCACAATTCAAATTAAGTGCCTCTCTAAGGACAATAGTTTCAAAATTAATAATAACAAAACAAACATGCAGTAATAACTACTTACAACTCCTTCCTCCATTGGGTTTCCTGTTCCGAATTATCATGCTTCTCTAAGATGAGCATGGCAAAAAGCATACTTCATGGATTTCAGCTGGACGATATTTTCATTTAAAGCATGGCAAAGTTCAGAATGCATAGGATGTACATACAATCAGTGTCAAATCTGAGCATGTGTGTTTGGAGTGAAAGGATTAGGGTGGTGGGGTTTTTTTGTGTCTCATCTTTTTTGGTAGGAGATTTCACTGTATAAAATAACTGTGACGCAGTATTATAGTAAAGCAGCCAACAACGTGTCAATCCTGAGTTACAACTCAAATCCTCTGTATTTTTTTCTTTTAAATGTATTTGGGATCAGAAGAGTTTTGTGAACTGAATTCACCAAGCATTTAGACATTTAGCAATTTTTCCAAGCAGAGGAAGTCATCAACATTTCACTCAGAAAATAAATTTAAATAAAGCAGTTTTCTTGAAAAGTGTCAAGGTGTAATCTTAGCAAGGAAAGTAGCTCCTCTTACAGCTGCTACCAGATTTGCCCGTCACTTTGAGGTATCCTTATTTATTAGGATTACCTTCCTGGAAGGGGGTGTGATTCTATTAACGTGCTGCTTGTGTTACTTGTGTGTTCACATGGTTACAAGTCCCCTCCCAGGGGAGCTATCCTGCAGGACCTAAGGGTTTCAGATTCAGATAAACCCCCCCAGATACACACACCCATTCCAGATTAACTGAGTGCGTCTGAGCAGACCAGGCTATCAGCACTGTCAGCTGACCCCTTATACGTCCCTGAACTCAGCAGGCTGGTGACACAGCACTGTCAGCTGTCACCTCATGTGCCTGTTGCACCGCACCAGAATGGAGCACACTTCTGAGCAGGCTGGGTCCAAACAGCACTTTTCAGCTGTTCCCTTATGTGCCCCCTGGACTCAATCAGGCTGGGTCAAACAGCACTTTCAGCTGTCACCCTTATGCGCCTCTGGACTCCGTAGGCTAGGCAGAGCAGCACTTTTCAGCTACCCCCTTTATATGCCTCTTCGCAACACAATTGTTCTAGCAGTAACCCCCTTGATAAGCAAGCCCCACAGGATTTTGGGCACTCCAGGGATCTTTGGCTTAGGTAAAAGAAGCGTTGCTGCAGAGCAAGGTAGGGAAGCCAAGAACACAAAGGAGTAAATGCATTTAGAGAGAGAGAAACTGGCAACCAGCTTGATTACAATAGTTAGTGTATTGCCAGGTGTATAAAACTTATGATACTAATAGTGATGCCATACAAGGAGAGAAAAACAATCTAACACTTGCAATACAACAACATTACAGTAGGGGTATTGGAGAAGGCTAGCCCAGGTTTGATTACAAAAGTAGAAAGTTATACCTGGATTAGAGAGAGAGAGAGAGAGAATTGGGAAAGATGGAGGAGTGGGGGGAAATCTCACCACTCCTTGCAGCTTAGAAGTTCCCAGGAGACAGGCTGTTCAGTTTAGGGTCAGGCAAAACCCACAACAGGATCAGTCAGGCAAGCATTTGGGTCCAGGCATCAGAAGAGGAGAGCAAGAGAGGGATTTGAACTTGGGTAGGGGTATTTTGTAGAACCAGGTTTGTTTGTGGGTAAACAAAGTCTCAATGAAATACCCCAGGGTGATTTTCTTTATGCTGGACAATAAGAGCTGATCATGCCCAGCTATGGTCAATGTTCCTTGGGGGAGCTCACAACGCAACCAGGCAGATTCAGTGTTTTGCATGTCAATACTAGACTGGTCTGATAACTGGGGAGCTGGATGGGTGTAGGTGTCAGTTCATTTACATCAAGAGCAGAGATCTCCCATAATGCAGTGTGTCCCTGCCTTGCCAATCCCAGAGTTCAGTGCGGTACCTGCTTTGGAGCTTGGTTCTCCATTCTTCATGCTAATTCTTGTTCCATCTTCAATGTAAATGAGGCTTCAGTTCTCCATTCAATGTGCTAAATGAGATGCCTCTTTTTACATCTTCTATGTAGCTGAGGCATGGGGAGTTGTCTTAATCTTATCACTCTTGTTGGGAGGGTTTTAGGTGTGTCTCCCACAGCCTTTTCATAGCTTTTGTTTCTGGTTCAAGCAGAGAGGTTGGGGGGAATTCAGGTGAGCCAGAGAGAGACTAGGGGTTTTTCACCCTGGTTCCCCAAGAACACAGAGCTGCCAGGTAACACAGCTGGTTGCAATATGTTGATGAGACTGTTCAACAAACTTGGTTTAGTCTGTCAGCACTTGGTAGAGGTTGATCCAGGTTATACAATGTCCTTTGTCAGAAATTAGATGTACTAAAGAGTTGAATGAAATTGGAAACTTTTCCTGTATTTGTGTAGATTTGCTGGTGATTTTTTTTTTGTCTGTGTGCAATTTTGTATGCCATGTTTAAATTCCAATGTCCCAGAATACTTAAGGAGCTGAAATATGAGTCATACAGAAACATGTGAAAACTCAAAAAAGATATATTGAAATGTCATCAGTAAGTGAATTTACTTCAATATACATCAAATTGGTGGCACAGCTGTGTATAGATAAAACAACAAGTTTTGTCTACCTAAAAAATTGAAGTTTAACTAAAATAATTTCTCTTTTAATCTGGTCATTTACTGATTAAGCTACATTGATATAGGCTAGTGGGCCAACACAGGGGTTTGCATTGATTTAACTAAATTGGTTTAGAAAGCTATTTTTGTTAACCTAAAGCATGAATCTCATAATTATTTATTTGTACATGTTGTGAGAATGTGGGTTTTTATCCCTCATTCAGTTTCACACAGAAAAATAAAAGCTATGGAAGTGTAATACTGGGGAAAGACTAACTTTGATGGGGAAATATGCAGCCAATTTGGGCGTTTGAACCAATATTTGAATTTATCTTCAGTTGTTAATATGCTGTGATTAATATTTAATTCCTCTGCTGACAACATGTCACCAGGCTGTTTAACCATCATTGTATACTGCCCCATCTTGGCTCTGCCCAAAACAAAAACAAAAAGTTCTGTGCAGCTACTAGTCTGATCTCCACCTCTTTCACAGGGGTACTGTACTTATGCATCTATGGGACCATCTGTATGGAGAGTTCGTTTGCAGTAAGCTGGAGTGCAAATCTGTAGTGCTGTAGAGGGCCATGCACCAAGCTGCTATATGGACCATGCTACTGTGCACTAAAACTTCCATAGTGTGCTTTGACTTACTGCTGCGAGGTCCACATGGCCACTTATTGTGCAGCATATCAGAATGATGTAGATTTACACCCCAGCTTGCTGTGCACTAACTCTCCATATAGACTTGCCCTGTATGGCTTTAGTTAGCTTTGCTTATTTGTTCATGACTCCCTTCTTTGGCTCATTCTCATTGATGTCAGTGCTTCAACTGACAAACATTTGTAGCTTGTAGGCTTTTGGCAAAGTCTCTTGTGGTTACCTGGTTTCATTCCTATTTCTTCATCTGTTTCCTTTTTTTGTAATCCATACAGTAATGAATACACCTCTACCATTAATCCTCTCCACTATGGTACCACTGCAATGTTGTAGTCCTTGGCCCCCATTTATTCCCCACATTATTCCCTTTTTCCTCCTTCTTTTCTGTATTCATCCTGCAATAGCTATTACTTCTAAGCAGATAGTACTGAACCCTGTAGTCTTCATCCACACCAACTTCTTGCTTCTCCATGAATCCCTTCAAATCCTGTGTTCCAGAGGCTTAATTCACTGCCTGTAGAACTCAGCTCCCAGAGTGGTTCCAGCCAGCCTGGCAATAATCCCCAATGACTAGGGACCCGGAGCTGGCATGTGTGCTTGAGAAGGTGAGCTCATCCCCAAAACAACCATCTTTGGCAGAAACCCTGCGGGAGAGAAGTGGGGGGTACCATTACCTATTTTCTCTAGAGATCAATCCCCCTCCAGAGATTATACCTCTACAGGTGACAGGGATGGTAGCTGCCAATGCTCATGGTCATGAATGAGACCCAAAGTACCCTAAATGGCTGTCTTACCAGTTGGTAAGAAGAAAACTTGAGCAAGACTCCACACTCGCATCATCCATTGCCTTATATCAAAAACCATGTACACGCCTATGTGTCATAGAACTTCTATTTTGCCTTCCACATCCCATGCATCAACCATTTTGCCTAGTCTCACAATTGAACCATCACCTCCATTAGACTCTGTTGACCATGCCAAAACTCTTGTTTGTGCATCCATCTTCTCTGACTTCCTTTAATAGCCCTCCTTCCTGGTCTCCACACCCATTCCCTAGCTATCTAAACTTCAATTTGTCCAAAAAGAGATAATCTTCCTACCCATGTCTGGAAATAGTGCAAATGGGAATGGCCTCCTAAATCTTTGCTGCTCTCCGTTAAGTTTAGAATACAGTAGTGAAGTGCAAGTATTGTGGTGCAGCTACAGAAGAGACAAAGTATTATGCCAATCTCCATTCAGTTTTCTATTAACCACCAATTTTAACTTATATGCAATCCAGCACACTATTTGTACCTTCTTCACCATCAAGTAGGCACACTGTATCAGTGCAGGAGAGACAGAAACAATTGATTTAATAACATGCCATTTTAGAAACTTCCTCCTACATTGTGCTTAGAGTGCTCTTAATAATCACTGTCTTTCAGTTGGATGGTTTGCCTCTGCCAATATGACCCCTGGGGTTACAACAAAGATGGCGTCACCCAGTAGTAATTTTGCGCATAGGCCGAATACCTGCTCGTCTATGCAACCATCGGCATCCAGATCCCTCCAAAAGAGTTAGCTGGGTTAGTTTGCCCCAAATCAGACAATGTAAATCTGTGCTTCTTTTATAGTCATTTCAGTTTTGAAGCCACAGCAGCCAGTGTCAAAGGAAAATAAATAAATGATGCAGTTGAAAACTGGCTTTGAATAGATAGAATTCTCTATTAACATATAGGGATTGCTAATGAGCAGTTATTTTTGCAAAACCATTTTATAATTTATTTTCCCACTGAATCGCACCACAAAATAATGACTTTATTTTTATATTAGCAAGAGTTGAATTTTAACCAGTTTTATTTTCTCGGCTCAGCATGATCGCTGATCTTTGCTCGCATGTGATTTTTGCCACCTTTCT
Organism: Mesoclemmys tuberculata; assembly: GCA_007922155.1. NCBI lineage: Eukaryota > Metazoa > Chordata > Testudines > Chelidae > Mesoclemmys > Mesoclemmys tuberculata. The sequence continues at coordinate 8,338,757 of ML675622.1, read as the reverse complement.
TCTCTTTTCGTGATTTAGTATAATTTAATATAGATAAGCCATATAAACATGGCTTGCTGGTTGATAAAACCAAACAAATGTCTCCTTTTAGCATATCAACCTTCACATTTACAACTAACATTCTTCATAGCAAAGCAGGATGTTGTTGACCTTGCACAAAGATTCGCGGTGGCTGGCAGAATGAAAGCTTTTTGAATGTGAAGGACAACCACTGGGCAGTTCAGAATCCAGGGCCAAAATCTGCCATTTCACTCATTCATCCACTATATTTACAAACCTTTTTATACAAAAGTTAATAAGGCTAATTAGAAAGTAATTCTGCATCCAGATGTTTCTAATAGCCAGTAGGACCATTTACATATTGCCCCAGACTTAAAAACAACTGATGCTTGCTAATGGATGGTTACACTTTTCTGGCAAGTGAGCCAGTACAAACAGGGAAAAGAATGTAGTGTGGATGGCCACAGTATTTTAATGGATGGCTTTCTTGACTTAACGATGAATTCAGGTTGCACCGTTCATATCTATCACTGTGAGTTTTTTAGACTAAAACTGTTCCGTATTTATCAATAAAACCAGGCATGAACGTCTGAGGGTACCAGCCATCACTACAAGGTATAAAGTTGATTTCCTCTGCTTGACAAAAGCATGTCACTTTACAAATGTATCATATATTCGCTCGTTAAGGTTGCATAAAGCGATCTTGAGTTAGCCTCTCAGTACAAATTAAGAGAGGGGGTTCTATGTGGCTAGATTTCTGTGCCCATATGGAGCCCGCATAATTGCACTGAGCTCCACAGGGGCCCTGGCGGCTTCTCATTGTAAGTTCAGGATATTTTTAACTGAACACAGTAAAAGGCGGGCTTTTAAAGAATGTCTTTAGAGCTAAATTATAATTCATGTTCAAGATTAAATTAGCCTTATTTCACGTTGGGCCTGACTGTGCTTCCATTAATGATGCTGGGGACTGCCTTTGTCAATAGCCTGTTGAGTCCAATGGGACTACTTTGGAAGTGTGTCACACTGTGCAGCGAAGGGGAATGAGGGGCCTGCCTTAAGATGGTAAGAACGGTTTGGTGGTGAGTGTGGCACAATATGGCACTTTATATTAATATTCAGTGAGACAGAAATCAAGGGTTGAATATTATAAATGATTATTTTTACTACTCAGAGAACTGTGCTAATTATCCCCATCTCGTTAACTCAAAAAACCCACTAACTGTCAGGCAATCCAATGCTATTTCTCATTGCTCCCTGTACATTTTCACATAGTTTTATAATATCAACATAGAAGATTAAAATGGAAAACTGTGAATCATTGCCAGTGTATGGTTTCTTTACACTACAAAGAGCTCAGATTAACAATTTGTGAAAGAAACCATTTGCCAAAATACATACCGATGTATCTTTACCCTTCTGCACTGTCACACTATGGTATAAAACCAATCAAATGTTAACCAGAAAATAACGATTAATCAAATGCTTCAAATGCTTAATTTGTTTGTACAATAAAGCTAGCTTTTGACATTATTGTTTCAATGTCCTTGATTGTGAAGGACATTAAGGGAAAGATTGTCTATCTCGCTCTCATCCATCTATGTTTATATAAAAAGCGTCTTGCCATGGTCCCAGGAGTTCTCCTGTAGAGAACCCCATCTCATCTGAGAGGAAGATGCGAAGGAATCTGCCAACAGAAGGGCCCCATTGCCTACAGTTTCCTTTGCATACTCCAATGCACACTCCCTCAAACCCATGAAGCCTGGAGGTACATGGGGAATCCCAGCCGCAGAAATAGAGCTCATTTCTGCTGGCTGCATACCTGGTAGCTGCACAATAAATGTCAGGCTGTAGGAGGAGCCTGCAGAAGTTTCAAGCTCCAGTAACTCCTACTTGCATAGCCTTGCCAAAGGTTGCCATAAAGCCTTTGCCCCACAAAGCTCAAGCAGAAGATCTTCAGTGAAGCCCCAGGGATTGGAGAAGAATAATGAGGATGTGGCATTCTCTCATGAATTCTCTACCTGGCCTGTTCTACTAACTTCAGTGTTTGACTGTTTCTTCTTCTTCTCCTCATGCCTTTCCATCACAGACATAGGTTTCTCCAGTGTTGTGCACATGATATGGCTTGGTCTGTAGCCATGGCAAAGTCTTCCGTGATGAAAAGTTCTTCCAGGAGCCAGCAGACCAACAGATGATCCATGATCTATGTTTCACTGGAGACACATGTGTCTGGGTCACTGGAATAGCCCTACTTCTGCATATTGAATTTTGACAGGGACCCCTAGATATAAAATCTGGCTGTTTCCTGCTGCTGCCTCTGCCTGACAGAAAGGTTACATGTGCAGAAGAAGTTGTTGAGAAGTGACATATTTTCAGGAAATGATTTGATATCGCATTTCATGGCTGTCTGCACAGAGCTCACAAAAAATGGCCCTTTCACACTGCAGGCATTATTCACAATACCTTCCCATTCATATCTTCTCCCATTCTGCCTTTGATTTGGAAATACAAGGGGACACATTTAGTTCCCCCAATCCCAAGACAGGTTTCCATCCAAATGGGCTGCAAGACTGGATGGCGCAGCACAAGCAAAGATCCATTTCTCCAGGGCTCTGCTCCAGGCTACAATAGTTGAAGCTGGTACAGGCCCTAGCTCTATGGCACACTGTGGATGTGTAGGTCTCGTACTCAGCCACTCTACCCATATCTTCTCCTTGCTTGATGAGGAGCTGTACGGCTCTCCAAGCCTGAATTTCACTCACTGTCTGAGACGCCTGTCCTTCACATATACCTTTGAGGGTTCTAAGTAAAAACTAAACCATTTAAAAACTGAGCAGTATAGGTTTAGATATAAGCTTGTTTGATGGGACTTCAGGTTAGTGAGTTAAGTGACGCCCTAGTGATGATGACAAGGAACCTTAAAAAAAAAAAAGACTGAGTAAATGTGTGAGCAAGCTATAGGAATTGTGCACTGTTCTTTGTAGTAAAAGATTAAAAAAGCCACCAAATTTGATGACCAATTTGTTGCAGTTGCTAATTTGTACTTCTATCGGGTATAGGGCCAGATCTTCAGCCAATTTACAGCCACTGGGGAGCTTATTAATTTTATTATTTAGGATGAAATCTAGGATGGACTGCTTTATAATCATTCCCTTTGCCCTTGTCACAATTTGTGTGCTAATTTCCCAGAGGAAGAAAATTCAAGGGAGTACAGACTAGATAGACAATACTGCATTTGTATCTAGATCTTCCACATGATGATGCAAGAAAAAGAGACCAGAAATTCCATGAATGCTTAAAGAATGCTGCAAGAAACTTGAAACTGAATGCTGGTAACCATCCTCATGCTCCGACTGCAAAAGAAATAGAGGGTTTGTGTCCTGCAACATGAAATTAACCACTCGGCTGACATCCTAGGGGAAACAATGAAATACTAAAGGCTTTGTGGTGTTACTTGGAATCTAATGCTGCAGTCAATCTGTGTCATTTGCCTTTTCTCCTATTCTTGCTTCCTATCTCTTTTCACTTCTATTTTCTTTTACTGCACTCACTCCATATACTTTCCTTAGTACTGACCCGATCTACATCCTCTCTTTCACTTCCCCTTCCTTTTATGGCAGAAACAAAGCAGTCTGTGGAAGAAATTCCCAATTATCTCTACTGTACCCAATATAATTCCACATGTTGGTAAAATGAGTTCTCCTTGCCTGGGCTTATGTCTAATTTCTAGAGGTTTTCTCCCTCCCAGAATTTAGCTTTAACGAATCAACTTTTTCTACGTGTTTTCTCTTATTTTGAGTGACATTCACTGTATAAATACTAACTTACTGTAATAATCCTACTAAATTTTCTAACTCTTCCAAATATACCGAAAACCAAGTTCATAATGCCCTCATTCTGTCATATTTGCTTGAAATGTGTATTTGTGAATTAGGTGGTTTCACTCTTACTGGATAAAGTATAAAAAATAGAGCTTTGGTTCCTCATTGTTCAGCCAGCTTCATCCTATTAATACTTAAAAATAAAAAAAAAATAAAGCTAATGGTGTCAAGAATGGAAATTGCCTAAGAGGTATGTTAATATTATTTTCCTTATCATTCTGTTTTAAAGATATTCTATTTTATTGGCTTAATAATACTTTTTACCTTCAGTGCCAATGGAATTTTTGTAAGAAATTTAAAGTCTTTGAAACACAACTAAATAAATTGAAAATAATTGAAAGATGAGGCCAACGAATGGCAAACGGCACATATCCATCTGCTGTGTTTCTGCTAAGCCATCCAGGATGAGCGAGGCCCTGTATATTCCACAGCAGTGGGTCAATGATATATTAATTCCATGCCAAAAATACCAAAATGCAGATTCTTGACCTTCAATAGCAGAACATGATGTGGGATGTTCTGGCCACCACGTCAGAAGTAAATGACCCAGGACAGATTTATGTTTTGCAGTACAGTATGTCCCAACAGAGGAGCAACTGTATATCTTTTGAATGATGCTCTTTGTCATGAAAGACAGGCTAGCTTGATTGTATGTCGAGTGTTGTATGGGGAAACTAGGTGGATGAAAGCATTTAATAGCAACAAGCTATTTAAGAAGTAATATGAGTACGTTAGGGTTTTACGGTCATCCACCTCCATCTTCTATGGGTTAGGGTAAACAAAAAAGAAATAGTCATTATTCCCTGTTTGAAAGACAGATGACCCGGGTACTTATCATTCACTAAGATACATGCATTCAAGTCTATGAGGGTACGCCTAAACAGCCGGCAGCAGTAAGCCTCTCAGCCCGGATCAACAGAGATGGATTCATGCTCCCACACTAAAAATAGCTATGTACAGGTTGTGGCTCTGAAGCCACCGGTCCTCACCCCCAAGGCTTCATAGCCCAAGCTCCAGTCTGAGCCAAAGTGCTGTCTGCACAGCTCTTTTTAGTGCAGTAGTTCAAGCCCCGTGCACCTGAACTGGGAGGCTCCCCGTCACAGGCTGCGTAGATGTACCCGGAGCATTATATGGGCAAAGGAGTGACCGTCTTCCAACTGAAGTCAATGGCAAAACTCCCAGTGATTTCAGGTTGGCTGGATCAGGCCCTTAATGAGTCAGTCCCTTTGTGACTGTTGGGAAAGCTAGGAAACGTGGATTATAGGGTCTGACGTTGGAGCCCGTCCAGTCGACTCTGGCAGGCCATAAGATTGATGAGTAGCTTGGGGAGCAGTGTAACTGTGGTGGTTCCTAATGGCTTCTTTCTTATATATACACACAACTGAGCCACAAAGATTTTTTTGTGGCAAAGGCGTGCTGGGGAGCGGCTCGATAGGCATCGTTTCCAGGAGTGGTGGCTGGAGCCATGATACCTAGCGAGGTGTTAGTGTTGGCTAGCCACCAGGGGCTACAGCTACAGCCATCGCTCTCACCAGTGAAGACTGCTGGCAGGCCAGGTTTCTGGGCGTGGCCCTGCCCCACTCTGACAGGACAGTCTGCAGTGGTGGCCCCAGAACAGCTGTGCTGCTGCTGTGTGGCTCAAGAAAGGATTCTGCCCTCTTTCTACATACCTACTCAGGGTGCTTCCCTTTGCCAAATCAGCCTTCTTGAGCTTGTTGGTGTTGGGGGAAGATTTTCACTTACATGGTTTTTTATGGTACCCATCACTGAGTCTCGAAGGGCTCAGTCCTGCTCCCATTGAAGTCAATGCCAAAACGGCCATTGATGCTAATGGTGCAACTGGGGTTTAAGTGACTCATGAGTTTGTCCAAGGTCTCTCTCCATTGGGATGAATTTCACCCTTTCTGAATAAAGTACTGGGTGTGAGAAGAACATGACAATGGGCGGATATTTTTAACAGCAGCTCTATTCCTAAATATTGAATTTTCTTTTATAGCTACCATGAAGCCCAAAATAGAAAGTGAATGATGTTAAATAAGAGTAGAATAGATATAATAAGAAATTCTTTACAGTTCTATAGCACCTCTATTTGGGGAAATCTCAGACTTATATAAGATATATATATATATATCTGTCAGGAGATAGAGCCTAATAAGTTGTGTAAAAAACACACTAGAAGTCAGATTCTTTTCTGCAAATAATTGAGCAATTTTTATAATGAATATGACTTATATACAGAGTGTTTAAAGAAATGTTTCAAGTTATTAGCTTTCTGAATTGAAGATCATTGCCACAAGAGAAGGAAATGGATGGTTTGCCTTTTTGGCCATTTACCAAATTCACTCGCTATTGTTATTTAAAATTTCTACAAGAATTGAAATAAGCCAAGTTATTTTTCTTGAAATCATTCCTACCACGCCAATAGAAAAGATCAGATTGTATTGTTTATGGTGAAGTGCTGTATTTGGTCAGTTTATATCTGATTATATATCCTCTAGACCGCTTTGCTAAACATATAAAACAAGACAAAAGCAAATGTTTTATGTACTTTAAAAATGTAGCATGGAAATATACAACACTGAAGAAAAGAAGGCCTCAACTAAAACTGTTAACGGAAACACACTTTAATCTTTCTGTCTCTTTAATACAGAACAGGAGTCTAAAAATATATCTTTATTATTATTTCTAGTGTGCCAACTAATTAAAAAAAAAAGCTTATTTACCGGCTACAGAAACTAATGTTCACAGCTTTCTAAACAGATGAAGATTAATAATATTGGGTTTATGACTAAGATATTAAATCGCTGATTTGGGAAAACATGTTTGCTATATGTATTGTTTTTTCAAGACACCTGTTCAGTGTGGCTCGTTAAGGATGTGAGTGAGCAAGGCAGCTGCTCAGGAGCCTACATACCTCCATGTGTCAAGGTCTCTCTTCAACTCCTGTAGAACTAGAGCAGAGGGAACCATTGAAAGCTATATAGATCACACTTCAATGCATTCAGAGGTCCCAAATCCTTCAGAAGGGGACTTGGCAGGGATGCTGTCACTGTGTTAGCTGATAGGTGTAAATCTCCACCTATAAATTGGAATAAGGGCGACAGTGGGTTGTTATAACCCAACAGCCTTTCCATGGGTTGGGAGGGCTTGATTTCCTTGTGGAAGGGTGAATTTTACTCAGAATGCATTTGCAATACAGCCTTACAAACAAACCCTTGTACATTGTGGTTTATAGACTCTAGCATGATTGTTCAGAGTCCTTTCATAACTGAAATGGAAACAGCTCCTTAACTACTGAGGCACAGGAAGGGAATTCTAATTTTTACTTACAAGCGCAGCCACAAATCCAGAATAGGTCAAAATACCAAAAGTCATTCATGCTTGGAAAACTTTTAGACTAATAATAAAAAAACCTCATTAGAAAAAACGACCACATACGATACTCTCTCATAACTCACTGAGAAATAAATTAGCTGTTTATGCTTGGGCTGCTAGGGTAAATTGGACAATCAAGAGTCTCTTACAAAGCCCTAGCCAAAGCCTGAGAAGATAATAAATCATTAGTACCCCAAAACACATATTTTCCCTTTTCTGGACCACTATCTTAAGGACGAGTCATTGTTCAGCTCACTCAGACGCCAGAAAGCATCCTCAAATGATTTATTTTCTGTTGGGCTGCATTTTTATAAAGGAAGTTGTTAAAAGGGTGGAGTGATTTAGCTATGTGAGCAATAGCAAAAGTGAATCCACCCTTTATAAGCATCACCTGATATGATAGGCACCAAATCATAAAACAGTTGTTGGATAAGCAGAATAATTTTATATACTCGGCTAGATATTCACAGTAGTTGCACATGGCTGGCATTGACTCTGATCGACATTAAGATCTGCCTCACACAGCTGTATTTCTTTCTCTTTCTCTTTAAGTGCCCGGCCATGAATTGTCAGTGTGGAAGCACTTTCAGTCCCTTTGTGATAGCAACTCCCAGTGCCTCTTCCAAAGGATTCTTCTCCTCCCTCTCCCCCCCCCAATTTTGCAGCTCATTCAGCAAGTTGAAAATAGGCAAGACAAAAATCTCCACTGCTAAGCTTGTTGGATCTTTCACTTTGTGCAAGATGGGCCCAAGCACCATCTTTAATAGCTGAAAAGCATGTGGGGCTGTTAGCGCCAGCATGGCATCCTGTGTCACTGAACTGTAGCTATTGTGATGGCTGCCCCCAGGGTTTGTTGAGTGGACTGCAAATGTGAGCCAATGTGCCTGAAAGAAACCTGGGTTGCCTTCCACTCTGCTGGAGGGGAGGAGGACCCTTATCCTAGTGAGCTATGAGGGGGTCAAAACTGTCACTAGACAGGTGGCCCATCTTGAGGGAGGTCTGGGCAGAGGCATGGAGAAGAGAATCGACAGCGCTTGGGAAGACATATCTGATGGCTATGTGTGTGGGGAGGGAACTCAGGACTCATGGGGGTAGGAATGGCCCCCTGACACTGCTGATGATCTGTGGAGTCAGGGCTCCATTTTGCCAGCCCTAAACACTGCTCAGAGAAGTATTACATACAAATAAGAGGTTTTCCATCTGCCTTCTGCCAACCCCAATCTGGAAAAAATAAAAATATCATCCCCAAACAGAGAAACAAGCTGGGGTGAAGACATATTGTGTAAATGGACAGCAGGTTGCATGGGATTGTATCTGCCCTTTGGGTGTTCAAAGACATGCGAAAAGAAGATCTACTGCAGGAAAACTGCAGTGTCTCCTGGCCCTTTATCACTTGCAGGAGAAAGGGCTAGTGGCAAAACAGAACAGCCAGGGACAGCAAGATGAAGGAAAGGAGAATCTTATTTCCCATGGATCTCAACTTATTTGAGCTCTTCCCCAAGAATTGTGTAGCAATGCAGGCCAGGAACACTCCCTGCTCCGCTCTGCCGCTAACGTCTTGGCCCTGCTCAGCCCTCCTCCACAACGTAGTGTCAACAGCAATTGAGGATACGGATCTCACCGTAACTTCTGAGCTGCCATAGGAGGTGATTATGTTGTCATTGCTCACACCACACATCCAACAGCACCCCTCCACACCAACCTCCAGCTCCTGAGTTGAGGCTGCTGGGAGGATCCTCAGTTAGCTGGTTAAGCTAGGTGCATGGCCTCTTTATGCTTTTGGAGCAGCACTAAGGGACCCAGAGTCTTACCCATAGTTGTTAGCAATATGTTAGGTATAGATATGAATATTGGGAAGACTTTACTACAAGCCCAGCTATGGTAAGATGATGTCTCTCCATAATATACATATAAAACCTGTCCAAGTCATGCCAGGGCACAGAGGTGTTGTACTGTACAGTAGCTGCCATATTCATCCTTTACTTTTCAGGCTAGGATCAGGTTTCTGCCACACACAGCTGCCTTAGTGCCACAGGACTCATTTCCCAAACACACTGGATTCAGAAAGATCACAGGCAGAGGCATGGCTGCATTTGAAGTTGGTAGGTAAAAAAAACTGTAAAATCTGGCTCATCCATTTAATAAAGCAAAGCTTCTTTTAGGCACTCATCCCATTTGCCTCGCTCAGGGTGGAGAGAGAGAGAGAAAGAAGAAGGAGTCTGTGGTGTGGTGGAGCTAGTTATTTTAAGAATTATTGTGTTTGGAGGAGACTAAAAAAAAATAGATGGAAAAAGAAGAGGAATGAGAGGGGGAAGGGATAAACTAGTAAGATGGAGGAACAAAGAAAGAAGTCAATCCCTGGTTGAGAACTACTGTTTTATTAGACCAATTTATGTTGGTGAAAGAGACAAGCTTTCAAGAGCTCTTCTTCAGGTCTGGAAAAGGTACAGAATGTCACAACTAAGTACAAGGAGGAACAGATTGTTAAGCATAAGTAGTTAGCACACATTGCAAGAAACCATTCAAGGTTAACACTTCTGCAGCTGAAGAAAAAAAGGAGGACGGTGGGTTACTGATTGTTGTCGTGAGCCATAAAACCAGAGTCTTTATGAGTCCAAGCTTTTTGAAGTTGTGTAGATTTCCTCTGAGGATGAGGACTAAGAGGTCAGATATGGAGTGATCACCCACCATGGTGCTCAAAGAGCCTGGGACCAACATAGCTACAAAAGTGCAAATTGAACTACATTTAGTCAGACACAGCTTGACACTTAAAATCAGTCTCTGACTGGCAAAAAAAAAAAAAAGGAGACAAGAAACCTAACATCCATTGTCCATGGATGTCTGTGTAGGCAGATAGTCCATCCATTTTATCTGCCCAATAACCTTTCACTGTTATTGCAATAGTCTAATTTGCTTACCTTTCTGTTCCAGAAAGTGCAAAGCTCTGCCATTTGACCTAAGAATTCCCATTCTTTGCTGGAAGCTAAACGGGCCATATCATGCTACAGTTTTCAAACACAAGTCAAGCCTTGATTCCAGTGGGGAAGCTCTGCTTAAAACTGATGGTGCATGAAGACCCACTTTACTCTAGGGACAGAAATAGTCCAGACCCCTCTTCATCACCAGGACGCACTTCAGGAGCCAGCACCAATGAGTAAAGAAGACAAGACTCATCTGTTCTTTGAATCTTGTGGTCACCAAGGGAGACCCATCTAAGACTCAGATCTATCAGAATTTCCTGTTCAGATATTTGGGATAGATTAGACTATCTCACGCTAGAAATGCTGGTTCTTTGAACATTCCTATACTGAGTTCCGAATACTAGATTTTTTTCAGTTGGGCGTTTTTTTGTCTTTTTTTAGCATACGTTTGGCATGATTTTGAGGGTGATATTGTACAGATTTGGGGAAATAAAATCACTTAGGTCTACGACATACCATAAATTATTAACAGAGACACAGGATCTAATTTAACTATAACCTCCATTCCTCCAAAGAAAGTCTCCTACATGCCATCCCCAAATGCAGAGGTCGAGTGGCATTCTTACTTCCTTTACTCCCCTCTCAGACATGCAGTCCAAGACACAATTTAGCCCTTACACATTAAACACAGGGCCAGATTTTTCCACTCTTACTCAAATTCAGACCCTGCTTGACTCCATGAGCAGGGTCACTGATTTAATGGGGCTACTCACAGAGCAAAATCTGACTCTACATAATGGTGGCAGCACACACTGTAGAAATAGCAGGAAGTTTACAATCAGCACTACTGTGGCAACGGCAGCAACCTTTTGCACTCTCATAAGAACAGCCATACTGGGTCACACCAATGATTCATTTAGCCCAGTATCCTGTCTTCTGACAGTGGCCAATGCAAGATGCTTCCAAGGGAATGACTAGAACAGGTAATCATCAAGTGATCCATCCCATCAGCCCTTCCCAGCCTCTAGCAAACAGCAACCCTGGCTCTCCTGGCTAATAGCCATTGATGGACCTATCCTCCATGAACTTTTCTAGTTCTCTTTTGAACCCCATTATAGTCTTGGCCATCACAACATCCTATGGCAAGGAGTTCCACAGGTTGACTATGTGTTGTGTGAAGAAATACTTCCTTTTGTTTGCTTTAAATCTGCTGCCTAATAATTTCATTTAATGACCCCTATTTTTAATGTTATAAGAGGGAGTGAACAACCCTTCCTTATTTACTTTCTCTACACCAGTCATGATTTATAAACCTCTATCATGTTCCCCCTTAGTCATCTCTTTTCCAAGCTGGCAAGTCCTAGTCTTATTAATCTCTCCTCGTATGGAAGCTTTTCCATACCCCTAATAATTTTGGCTGCCCTTTTCTGTTCCTTTTCCAATTCCGTTTTTTGTTTGTTTGTTTTTGAGATGGGGAGACCAGATCTGCATGCAGTATTCAAGATGTGGGCATATCAGGACAATACGATATTTTCAGTCTTACTGTCTAACCCATGCCTAATGATTCCCAACATTCTTAGCTTTTTTGACTGCCGCTGCACGTTGAGTGGATGTTTTCAGAGGACTAGCCACAATGACTCCAAGATCTCTTTCTTGAGTGGTAACAGCTAATTTAGACCCCATCATTTTATATGTATAGTTTGGATTATGTTTTCCAAGGTGCATTTCTTTGCATTCATCAATTTTAAATTGCATCTGCCATTTTATTGCCAATTCACCCCATTTTGTGAGATCCCCTTGTAACTTCTCACAGTCTGCTTTGAACTTAACTATCTTGAGTGTTTTTGTATCCTTTGCAAATTTTGCCACCTCACTTTTTTCAGATCATTTATGAATATGTTGAATAGTACTGGTCCCAATACTGGTCCCCCAGACTCTGGGGGACGCCACCCTTTACCTCTTGCCACTCTGAAAACTGACCCTTTATTCCTGCACTTTGTTTCCTATCTTTTATCCAGTTACTGATACAGGGGAGGACCTACCCTTTTTTTCCATGATCACTTACTTTGCTTAAGAGTCTTTGGTGAGGGACTTTGTCAAAGGCAAACTAGCATCACAGGCCATGCAAGGTATTGTAATCAGGAGTCTATGCCTTATCTCAGAGGCCCCACCATAGGACTCCTACTTTTTTCTAACAGCATCTACTTTCTTTCCCTTGATAATTTCAATAGCTATCTTAGTGTTTGCCTCTGCAGAGGGGCTTCTCTTATATTTTATCTTTCCTTCAACAGTATTGAGTGTCTGCTCTGTATAATAAAAGAAATCAAGAGGATATGGCCAGGCTCTTAGTAGTCCCTCTGGCTGTGATATCTCACACTCTTAAGACTGCTCTTTGCACTTTTTTTCTTTGCTGCAATACTTGCCACTCAGCCCTGAGGTCCCTAGCCCCAAGTCATCTACCAAGTCGTCAGATCTCCTATTAGATTAGCAAAATCTAAAAGAACATGAGACATATCATCTCAAGGCATAAGTGAGCCTAGTTCCATTGAAGACATCGTATTATACTGACTTACTGTAGTTGAGAATCTGGCCCTGTGTTTTTTCAACATTTACATGTTCACAGCTTATGAATTTTGATACAATTTGCTAAGGACATTATTGAATTGAAATCTCAGACAATAGCAAACTGCCAGTAATGTTATTCTGAAATCTTGCAATGATAGGACATTAAAGATATTTAGTGTTCTCTGTGCAAAGGTTTGCTAATTTTGCAATGTTTCAACTTTCCCAGCTTTTTCTGTGGCTTTTTCTCAAAGCGAAACTCAGAGGATTAACACAGCTCTAGTCATGATACTCTGTGTTTACCAAGTGACTGTTGGTTAAAGGGAGAAAAGTGGACAACTTCAAACTTTCATTTCAATGCTACTTAGAGAACAAACATCGACTGGCAGGGTAAGAACCAAAAAAAAGAAAAGAAGCTTTCTAAGCATTGTGGAATAAATCAAAAGGTTCCAGTGAAAGTCTTTGAATGTTAGCAAAACTGCTTAATCTAGGATTTCAAGGGATGATCAAAACTATTTTCAATTATTCCTGACTTGTACTCGTATCATGCCAGAATGAGCCAGGGTCTTTTTTTCCCCTAGCACCTTCCTTTATTTAGAGGAAATTAAAAAGAAAGAAGCTGATTTCAATTGTCAGCATCCCAACGTGTGGGGAAGTGGGACTTCAGTTTTTCCTCTAGAAAGTACTGAATAGTGCCAAAAAAAGTTGGCAAGCTCTTCACTAATAAAAGGGGAGAAAAACCATAATAGAATATTTGCTGAAATTGGACTTTTGTTATCTGTGCTGCTACAGGAACAGGATCTATTGTGAAGAGAGCACGTCTGATTCAGAACGTGGCATGAATATCTGCATGATAACACATTAGGTGCTAAAGAGAACCCTCCGACTGATCACAAAACAAGAAGAGAGTTGTAACCGAGCTTGGGAAAACATGACACTGAACACATCTTCTCCCATGCCAAAAGCCGCACTTAGATTCCACAGTGCATCTGCTTTGAATGCATCTTTTGTGTTACAGGTGGTGCTGACATTTGACTAAAGAATCAGACCCAGAAGTAGAGGGGTACAGGTTAAATACCTCAAATCTCTAAATGTGAATTACAAGTCCCAAAGGGACAACAACAGGATATAACTTGCTATCTGGCTAATTCGCCTTTGAGAATTAATGCCTTTTGCGAATAACTGCATGACAAAATATATTGGTGAGAGGCAATTTTACTGCTATAAACTACCCATTTGCATCTTAAAGAGGACAAGCTGCTGCGGATCCCAGAATTTCTGTGTTAGATATCAGAGGCTCAAAGATCCAAAAGCTCTTGTAAACTTTCAGCTTTACAAATGACCAAAGTTCAAATGAATGATATTTTACTGAATTGCTAAGAATGTTAATTAGTCATTTAAATAAATGTTTATTCACTTAGAGGTAAGAGACTGTAAATTGCAAGTATAAAGTGGGCAAGATCTTGTGATGTAACATGGTAAGGGGTGAATTAAGTCAGCATGACTGAGGCTCGACTGAGCTATGCCATTTTACACCACCTAAGGATCTATTTATATTTTTTTAAACACACACACACACCTACCCTCGTGTTTCCCTCCTGTAGCATCTGACAGAAGGATTCTGTGAAAACTTTCCTTGAAATAATTTTTTACCTGCACTGCAAATATAGAGCTGGTCCTCTGACATGCCTAAACAAATCATCCACACTTGTTATTTTAAGGGCTCAAGCCTGTTAACATTAAAATGAAGGGGTCTTTTATCATTAACTACGATGACAGCAGGATTGGGAACAAATGTCAAAGACCCATGCAATGCACACTAAAAAAATATCATACAAAAACGTAACAGCAGCTTAATCACAAACAGTTGTTTACTTTGTATGTTCAAATTCCCTATGTGTTTTATCACTGGCCAAGAAAGGAAGTGAACACTGGGTGTGGGGGAGATGAAAGTGGGGTGGAGGTAAGCAAACAAACCCATAGATAATAATAATATCCCACATTAACTTTTTATGAAGAAATGTAAAATAGTCACATCAAAACAATCACTAAATATTTTCAATACTTGAGCAAGCTTTTTCTAAGAGCTTAGATGGAGTGACTATCTGAATAAACAACTTGAGTTGTTATAAGAGCCTCTGTACTTTACACATTTCTGCGGGTACAGAACAGGCTACCTCACAGTTAGAAATATCCTGTGGTGCAAAATGTATCATATGTATTTTATACAAACTTCCTCTAAATAGCTTCAGCATAGCCGGAAGAAAAAATGACTGTAACAGTATAGCTTGTGGCAATCAGCACAAAAATCATTTCATTTACACTACCTAAAAATCTCTCTCGCAATACATAAGGGCCTAAAAGCTCCTATTTCAGCTAGAGATGGCCCCAAACCAAAGCCCTGTGCCAAGCACCCTGAAACTTTGGAGGGTGTAAGAATCTGAACCCGGATCAAAATTGCATGGCTGGTCAGGATCTTCATGGACTTGATCCAAAGTTCACTGACGTTGCTGTGGGTGAAATCCTGGCCGCACTAAATTGAATGGAAAGACTCCCACTGAACTGAATTGAGCCCTGAGTCTGACCTTATATAAAGAGACCACCCCAAAACTCTAGATCCAGTCAGCCTTTCACTTTGGAGAAGTCAAAAATCTAAATCTGAATTTTGTGACGTGAGATCATCTTTCACCCCAACACTACCTTACCTTGGCTATTGACATAGACTTTGCACCACAGCTTTTACACACGCAAACTGTCGTCAATATGGCACTGCTGATCAGTCTAGAGGTATTTCACGATTCATGTGTCCTCTTCAAATATGACTGCTGACACTGATTGTCAGACACTGATTGTCCAAAGGTGGATTTTGGTAAATTGTTTGGGCCTTTTTCATTATTTGACAGCAACGTACAAACCTCCAACAGAGTGCAGCTAGGACCCCATCACTAAAACGCACACACACCTCTACCTTTATATTCATTACATTCAGTAGACGAGGGAAAATGGGTAAGGGATTAGGATTATAAAATAAAGCACCTTTGGGGAAAGGAAGAGAGGAGAGATCAGTGTGGATGGCGATGAGGTAGAAATAAGGGGCCAAACTTCCCTCTGCACTCGGAGAGCCAAGTTGCCATTTCAACAGCAGCCTCTCTCAGTCTGAGCTCCTTTTACCCACTTTTTAGTGTGCAAGTTGTGTTCAGCAGGCAATGTCACTTTATACAGAAGACAATGAGTTGAGAACAGCTGTGAGGCTATAAACTGCTGCTGAAAGGATTTTGTAGGACAGCGGTTCCCAAAATTTTTACTCAGGTGACCCACCTACTGCATTTCATTCTTTTTTGCAATCTAGCCCAGGTCCAAATTCATGGGGGGGCCCTAAACATCATAGGCCAGCACCCTTTGCCTCCTCGTCTCGCCGAGGGGGTGCCGACCACCCACAGCAGCATTCTCTATCCCACCAACTCTAATCCTGGCCTGGTGTGTAGGAAAGGCCCGGCGGGACAGTAGGGGAGAGATGGGGGACAGTGAGTCCACCCTACCTCATTTAACAGTGGCAGCTACTCTCCGTGTCATGATGGAGGGGTGGCCAGTTCAAACCTGAGCGACACGGTGACCCCATGCATCAAGGGGCAATACATGGAGTGGGAGGCTGGGCCCAGCCCCAAGAGACAGAAGCCACCACTGTGGGATGAGGTGGCTCACTCTCCAACCTCCCCCTGAGGTATCTCATTAACACCGGGCCTGCAACCAATCATCAGTTTTCTTATAACCCTCTGCTGGGTCAGGACCAACCACTTGGGAAACACTACTATAAGGCAGGAGTGGGGAGGATCAGGGGCTAGTCTAGGGCACCTGAAACAGAATGAAAAAGCATTAAAAAATTAGCATACACAACAATATTTGAAATAGTTGCTAAAAAGGTCTCTATTGCTGTCCCCCACACTATTTTTTCTCTCCTTTCAGCAGGAGCTATTTGTCTCTGTGGAGAGATACCTACACAAACTCCTTTTAATCTTTAAAAAAGAATTAAATGTGAAATTAATAAGTCTACTGCCAATGTAAGACACACCAGGGTATGAATTAATAGGCTAGGGGTGCATAGTGGATAAAGCCATAAGGCCGAAGTCACCTGAGGTGTGCATCAATAACAATACACTTTTCACAAGTAAATCAAGACAGCTAGCATTTCAAATAGTGATGACTCTACAAACCAAGAATTATTCATTAACATTATCTGGTGAACAACAGAGAGCTAAGAAAGTCATAAGCTGCTCACGAACAATTTGCAAATATTACATTACAGATAAAAGGGGCTACATTACTAAATAAGAATTATCCACTCAGCTCTAGTAAGTAGCTTACAAGTTAGACTGCATAGTAAATATGGTCTAGAAATACATAAACAAGAAAAACTACACCACTAATTGAAGTGTAAACTGTAGCATTAGGCATTTTCCCACTGTTATTGTCTATTCACATGTGCTGTGGTTATGTGCAGATTGCTGTAAATCGAGTATCATAACTATAAGGCTTAGATTTCTAAGCCACTTAAGAGAATTGAGTGTCCAAATCCCTTTCAAAATATCATCCTAAACCTATTCGTTTCCTTTTAAAAATGTTCTCAAACAAAGAGACATTCAATCTGGCTGTTTTAACAATCAATATTAAAGTCCTTAGCTTCCCGCTACCCTCTTTTCTAGTACCTTGGTAGTTCAGGCAAATATAACATTTTTTTTAACAGTCTTTCATAAAAACAGATGAAAGTGTTGTTGGATTTTCTTTTGAGTCACTAATGATCTTAATCAGCCCCTAAGAAACCTTTGGAAAAGTGGAGAAAATCTGAAATTCTTCAAACCCCCCACCCCCGCCCTCTCACCCTTGCTCGCTATTGTAAAGAACCACGTCAACCGAATATTATAAGATTCTTCTTGGTATTTATCAGTGTGTTTATGCTTCAATCCAAACACATTTGAGTGGATGCAAAAGATCAACAGAACACAACCGTTAGATCTGATGAGAATGGTAAAGCTTAGCGGAGCTTGTCAGTCAAGAGCTTTGCTCACTGGAGTGGATCAATGACTTTCTGAACCTCATCTGAGTTGTCCAAGGATCAGTTTCCCTGGTGATGGGGAGCTTAGCCACTTGAGAGAGAGAGAGACTTAGCTAGATACACTCTATTTTGTCCTGAATTGCAAAAATACAACCAAGAACATTTACATTCTATTTTGTCCTGAATTGCAAGAATATAACCAAGAACCTTATTGGTCAGGTTTGCTTAACTTTTACTAAAAAAATGATGATCCTGACCTCATAAGCAAAAACTGCCCCTTTATAGGAAGACGCTGGGAGAGTTAAGGAGCAGAGAAAGGGATAGAAATAAATAGGCAAGTAAACAGGATACAGCATTTAGTAACAAAAACATAGTGAGAATCTGATCTTGGTGATTCCTGGCTAAATTTGGAGTGACTCTATTGAGTCTAGATTTACCTAAATTGAAACTGAGTTCAGTTGTTTGTGAGCTTGAAATATGCGTGTGGGATTTTAAGTGATGCAATTTATAGCAGTAATACAAAAATATTTCCGTTTGGGACCCAATCCAGCTTCCCTTGAAGTCACTTAGATTTTTAACATCAATTTCAAAAGGAGCGGAAACTGTCCAGATTTTTTTTTTTGCATGAATTTGAGCCATTGCAATCATTGCACTCTGACAAGGAGAAATACAAAGCTGGCTTAATGCATGACCCAGACATCCTCATCAAACATACGACAATCTCAGCTGATAAGTATTAATTCAATAGACTGAAGGACCTACACAGCAGCATACGACCAGGTGAGATGAAAGAAAAAAACTAACAAAGGTAGACAAAAATTTCTCCCTACATTGAGGGTAGATTGCTGAGGTCAAGCAGTAAGTAAATTCTCCATTCCTCTCATACAGAACCCAGCAATGAAATGAAAAAAAGAATGGATCAAATCACTGTGCTATAGTCCAATAGACCAATGCTTAAGCCATTGTAAGATGCCTTCTCCATGGCATAACAATGAGGTTTTCAGCACTTCTGAATGAACATTCTCTCCTGGATAAGGGAGGAAAGGTGCTTGCAGTCCTTAGCAAGTGCTTACTTCAATTACTATGCACACTGATGGGATTTACCCCTCTACAGGGGGCCAAATTACACTATCGCACATAGTCTTCGGTGCTGGCTGTTTACACAAGGGTGAATTTCAGCCACAGTGAATTATTTTCGGTTACATGTGTCAAATGGACATGGGTGATCTTCAGAGCCTCTCAAATTTAAAATATTTGGGGAAAAAACAACCATTAAAATTGTTTTCCCCTCCTTCTCCAAACCTCTCCCACAGGGGTCTGATATGGTTCTATGACTGCCTGTAATAAGCCTGTAATGATTTCAAGGTAACTCCACTCATCCTTCAGACTCAAAGGTAACACAGTAACTCTGGATTTACCCCTGTGTGAGATCAGAATGGGGTCCAATACCAAAAAGCATGCTATAATCTTGTCAATGAAGAACACTGGCGTTTTTTTCATGTGTGGGTAGTAGAGAATTTACATAGTCATCATTAGTCTTCACAGTTCTTACAGACTCTTTTCTATTAACTTAAGATGTGAAACTTATAAACTGACAAAAGCAGACTTATTAATGAAATGGAGGAAGCAGGAAAAGCAGTCTAAATTCGTGCAAGCCCACTTCAACTCCACCTCCTCTGCAGTAACACTCAAAATGGTAATCAGGACAACTTAAAAACATTTGTCTGAAATAATAGCAATGATCTTGAGGGAAAATATTTCCTAGCCTTCTTATGAAAACAACAACTATCTCAAAAGGAGATCGCTACCCCAGGTCTGTAGACAATCACTGTACCAACTCGAACAAAAACGGCATTCCCCAAATGGTCCCACTGCCTCCTACGCAGAAAATAATTACCATCCCACACTTCTGCACTCAAGAGCAAAGAGTATGGTGAGATGAGAACACACAGAGAATCTGCTAAAATACAAATCTATGCTTATTTCTGTAGCCAGACAGAAACCTGCGTTTGGCATTGCAGACATTTCAAAATAATTTTTGTACAATTGTTATCAGTACTGCTCATGAAGACCCCAAGCCAATCACCTAAACTTCAAAATGGTAACACCGTCTGACGCTGATGATCTTGACTTTCAAGGTCAGCAAGTATATTACGGATTGGTCTTGTTTCCTAACGAGTAGCACATATTAATTTGATCACGGCAGGGGAAACGCATGTACTTCATGTGCCCTTTGGAAAGGCTGGTTTCAGTGAAGGCCCTGAGAAGTGAATGGATGACAGGATCTATGACATAAAAGGTTAATTCATGGCATTTTAAAAAAATTATATTAATTGAGCGACTTGGGAAATATTCTAACTGGGTTTGTTCTTGGTAACTAACTTGGTATAGTGGCTATTAGACATCTACAGCCAAGCTGTAACAACAGTGCTATATTTGTAGACATGTACAGACATAGTATAATAAACAACAAAGTAATAAAAGCCTTGCAAATCCCAAACACTTCAATTATGTGACTGTATTTTAGGATAAATGAAGTTTATTGGACCTCTAATTTCATCTATCCAGATACCAAACACTATGTAATGAAAGCCATTATTGTAGTCAAATGAGTGACTTTGTTCATAATCTCAGTAACAAAGTAGACTTTATGTTGTCTCATATTTCAAACATTGGTAATATTCTTGAACTTCTCTGGTCTGTAATACGATTAAAAGTCAACCGCGTCTCCATAATTTCTCCCATTCAAAATGATCTACTCAGTGTATTCACAAACATGTCAATCATCCACTTCCACAAAGAAAAAAAAAATAACCCCCTCATTAATCCACCTCTCTCATTAGCCAGGATTTTAAAAAAACGGTCAAAATGAGTGGCCCCGTGCCCAGAAAAACAATGAGATCAATAATCCAAATAGACTTAACAAGCCCCTTGATAAAGAATCATTTTTCTACTTCTCCTACAGAATGTTCCAAAACAAGAATTTAACAAACAAACAAAAATACTGAGAATGTCAGATCTCCCAGGAGAATTTATTTTGCTGTATTTTTTGGTAAATAGGAACTCTTCCCCTATATTAATTGACATTTGCCATCTGCTATAGTAGTTATACTTGAAATCACAAACTGTATCAGTGATTAGGCTGGAAGAGTCAAAAAAGTTTCATTAACATTTCTAGTATCTCATTTCACTCATGAGCAGTTTAAAATTATGGCATTTGTATTCTGATGCAAAGTCAATATTCTTTTTTAAAGTGTTTTATTTTGCCGATTCAGGTTGTTTACACCGTTATCTTGACACAAATAGTTACAATTTAAAACTAAGAAAAAATGGGTTCCTTGTTTTGGGGTGTTGTTTCTTTTATAAACTAAAATATTATTTGGAAAAAAACAAACAAAAAACTGGTGTGTGTTTCTCTAGAGATACAAAAAGAATAAATATTTATAAGTACCTTTCAACCCAAAGCACCTAAATTCTACAGGGATCACTTCAGCCACCAACAAAATGCATCCACCTCAGGGGTGGAACGAGGCGAATGTTTAGCAGCGCACAGCAACAACGGGCAACAGTTTAGGGAAGAAAACGAAGAACACAACATCCAGTTGAAATTACAGGAGGCTGAATGTAATTACTAATCTGGCAGTCCAGGCAGAGCAGTTCTTGGGTTGGGTAGCACATGCTACATCCACTGTGGATGCAAAAACATGCTTTGTTTTAGAAGCCTGCCAGCTAGCCTCTACTTCCAGCTGACAAAAACCACACAGTGGCAGGGGAAGGGAACTGCTACATACAGCTCCCTCTAGTGCTGCCACCCATGTTTACCATGGAGATTAAAGCAGCAACATCCAAGAGAGACTCTGCTGCTGTCAAAGAAGGCGGAAAGAGGGGGAAGTTGACTGGACAGGCAGAATCAGCCCTTCAGCGCTAATAGGGAAATAGAGCCCAGGAAGAGCTTGTTTGTGAGGAAAGGCAACAGAGCACAGAAGGAGAAATCTGAGGGAGGCGCTTGAATAAGCACCGGGAAAGAGTTTGCAGAAGATGGTTAGGCAGTTTGGAAGGCAAAGAGAATTGAGGTGATGAAAAGTGGGAGGAGAACAGAACCTTCAGGGGGAAGGAGGCAGAAAACCTGGAAGCTTCAGAAAGGCGTGTGCAGTTGGGAGTTGCACAGTGAGAAATGGCGACCCACGGCCCTTCTGCAAACTCTTTTATTGGGTGGGGAAGGAGGAAGGGAGGGTGAAGGGGGTGTTACAACGTCAACCTCTAGCAATTACCCAAACTAGAACCCAGCCAGAAGAGGGGCACTAGCAGCCCTGGTCTACTGAAAAGTGCCATGGACAAGAATGACTATATTTTTCTCTCTCAATCTCCCTATAAAACAAAAATGAGCATTTAAAAAAATAAGCAAACAAGAAAAGAAAGATGTCTCACACACTCACAACAGAATTCCAATCAGAGTAGCATTTGGCCTCATCTTAGCAGTTGCCAACTTCTGATAACCTGACTCAGATCTTATTTTATCAGTAGCCCTACTGATTTAATGCTCTATATCCAAAAAGACAAAGGTGCAGCCATGAATTTTGAAAATATGAAGTCCTATTATTTTGCATTGCAAATAGCTGCATAAAACTATGCATAAAACTAAGGCGTCCTATAGCACCCATTTTTTTTAATCTGGGTGGGCCGTTCTGCCAGCCTTCATAAATGCACGCATTTACCAGGAAAAAATAAACTCTTTTCATTTTATTTTGTAGAGAAAGTATTCCACTGATTTGGTCACTCTTTTCCACAGGTGAGCTCTGGAAAGAAGCGATCAGCCAGGGAGATCTTTTCAGATTGCTGCTCACTATTAGACTGCTACTAAAGCAGGCATCTTCTCCTAGGAGCAAAGAGCCGCCTCCACTGCTGCATAGCTACCGAGGCCTATTGCTCTTCCACAAAACAGCAGCTGAGAGGCACAACAGCCCTTTAACTGTTAAAATCTCTCATATCTATGCAAACTGCAAATAAAATTAAAGGTTAAAAATGGTATAAATAAGATCCTAGAATAATTGTTTTGAAGGTTTGCACTGATAAGTCAAATCAAAATGTATTACTAAATAAAATACATTAATAGAGCTAAAAAAAAGTCAAGAAAAACAATATCTGAAAAATTTCCCTTTGCCATCAATGTCAATCATGAGCCAGACTCAGGAAAGCAAAAACAAACATAAAAATTTAACCACACATAGCTACTAAAAGAATTCATAATCTGAGTGATACCATGTTATTCTTAAACATTGTAGAATTGAAAACCCAATTTGCAGAAGACAAGGAAGTTTAGTATTTTTTCTGAACAATGACATTTTAAATTGGTTCTGCTTTGTTTGGGTGAAGGAGGAAGACTATTTACTAAAGTACGAGAGATACAAAACAGTGCCAGTTTTTGCAAACAGTACTAACATGGAATTTGGAAAGAGTTAATGAAGCAAACCTTCACCAAAGTGTCACTTTAAATAATCCCTACACCTCATTTCCCTAGTTTTCTCAGCAGTAAACACATTTAGTTGTATCCTGGGTCACAGACATAATAAGACGCTATTGGAAGCTCTCAAATAGGTACCTCACCCAAAGATGGATGCTATCCCATGCATCTATTCCAACTTCAATTAATAGAATACATTGCCTCCTTCTTGAAATGAGACCGTTTTGAAGACTGATTCTTCAGTGGTTCATTGTAGCACTTCATTTTAAACCTGATCTAATGAGCAGCAATAGAAGTAATGGTCTCTAAACATAAAGAATTGACATGTTAGCATATTAATGTACTCTTGTCACATAACTCACTAGAAAAGAGTTTGCAGAATGACCCGTATATTTGACCCTATACACACAAACCTTGTTTTGTTCTGACACATAAAGCTTCTTCCTGTTGGCAAAAGTCCTGATTAAGATAACACAGAATATAGTAATTTATAACCAAAATTCTATTGCTTAAAATTCCTAATAGTTGCAGATAATATATCATTAGTTATAGTAAAGCTTTAAAAATCAGTCAGCAGAGTCCACTTCAATCTCTGCATGATAATAAAGGATTATTATGTGCAGTAACCTATTTATGAAAAGGAAACAGTGTGCTTCTTTCAGACGCCATCAATTGCTTTAATAAGGAATTGAAAAGCCTGGCCTACTTTATATGCAGATCACCATCCCAGTTGCATAAGGATTTACAATAGGCAAAACAAAACTTTTTGTTGTCAATAAGGGCTGTTTGTTGAAATCACACAGTGTTTGAATTTAAAAATTATTTACAGGCTACTAAGGCTCTATAAAGTTTGTGTAGCCCACTTGTTAATTAAAATGCTTTCAATATTCTCCAGGAAGGAAATAAATGTACATTTCAGGTGTTAAGGTAAAGATTCAAGTAACACAAGCCAAAGATTCAAGTAACTCAAGCCAAGTCAAAGACAGAACAGAACATATATTGACTGTATTTACTAGCGTGCTTATTAAAACCCATATTGAGATCAAAGGTAAATCGACTGATAAAATCATCTACAAATTTAAGCTACTGTACTTAATAGGAGTTATTTATCAACTAGGTTAGGATTGTCGGACTGTTACTTTCTATTGAGATAGGGAAAACATGAAATAGTTCACCATGCTGAAAATTAGTATGATTTCTATCAATCTCTCGCAGACTGAGGGGATCCAGGTTCCAATCTCAGGCAAATTTGTTTATTCATTGCCATGTACGCCTGTGTATTTTTTAAGGAGGTGTGTGGCGGCCCCTTCTGGTGTGCATGCTTATTAAAAAAAGTCCTACTCCAGGCAAGAAAACAAACTGGTCATTTCAATTAAGAAGTTAGAAATATAAACTCTGTTGCTAAATGTATAAAAATATCTAATTTAATGCAGAAAATATATATTACAAGTAAAGTAGTGTTTTATTAAGTATGAAAATAATCTTAAACCACTGAACATTATTGGCTGTGTTAGGGCTGCAATGTAATGAATTAAGAAGGGACATGAATTCTTCAATTCACTATGAGGTCATGTTAAAATGTCTTTTATTAATGAACTGTTACTCCCATCTGAGGCAGCAGATTACCTCTAGTCCATTGCTAAATCCTCTTAGTTGATTTCAATGAATCACTTAAACCAAACCCAAAGGGGAAAAAATCCCCAAAATAATTTACAGTTCAAACTATAAAGTCCTAGAACTAGATTCCCTTAAAGAAGGGATGATTTCATATAAATCAAGCAAGATCTCCCTTTGATTTAATGCAGCTGACATATAGATCTATTTTACATTTGTTTTAATTTCAAAAATACAGCACATTAAAATAGGTTCAATTTATCAAAGCTAAGAGCAACAATTAAGTAATAATGTACTTAAAGTGCAAAGGCACTTTAACACAAAAAAGTGATGTCCGGTGGCTATACTCAGTAATTGAAACAGCAGTATTGAATATTATTATTTACAAAAAAAAGTTATAGTCCAGGAAAAAGATCTTTGGAGATCTTCTACATAATACATTAGGTTTCCACTTTAAATTGAAAAAACAATGTCCCCCTTCCTTCCTTACTTCCTCCCAACTCAAACAGAGAGAATTATGCAAAAATCTATTGTAGAAACATTCATTTGCAGAGACAGTTCCTAAGGGGAGGGGAAAAGAAAGAAAGATGTAGAAATAACTTAAAGGGAACTTTGCAAAAACACCATCACACCCCAGGCATAACATAAGGGGGATTTGTTTGTTTGTTTTCAGAATTTAAAAAGTGAAAATGTTGAGAATGTGACAGATCACATTGGTATTGAGTTCTGATCAATCAAGTTTGACTTTAAGACCTTTTTAAAATGCCTCCTCCCTCCCACCCCCACAGCCCACCCTCACAGCTGACTAATTGCAGTTTGTTTTTCCAGAACTTCGAGGTAGTCTGGTTCGGTTTGTAACTTTCCTTGCAATAAAGGATGCTCAGGCTTAGACTGTTCTGCAAAATATTTCCTGGGAGTTCCATACAAAACAGTTTTATTTATCCTGTCCTGGTTTTGGCGTCTGGATTCATAGGAAGGGGCGAACTGCCTTTTGGGTAAGGTGCAAAAGTTATAATGAACTACCCCTCCACTGGGGAGTTCCTTGACCCTCTCTGCAATGTTTTGATACAGCAGCTCCGGTTCCCTTGGTGAGGACTGCTTTTCCAGCAATTCAGCAGCACTGATTGTAAATGCAAGACTGGCCGAGTCTTCCTTTTTGTGGTCAAGATTACTATAGCTAAACTCATGGAGATTCCTGTAGTATGCAACCGGATCCCCTTCCTTCTGCATGTAGATTGGGTTTTGGCACATCTGCCCGACAGGAGGGGGGATGTAGTTATAAACATGCCCTTCGGTTTTATCATGGGTCTCCATGTTGTAAGACCCATACTGCAGCTGAAATGAACTTACGTCTAGGTTGTTTGCGCTGTTGGGCACGCTTGGCACCCCCTTTCGGCGTTTTAGAACAAAGACAAACAAGCCTGCCCCAAAACAGACAGACAAGATAAACACAACCAGCAAGCCTAAAATTAAGACAGAGAGTGGAACTTCCGTGTGTATTTCTGGGTAGGAGCTGGGCGAGACGCTAAGGGGCTGTGGGGCGTCTGTGTTATGACTCAGAGAGAAGAGCGTAGAATCTGACAAGTTAGGGTTCTCTGGGCAGATGGCCTCTTTGCTCAGGAATTTCAGATGTTCTCCGGAGTGTTTAGCTGGAGACTCGCATATGACCTCATTGATAACTACAGGGGGGCTTGTCTGCTGCCTGCTCTGCTCAGCGACATGCTCGATCCAGTCCCGCAGGCCCATTATGTCACACGTGCAATCCCAAGGATTTTCTTGGAGGTCGATCTGAATTAAAGCCGCGAGCTGGTCGAGGACCCCTCTCACAGGCAAGTGAGAGAAGTGGTTGTTCCTCAGGTTGAGCCTGGTGAGGGAAGTACCACCAAACACATTCACAGGCAAAGACCTCAGCAAGTTGTTGTTCAGAAATAACAGATGAAGGTTACTCAGCGCATCAAAGGTGCGTGGCAGGATTTCCTTAATGACGTTATACTCTAAGTAGAGATATTGTAGGCTCTGCAGGCCAGTGAACATAGATGGGTACAGAATTTCAAGGTAATTGCCATTGAGATAAAGTCTGCGTAAACTGGTGAGGTTTGTAAAGGCACCTTCCTGTATCACTGCGATCCTGTTGTTTCCTAAATGCAACAAATCCAGAGAATTGTACTCTAGGAGGTCAGTTTTATAAACGGCCTGCAGATAGTTACTTGTAAGATAAAGTTTCTTTGGACTGGTAGGCTTGGGGTGGAGATCTGAGATGTTACTGATCTTCTTCTCTTGACAGTTCACGTTTAGACCGTTGTCAGAGCTTTGTGAGGTGCAGACACAGCTGCTCGGGCAGGTGATGGGCAAGGGGGACTTGGTCTGGTAAACCATGATAGGCCCAAAAATCTGCCTGTCTTTTGACACCGTGACCCGCGGAGTTGGACGGTTTCTGGTTTTGGGCGGCCGGCTGGCTTTGGGGGCTCTGGTGGGGCTGACGGCAGGGTTGGCCGTGGGTGAGAGCCTCTGGATGTGCGTGTCTGAGTGGGACGGGTGCTTTTCCCTCTGGTGAGAGTCACTGGAACTCTTCCGAGGGCAGAGGTCTTGCCGGGTAAGCTGGGTCACGTCCTTCCCGTGCAGCCGAAAGGGCGTCTCGCAGACGATCTCCCCGACGAAGACAGTGATGGTGTCCAGCCAGGCCTTGAGGGGGAGCAGGTCGCAGGTGCAGTTCCAAGGGTTCTCCTCCAGCTGGATCTCCATGATCCCCCCAATGTGCTCCAGGACGCCGGCGAAGGGCAGCATCTTCAGCCTGTTGCCCCTCAGGTCCAGGTGGGTGAGCAGGACGAAGCGGAAGACGTTGCTGGGCAGGGACAGCAGGAGGTTGTCGTTGAGGATGAGCACCTTCAGTTTGTTGAGCTGGCTGAAGGCCCCGGCCTCGATGGCGCTGATGTAGTTGTAGTCGGCCTGCAGGTACTCCAGGCTCTCCAGGCCCAAGAAGGTGTCCCCCCGCAGCACCTCCAGCCTGTTGTTGTTGAGGTGGAGCCTCTTGAGGGTCCGCAGGCCGCTGAAGGCCCCGGTGCGGATCTCCTGCATCTCGTTGTTGCCCAGGTGGAGGGTGACGGCGTTGGAGTAGTTGACGAACTCGTTGGGGTGCAGGCGGGTGAAGGCATTGCCGCTGAGGAAGAGCTGGTAGATCTTGGAGGGCGGCGGCTGCAGGAGGCTGAGGGTGGCGAAGCCTTTGTTCTCGCAGTTGATGTTCAGCACGTTCTCCTTCTCCTCGCAGGGGCAGCGGCTCCGGCCGCAGATGTCTTTGGCCGCCTTCCGGCCCTGGCTGGGGGGCGACATCCCGGCCGCTGTCAACACGCCCAGCAGCCAGACCCGCGGCAGCATCTTTAGGCGCGCGGGCTCCCGGCTCCCGAAGCGACGGTCACGCCGGGGCGCTGCGGGGGAGGGAGAACCCCGATGAGAGACCGGCAAGGGGGGGGGCTAATCCGGATTAAAGCACCCCCCGCTCCCACTAGACGGGGAGGGTCGTCCTGCTCCGCACCCGCCCAGCCCTTGCCCCTGCCAGCCCGGCTCTCCCCCCCCGCTGCAGGGACCCCCCCAAAACCAGCGCGGGGTCCCCGGCGCCTCCTGCCCGCTCCGGAGCCGCCCGACCTCCCGCAGCCGCGGCGGGGCCGGAGCCGGGCTCGGGCAGCGCTAGCGGACCCCTTCCCCCGCGGCCCGGCCCCCGCGCCCCGACCCACCGGCTCCGCATCCCGCCGCCGGCGGCCCGAGGGACCCGGCTCCGCTCCGGCGGCGGCGGCAGCCCCGCGCCTGGAAGTTCGCCCGCGGGGGCCGGGCAGGGAGACGAGCCGCCGCCGCCGCCGCCTTGGGGGAGTGAGCCGCGCCGCTCGCATCCCGGCCGCTTTTTGCAGCTCCCCCCCCCCGGCCCGAGCCGGGGCGGGGCTGACGTCACGGCCGGGGATGGAGGGGGCACTTGGGGGGGGCGGACACTTGCGTCCCCCCCCCTCCAGGGTGGGAGCCGCCTCCCAAAGCCGGGGCGGGGGGGCAATCCCCGGCGTCTCCCCCTGCATCCCGGCGGGGCTGGGCCCCTGGGGGGGCTGCACCAAACCCGGGTCTGGCCCCCGGCTCCAGCCCCGCTGCGCCCCCCCCACCCGAGCGCCTACCTCTGCGTCCGAGCCGAAGGGGTTTGGGCACCGCTCCAGCGGGAGGGGGCCGGGCGCTCGCGGATCCCCGGCGCCGCCCGGAGTCGCGGGGACGCCGCCGGCCCGGCTCGGACGGCCCCGCCTGGGGCGGCTGGCGCAGGCTGGACGCGGCCCGGCCGAGCTGCCGAGGCTACGGCGCGGAATTCGGCCGCCCGCGGGACGCCCGAGAGGTCAGGTCCGGGGGCTGGGGCTGCCCTGGAGCGCGGCGCGCTGGGAGCGGCTAAACCCGTGTCCGAGGGCGGCCGGACGCGGTGTCTGGCCAGCAGGTAAAACTTCGGGGCTGGAGCAGGGGAAGCGAAAGGAAAAGCGAGAGGGCAGGTTTCCAGGACTCCAGGGACACGAGCAGGGCCGGAGTTTTCCAGCCCATCTCTCCGCTCACGAAGTCCAAGGCAGAGATGGCTGGGCCAGCCGGGAGGTGGTGTTCCTATTTAACCCGGTGGGGTGGGAGCTCGGGTTTTCGGAGCAGCCACATGTGTGGTCTGGTCTGATGGGGGGTTGTGGGGCCAAAAAATAAAAGCTAGGGTCCAGCAGGCTCTTGGGGCAGGACAGATGGCTTTGAGATGGCGCTGAGCCGGGATGCCCCGCAGTTTGCGGTGTGATCTGGGCGGCTGCGCTGATCCTCGGTTGAAAAAATGGGGAGGGGGGTGAAAAAAAAAAAGAGAAAAGATCCGAGTGCTGGAATCACTTTTTGCAGTGCTGCTGCTCCCACCCGCAACGGGGTCTCGATTTCCCCCCTCTACTTATACAGTCGAGTGCGGGGCCAGAATTTGCCAGGATCCATGCACTGGATCGGGAGTTCTACAGTGGGATGTATCGGGGGCCAGAATTTTTTGGCAGCGATAGTTTGGCTTGTTTTCCCTTTAGACATTAGCATTGGGGGGCAAAATTTTGTCTGGATTCAGAAGAATCCATAGGGTGGGTCCAAGTTTCTGTAGTGCTCCTGCGCTGGAAGAATTTTTGGCAGTAGCCTTGTTTAGATTGTTCTCTATTTTGATCAGACAATTTGGGGACTTGGGGCCAAAGATATTCAGGACCCAGTTTTCCCCTTTGGGAACACGTTGGTATGCCTGCAACACAGGGGCATCCATCAACCCTCTTCTGGCCTCCTTCCACGCACCCCACCTACACACATCACTGCAGCATCCTTAACACTCTCTTGACAAATGCACAACTCTCGGCAACGGATTGCAAAAGCTGAAGGCAACAGTAAGTCCACTGCATTTCTCTCTGGCGGCTTTATGTATGCATGTGTGTTCTTGTGTATGAGTTATTTTGTTATGTAGTGTTGCTACAAAAATGCCCTGTCCTAGATTTGGTTTGTGGGACTGTATACTCTGTGCTTGCATGTGTGTTCAGCGGAACCGAGGCGGATTTCTGTCAGTTGCTATTGATGCCTCTGAAGGGGATATTCACCACTGCACACCTCAGCAGTAATTGCCAGCTGAATAGGGGATGGAAGGAATAGGATGTCAGGGGATTGCACGAGTAATAAGCAGAGAGAAGATGCTGATCCCAGTACATTACAAGTACATATGTGCAGTGATCACAGTAGTAGGAGAAATAAAAGGGATTTTGAAAATATACAGCTGTTTTTATTTAGGAACAAAGTTATGATTTTCTCACCATACCATGAATGTTTTATAATCCCTTTACTTAATAAGTAAAAGCATTTGCTTTTCTGTCTGTTTTGCCCCTATTGATTTCATGTAATTAAATCCAGATCAATTTCAGGCATTAGGACTGAGGGAGAGCCTCAGTTTGACGGTGATCTTCAGGGAATTTCAAGCCATATACTGGGTTGTCAAAGGAGTCAACAGGCAGAGAATCTGTAGTGCTTTTGGGGATGCTAGTTTCTGCCCAGTATCATAAGGAATGCTAGTTTTCTAGACAATTTTTGCTGTCCCCCCATTCCCGAGTTGGAGCAAAATTATGAGGACTCATACATAAGGCCAGTTGTGGTCATCTAGTCTGACCTATGTAACAAAGCCATGGGACTTCCCTGAAAAAAAAATCCAGTCTTGATTTAACCATTTTTCATGATAGAGAATTTATCACAACTTTGGTAAATTGTTCCAATGGTTAATTAACCTCACTGTTAAAAATGTGCACCTTATTTCAAGTTTGAACTAGTCTACCATCAATTTCCAGTTACTGGATCATTTTATACCTTTGTTTCCTACATTGAAGTACCCTCCGTTATCAAATTTCTGTTCTCCATGTAGGTACTTTTAGAGTGTAGAAAGACAGACAAACTGAAGGATTTGCTTGATCCATCCCTCCACAGCATCAAATAGTGTGAGTGCACCTTATGCAGGTTAAATATGCTACAGAAGCTGTAGGCTCCTTCACGGTCCTAGAGCCTGGATGGTATCGGTTAGCTATTGAACTGAATAAAACATAGGGACAAAGCGCTGCACAGATCAATATCCTTTCAAAACTTGGCTACCCCTCCTGTGTGCCACTTCATCTGTGTAGATAGTGAGGAGCAGGCTTTCTAACTCTGTGGAAACATGAACTGAGGAATACTTTCTCCAGTCTTATCAGATTTTCTGAAGGAGGAAAAGTTGATGAGGGGGTGGTAAGAATATCTGGCAAAAATCCAGCAGAAGAATAATGAAAAAAGCGAGATTCTCTCTCTAAGGTCCCATGATATGACATGCAAGAGGAGAATGGGAAATTCCCTAGAAAGGTAGAAACGCAGTTGAATTGCTGTTAGGCAAGCAATAGCTAATTTTACCCATCAGTTGGAAACCATTGCCTAAAGGTGAATGTGTGTCGGGATGGCTGTTTCTATATGCATTTGACACGAATGGGTACATGAATTGCTTCACCGTTCTGTTAATTAAACAAGTGGTTAAGACTTGTGTAGTGAAATAACTGCAAAGCATTTGCATCCTGGCATTCCCTTTGGAGCTGAAGTTTTAACCTCGATTTCAGTAGCTCTTAGTATTCCAGACCCTGTCCTTGAGCTACATAATCTGAGGACGAAGCATTTCATGGATACAAACCAATTTATTAAGTCTAAATAAGGGAAAGTAGCAATTTTTCACACTACTTCTGTCCTCAAGTGGTGCTAGGGCTTAGGGTCCTGAGATAAACTCATACACTTCATTACCACTCTGTGTGCGCGCCCAGAGTCATTGTTAGCCGTGTGTTCACATGCGTGTGTCTGTGTGTTCCCAGAGTCACTGTAATTGTGTGTATGTTTTCCTAGATATGTGAGTGTGGGTGGGTGGCTTGAGTCATTGTTACACTGTGAGATATTTTTATTCTTTACTAAAAGTGATGATTAAGAAAATAAAGAGTTACTGCATTTAGCAGTAAGCAGGCAACATAATTGTGACAGTACAAGGCTTTATCTCAGGCAGCAGCAATGAAATGCATGTTAGAAAGGAGAGGGAGAAAGAGGAGGATCCGGCTGCACCAATGCAGGGAAAAGGATGGGAGTGCAAGAGTCAATGTGAAGGGCACAGAGGGGACCTGCTGGATGTTGGTTTCTTTTCTTAGTCACAGTTGATATTCAGCAGCAGCAGCAAACCTAGTGAATGCTCCTGAGAGAGGCAGAGATGATACCTCCACCAAAGAGCAATCACATTATCCAGTGGCTGAGGAGCTGGGCAACCTACCACACAGCCCAAAGTGGCTGCCTCTGATGGCGGCTGTTTCGTCAGAGTTTGCCCAATAGTCTGAACTGTGTAACTAAAAAAGGCCATTGAGGAGAATAAATTTCCTAAGTCCTGTGAGTACATTTATTTCATTCTCTTCCCCCACCTTCCTCCACCCTCTGAGATCTCTGCACTATAGTAGGATTGTGTTTATTCAAGTTTCATGACCATTTACTATATAAATAAAATAACTCAAGGATACAACTTAAAACAAACCTGCCATCAACTCTCACCTCCCTTCTTCAACCTCATGCCGGAAGTGAAATCCTAGCCAAGAATTTACATTGTCCTAAGAGCCATGCTGTCATCTTTAGACCCGAGAAGGTTACACTCTCATAATCACTAATGTTCGGCGTCATTTTGTGGAATACTGATTTTTTTTTTTTAAATAGAAAGGATATTTTCTCTGAGTTACAACAGCCACAAAATCTGCTTCAGTGTGAAACTGGATATACAAGCTTTCTGTCAGAAAGCAGTGTGTGTGTGGAGGGGCCTACCAACTCTCCAGTCTGCACATTCACCGAGTATATTGACAAATTGTATACCATGTTAGTACCAGCACATTTTCCCTTAGCTTGAGCCCAGTCCTTCAAAAAAATTCCTTCTCACCCATTGACATGGGCTCAGTTCAGCTCAACACATGCTTAAATGTATGCCCGTGCATATGTCTGTCCATATTCAGCAAAGCAAGCAGGCCTTAGTCAAAGGCTGGTGAAGGCAATGAAAAGAATCCCACAGACTCCAAAGATCATTCCTTTAAACAAATGCTTAACTTGAAGTCTCAATGAGTTAAACAGATTAAATCCCTTAAATGGGAATTTTACCCTGATAGGGACAAGATTGTTTTTTCTAGTGGCAGATATTCCCATGATATACCATCAATGGATTTATTGTTTCCCTTTCATTGGAAGAGAATACAAAAACCCACTGTAAAATATTTAACTATTAAAACATCTAATGCAACTAATCATTAATTACTTTTCATAGGGTTCCCTATATGGGTAATCTATGTAAAACTTTTTTTTAAATGCAAGTATCCAGTTCTGCAAACACGTATGATGTGAGTATCTTTAGTCATGCAGAGTCCCACTGAACATAATTGATTTTCTTGCGTGGTATGTACTTTGATACCTTGGCATCCATATGTGCATGCTTGACCTTAACATTTAAGGTCAAACATGCAGTAGGCTATGGAGACACTCTTAATATTCATTGATGCAAGTCTGGCTGTGATAGATGTCTTCCTTTTACTTTATTATACATAAACACCATAGTTAAGTATGTTTCCTTATTATTTGCAGGCAGTAATGCTGAAAAGCGACAATCAGGATTCAAGTCCTAATGGCATATATAGAATAGCATGTGAAACAACAAAAGCAAAGGGTGAAATTCACGCTGTACAGAGAGCCAGCCCAAGAATTATATACCACTGAAGTCCCAATTAGGTGGGACTTCAGTGGACCTTAGGCTTTGTGCTAGCTTTCTGCACAGAGGTGAATTTCACTTGGCATAACTAATTCATAGTAAATAATTGATTCTGTTGGGAGAGCCTCTTTGTCTTGTTTTCTTGAATTCATTTAATTGAAATTACGCACCAGATAAATTCTATGAATAATCATGGCCTGTGGATTATTCTTGAGCACTTCACTTTGAGCATCTGTATTCAGTATTCCAAATGTGAGTTCTGTCATTTAGTCCGCACAAAGGTCATGTGTTACTGCTTTTGCACCACAGTTAGTAGAGAAATTACCCAGATAAAGGTTTCCAGCAAGAGTACTTGAACATGCTAAAGTTCGGAATGTGCTTTCTGCAAATATTATTGACTATTCACGTACAATTCAATGTATCCATGCGTTGTGTGAGGATTACCACCACATTCAGGTTCGTTAATTCAAACCTTCATTTGAAGCAAAAGCATGGTCTTGTGTTTGCAATTACTTTAAAAAGCAAGTTTAATGACAGATGTATAGAAAAAATATTGAACAATTACCTTCCGCTTGGGTGTAGATAGATCATGATGAATTTCTCCTCTGAGTTCTGTCTATGCTCTTCCACTCTAGCATATTTAGACCTTTTCACATTATCGGACCATCATAATACACCTGAGCAGGCTTCAGTTTACATACATTTTGCGGTCCATGCTATTTTCATTTCATCATGTCACCTTATGCCATATAGGGATTTTCCTGCTTTTCCTAATCATAGGGACTTTTTGGCATTACATATTGTATATTAGAAGGGTATGATTAACTCCCTCTTATCCGTGTCCTCCAATACAGTAGAAAACACCACATTTATCCTACATAGCTATAAGTATTATTAAAGCAAGTCCTCATGAGGCAACACTCATGTCAAGCAAAGATTGGGCCAAAGTCAGTTAGCCTAGTGTAAGTCTTACCTGATCAGTACAAATGACCCATGCCGACGATATTTCCAACACGTGAAAATGTCTTCAGTTAAACTCACTCACCACGATCTTTGTAGAAAGCACACAGAAAAGGAGTGCAAACTGCTAAAGCAAATTCAGTATTGTTAACTTGAGCAAATATTTGCAGGGTTGGGGCTTTATTTATTTATTTTTAAATATTTGCCCCTCTGTAAAAACTCCGTTAGCCACCCCCTGCAACCTCATGTCACAGTGGGGTGGGTTAAATGCGGAGCATGAAACTTTAGCTCTGCAATTTGTGAATGTTGTGGTTTCAAATCAGACTCTCATAATTATTTCCTGGCCTATTTCTAAAGCCCTGTTTCTGCAAACACATGCATGAAGTCAGTGGGACTCCTCATCTGTGTAATGTTATTTACATACATAAGAAGTGCAAGATCCAGGTCTTGGTGTTGCTGTTTTAGGTGGGGTGTTTTGGTGAAGCTATGCTGAAAAGGCAAGTTATCTATTTCTAAAAAAGGGGGCACAGGAACAGCTCAAGAAGAGCTCTATTTTGTTCTTGTTTTCACTGGACAGAAAAGCCATGTCAAAGGACACAAGGATTTCCCCCCTCCCTCCATTGAAGAAGAATGTTTTGTGTTTTCTTTTAGTTTAAGCTGCTCCATCCTTTAGCACAAAGCCTGCTGTCTCTGAACAATAATAACCGAGCTGAAGAATAGCCTACAATATTTCTCTTTATAGAGTCAGACTGCTGCAAATACCAAGTTTGACATCTTAGGATGTATAATTCAGAGTGGCAAAAGGGAAATGGAGGAGACATTTAAAATTGATCAGAATGGCAGTTGTATTGATAATTTGTGAAGAACTCAATTGAAAATGGACTTCCAAATGGTAAAAAAAATTCAAATATATACATTTTTACAGAAGTAGCACCCCAGAGGCCCCATCTGGGACAAACACATATAAAGATGTGGGGTGAAAGACTGACACCATTGAAGTCAATGGCTAAACTCCTATAGCTTTCAGTGGAGCCAAGATTTCATCCAAGTCTCTGGTCTGATCTATAATATATATGTATCTCATTCTGCTCTTGGCATTTCATACCATTTATCAAGGGCATTTGTGTTTAAATGACTTCCCATTCCCTCGCATCTCATCTTGCTTTTCTACCTTTCAACATATTTGCCCCTGCAGACGGATCAAAATCCTTTATGCTGAAGGAGACAATGTTATGGCTTGACTTCATAATCAAGCAGTGAGAGAAGCTTAGATGAGCGGAGAAATGAAGAACATATTCACCTTTGGTAACCAGCAACGACTGAAAGGGGAATCCAGAACATTTTATAAAATTCAATTTTTTTGTCTGTTTCTCCCAAAATCTCTTTCCTTCCAAGCTTCTATGCTGATTGACACCTACTCTTTCTAGCTATTACAAGTAGAAGCCATTTGGGATCATATATATTACTGGTGACATCAGTAGAGTTACACCAGGGATGACCTGGGTCCTTTTATGCCTCTTGGAGGAAGATATTTAGAAATCCCAAATGCCAAAGTCACAGCATTTTATATACTTCTTCCACCTCTCCTACATTATAAAACCTTGCTCTGTGCGCATGCTAATGAGCTTCTTTACAAATCTTTTAAAAATACATTTCCATCATCAACATGCCAAGGGGCCTAATTTTGCCACCTGTACTAGGATTGCCAAGCCTCCAGGATTGTCCTGCAGTCTCCAGGAATTAAATATTAATCTTTAATTAAAGATTGTCATGTGATTAAACCTCCAGGAAAACAGCCAACCAAAGCTGGCAACCCTAAATACACACGTTGAATAGTACTTCAGTCTGTGAGCGGTTTGAATGGGCTACTACTCAACAGGAGTAGAGGTGGGAGAATTTGGCCGAAGGATTACTTCAGGAACAATCTGATTGTTAACAGACATTTTTGTTAATTATTTTGCTCATTTTGTTGTTGGTTTTTTATATCAGCATTATTTATTTTTGTATAGCAAGAGCTTTGAGGAGTCTAAGTCATGGGTTAGGCCCTCATTGGGCCAAGCGTTCTACAAACAGAGCACAGAGATGGTGTCTGCCCCAAACAGTTTACAATGATATGCTGAGAATTTGCCTTTTTTTTGTGGGGGGGGGGGGGGATGCTAAATGGAGAAAATGGTGATTTGTTTTTATATTAAACAAAAAAGTGCAACTAGATTGACAACTCACATGCCATGGTTTTGCTTTGAGAGAGCTGAGATGGTATATCAACAAACCCTCCCCGCACGATGGAATAATGGAAAAGATAACAAGACCCCGATCTTTGGAGATGGCACCAGGCGCTGCTTTAAAAACTTGTTATGAATGTTAATTGGCTATCTGAAGGATTTTCTTTTCCCCACGTGTAGGCAGCTCAAGACACAGCCTCGGTAATACAATTTAGCAAATGCATGAAAACACAGGATCCTTATGTGTGTATCAGAATGACTGACATTTCTACAAACAGCCTATGATAAGGGCTGCAATTTTAGTTTCAATGTTCAATCAATAGTAAGCTCTTTGATAGTGCTACGTTCTTGGAGAATAACATTTCCTTAGGATGACAGCTAAGCAACTTTCCCCCGGTTGTATGTCTATGTTTGGGTTTTAATCAGTCCGTTTGGGTGATTGTCATGCATGTCAGCATCACACACAATAAACAGAAAGCAAGCCACAAAATGGCCATGCAGTTAGGGTGGTAATTGTTCACTCATGCTGCAGATAGCATGCAGATATTCTGGCGTTTGCAAATTGGAATAGTGGTGAAATTCACTGCCGTTCAGAAAGCCAGTGCATACGCCCAGGCGTCATTTAATTCCCACTTACTGTAAGTTCCGCTGTAAGGGCACAGTGCAGCAACGCAGCCCATCAGTAGTCTTGAGGTTGCCTTATAGGCTGAAAGAGTGACTGTTGCAAGTCTCCTTCCACCTGGGGTTTCACAGTAGGACCATTGGATCCACCTAATCACAGATGCTTTGCCTCTGCCTTCAGATCTTCCCTATCTCCCATCCTTTTGGGGGCCTGCGTGGGAGGCCTCTCAGTTGCACCCAGGAGGTGCAGAGAATCACCTGAGCAACCACCCTATGCTATGCTCTCCCCATGCATCACACAGTCCACCACAGAGGGCTTTGTGGACTCCCTGCACTGTGCTTGGCATCACTCGTCCTGGAAACACTGTTTTTCATATTTTTTTCAAAACTATACCAATTCCAGGAGTTGAACCTTGAAAGAGTTAATCTTTAGCAGGTCACTAGCACCCAAGAGGCTTCACCTTTCCCACAATGCTGATAAAAAAATGCTAGATCCTCCCCCACCCCCCCCAAAAAAAAAGGCTAGGTTTGTCCTCTACATCACAAAAATCTGCACAAAAGCTGGGTTGGCTCCACAAAATAGATCTCTACGAACGTGCTCAATGTAGAAGACAGATGATGATTTATTAAGTCTGGCTCTGTAAGGGCACATGGTATCAGTTTAGAGATAATCTTTGGCAAGGAACTCTCACAGAGAAAACACCGTAACCGGTAGGTGTCTGGAAGAGGCAGAGGAAGGCAGAGGCATTTCAGGTAACGACCTGAATTTAATGAGCTTCATCAACAGTCATTCAAAACACCCCCTGATGTCAATGGAAGTTCTGTGCTTAACACCACTGTGGGACACATCCTTAAGGCATAAGGTCTGGTCGGCTCAGTTACCAAAGTAGCTTCAAGAAGGCAATGGAGTTACATCAATATAAAAATCAGTATGAAACCAGGGTCTCCCCTTGGCGTGTGCTTAACTCTCTTTAATGCTAATAAGAGTAATGTATGTACCTTGAAAAGTGAATAAGACTATGCAGCTTTACTTACTGTAGTTGCTTTAACTTTCATCAAGCATATATTGTCTGAATTCCCACTTACTGTACTTCCAAGACATTGCTTTAGGTTTTCATACAGCTGGAGGACAGACATAAGAGCCAAAATAATCCATTTAGGATAGCAAAGGGAAAATTCAGTTTAGTTAGAAGAAACTATATACAGTCCCTTTCTAAAACCGATTCTTTGTGATCCCTTTATTCATGTTGAATCGTACCTGACACATTCATTAGTATCATTAGGGCCACCTAGTGGAATAAGGTACTACTCAATGTAAGCAGGAATATCACAGTCTGACCCCCAGGTCTTGCTCCTTAATCAAAACTCCATTAATCAGACCCATAGTTTGTAACAAGAGACATTCTCTGCTACATTAAAATGCATTGGAAAGACGGGAACCTAAGTTTTAAAGGTTAATTGGATCCTACAAAGAAGAATTAACTGAGCTGTTTTCTCTCTTTTTATAAAAGAGCCTTTAAAGTTACTTTAATCTTTACTTTATTTCCCTACAGGGCAACCAAAATATTGGATATTTTTCACATTTTAATTTTTCTTTTAAACAAACTAGCTTTAACAAATGACGAACAGATTTTGATGTATCTGCAGTGTACATCTTGTAGCCTCATTGCATGATGATTTATGCGCCAAATTTTCATACACATCCATAGGAGCCTGACTATTAATCTTTATTTATGTTTAACTATGTGCTAACATTATTCAGTACTCTGGTGTTAAATGAGAATTTGATTTTCAGATGCTTTCCTCTTGTTTGGAAAATAAAGAAAATAATAGCCTAAGGCATTGCTATTCAACAAGCATTCAGGGGACTTGAAGCTCTAGCCAGCCAGATTTTTCAGACTCCCGTTGCTCACCTACTGGGAAACTACTCTTGATTCAGGAATATAAATAATCTGCTTCCTTTTCCACTGAGCATGGATATTTGCTGTTGGCTACGTGAAAACATGAGTCTTTTATCCATATATGGAAGGAAGACAAGTGACCTGACAGCGCCAACAGAAAAATCACTGCCATCCACACACTGGAGAGCTCTCCCAGAACCTGCCTAGCCCTGCTAGGACAGCCAGCCCACTTGAAGGGAACATGCAGAGCTTGTGATAATAGATTTAGATGACTGCTCTTTCTGGAGTCTGCCTTATGGTTTGCCATTACACACCTTCCCAAATTTCTTCCATCTGCAGAAGGATGAGGATGGTGTTATCGGTTTTCTGTGCCTACCCTTGCCTATGTGCAGTACACATATAAAAGAGACTAGCCTGTAAATGGGAAAAATCATCATTTTCCTTTACTCCAGTTTAAAGCTGATTTGTGTGTGTGTGTGTGGAGGGGAATAGATGGGAATTAAATTCCTAGTTCTACCCACTCCACTGCAGCACCTCCTAATTTCCTCCCACATCCCTATGTACATGCGCATGGGGGCAAGGGAGCACATGTGCTATTTCTATAAATCTATAGCAAGAATCCAGGCCAGAGGAAGCTGGGGAAAGAGGCAGAGGCAAAGAGTAACCTCACGGCTCATTCTGTTTTCCTCATTCTAACAAAGTTCCTGGTTCAAAGTCAAATAAAAGCAAGTTTCTGTAGATCCTTTACTGTTGGCATAGGGGAATTTTAATGGGGGTTGGACACCTGTTTCCTGTAGGTGTCTTTGTAAATCCCAGCCCTAGTAATTTATTTTGCATTTGGTGAGATGTGTATTTATTATCATCATCATGGTAACTCCCAAAGGTCCCAATCAAATCAAAGAGAAAATCTGTCCTGAAACGTATAATAGATTTTGATGATGTTGAAAGACAAGATATAGAAGTTGTCTATCAGGGATTGTTTCCTAAGGAATAGCCTTCATAAAGAGAAAAAAAACACTCTATCTGGGTAACCCATGCAACAGAAAAGCTACACTCATATGCAGACTGCTAATGTAAACCCATCCTTTCTTGGCATCTATGCCTGGAACTAGCATATTACCCTGTGAATAGGCAGAATTCCATCCCAACAGATGAGCCCAAGTAGGCAGCCAAAATATCATGTAGGATCATTGAGTGTATTTGTTAAGGTCAAGGCTTCTGGAAAGCAAAATGACAAGGGGAGTCTATCGTGAGCTTCTGTGCCTACCATATGTAACTGGATTCACCATAACTCCCTCAGCTCTTCTCTGAATTCATGTCAAAAATAGAAATGTAGTTCACACAGCTCTATAAGGTGGTTTGTCTTACTGCTAGGGAATTCACTGCCTCGTTAACTGTAACTGAACAAGGGAATAATCAAAGCAAAGGCCTAGTGCTGGTGTGTGTGTGGGGTGGGAGAAGATGAGAATCTTGATGCACAGAATCTGAACATTTTCTCCTACAATTTAAAGGAACCATCATGGTAACACAAGGGACATATGTTGTTTGAAATTAGGGAGGGTAGTGAGCAGGGGCAGTAGAGGGAAGGGAGTCCTGAAACTTTTCCATATAAACTCCACTCTCAGTAGTGATACCCACATGTATTAAAATTCTTCCTTCCACGTAATTTGACGTCTTCAGAAATATACCGCCAGCACCAAAATGCTCTCTTTTTAAAAAGATTCTGTGTGCTGAATCATTTCTGACTAGCTAGCTAGAAATGCCGAGATCTTGACAGATGAGAACCCTATGGAATTAACAAGTCTCCACAGAAATGTACAGTCACTTCATATATGGAGACAAATCCTGCCTCTGCTGCTACCTTCTCTGTATGGAGGACCCTGCATCCAGCAGAACTAAATGCATTTGTACCCTGTGGAGAGGATTGAGGGCACATTGCCTTGGGGCCGGATTTCTCCCTAGTAAACATCAGCCCTTTTCAGGTTGTTTGCAGGCATGAAAATCTGCCCTATTACAGCTAAATGCATTTATCTCCATTTTTGCAGGGACTTTTAAACCAATAAAGCTAAGAAAAGGTATATTGCATCAATCATTAAAACTCCTACATTGCAGTATTTTTCCCCATTGCAATAATCAGTGATTGTATTGCAAATCCCATCTACCGTCGCTCAGAAACAGATCAGGATATATTCCCAGTCAGGTCACTGGAAACAGCACAATCAGATACGGAAAGATAGTGGAATTCCATTTGGAGATGAGGGGCACACTGCCTCTTTTTGTCCATGTGAGAGGAGGATAAAAAGCTTCCTTAGAATGTGCATGCATCACAATGGTCTCCGTTATATTACACATTCAGGGCTTTAAATTATGACCCCCATTCTGGGGGATGAAGACAGATCTTGCTGTAACAGGACATGCTGGAGGTATCCTTGATGGCAAAGCCATAATTCCTCATGGGGACTATGAGGAGACACATGCTATACAGGCACCTAAAGCAACCTTGTAAGTGGAGCAGTGTGGCAGGAAGATGTAATCTTTTAGGGCAGCTAGCGCTGCCCATGTCACCAGTTTGAAAGTGTACTAAAGAAAAGCAAGTGCTTGGACCGTTTTGGACCTCTGCACAGGGAAGTAAGGGGTGGTGGTGTGGGTAATTTTCCTTAGGGTTTCTACCTTGCTAGTTATCATTTGTATTGTGACAAATGTGGGCACAGGGACCCCCATCAAGAACAAGAGCACCCTTGCGCTAAGTGCTATACAAACATATCCTTGCAGACTTCTGCAGGCACAAATGGGGCCGTCTAACTTTGATAAAGTGGTGACAGACATTGCAAGCCTCAGGATGTTTTCAATAAATAGTAAACTGTACATCACTTTGTAGCAACAGGCAAATAGCTCTCCAATATCGCTCTGGCTGCTAGAGCATAGCTCATTGATATTTGACTGTGCGTAAAAGTATCTATCTTTTCTTACAGGTGGACTGGCTTCACAGATTTCAGCTAAACTACACAGTGGACTCTCCACACAGTATTCATTAGCAAAGGGATCAGCCTACATTGTTGTGTGGTGCATACTAATGAGTTGTTTCCATAGTTCTAGGGCATGGGAATTGCCTCAACGTACTCTACTTATGCGGATGTTCCTAGCTCAGCATTTGGGACCCTACATTCTGCATTGAATGGCCCCACTCAGCACATTCTCTACTAGTGCACTCGGCTCCTAAGTGGCACACTTGGGATTTGCACATGTTGGCGTGGGTTAATGCACTTACCTAAAAATTTAATTTCTGATTCAAAAGGATGCTAGTTATGAAATTCAAATGATTTTGCACATTGAGCAGAAGTGGCAGACAGAGCCAGGCACACACACAAATCAGATTTTTTCCTTGAATACGAATATTTTTTTCTGTCTGCTGCCTTCAGGCATATGTGTTTGTGTATTTCACTTCCCTTTCACTAACAGGATACCATGGACCTGCAGCTGTGCCACACACATACAAGCAAATAGGCAAGAACAGAAAATATCCCCCATAACAAAGAAATAGATCGCACCTTACATCTCACATCCCTTCCCCCTTCCTCTGCCTGCCTTTTGCCTATGGTTCTTAATCCTAGTATAAAGGCAGGTTATCCCATTAAGTCAATTTAGCTGGTTGAGGTCAAGGGACAATCTTGAGCCTCTAAATCAAAACAAAAGGAGGTTAATCTGAATCTACACTAGGGAAATGGTTGTGGTTAAATCAGGATCCAATAACATGCATTAGTGAACCATGACCCAACCTTGTACTCTTTTCTTAATGTAGACAAACACTGTTTTCTAATTCAGATTGTCGATTGGTAGTGTCAGGGACCACCTGGCTCTTTCTAGCACATGCTTGTAGACAAATCAATTATTTCATATTCTATAGAAGTAATGGATGCGAGACTTCTTACATGTCATGGGAAGAGGTGCCAGCAATTCAGAAGATGATACACTTCCTTTGACTCAGTGCTTAATGATATCCCAGCGCAGTGTTAGGGTGAACTGTGTTACTACAAGTGCTGTATTTCAGTGGTGGGTTAATTCTGGTAACCTGGCAATATTCCAATTAGGTAATTACATTTCTGCCTACTGAAAATTTGCCCTTCACTTTCTGTCCTAGAATATTTTATGATGTTGCTGTGAACTTTTTAAAAAGCCTACTTCATTTTACTCCAGAAATGGCTGTGTTCCAGTGGTGAGTGAAATATTCCCTCTATGCATATGCCTAAATGCTCAAAAGAGCCTCAATGTAGTCTCCAGGTTTAGAGATCTAAAAGTTTACACCTACATATTTGCACACTTACTTTTGTTGGCTGTTTTTGCCGACAAATAGACTTCACTGGGGATGTGAAAACTGGGCCAAATCCTGCTCACTCCTTGAAGTCAAGGGGACGACTTACATGAGGAAGGCAAGCAATATCAAAAACCATATTTGTATGCAGTTTGTAGTGCAGTTTGT
Source organism: Mesoclemmys tuberculata (assembly GCA_007922155.1). Classification (NCBI taxonomy): domain Eukaryota; kingdom Metazoa; phylum Chordata; order Testudines; family Chelidae; genus Mesoclemmys; species Mesoclemmys tuberculata. The sequence goes on along the minus strand of ML675622.1, from coordinate 8,294,435 downwards.
GCACCTTGAATGATTTTACACGTGCAAAGATGTAGTCACCAAAAAAAAGCACAAACACTGTTAAGGTATGCAAAATGGAGACTTCTTCAGAAACTACTCCCTCATAGTTTACAATTGATTTGAAAGGAATTAAGAGTTTATAATATATAGGGAAGCTAATCCATAGGATGACAGTAGCCTATGATGTGGGAGACCCGGGGTCAAGTCCCTGTTCCATTACACACTTTCTAAGTGAACTCGGGCAAGTCACTTACTCACTCCGAGCTTCAGTTTTCCATCTTTAAAACAGGCCGGTTATTGGCACTCTTGCTGTACTCAGTGTGGCCTGGCCTGGATCAAAGCCTGGCTGAAGTCCATAGGCTTGGAATCAGGCCCTGTGAAATGAAATGCAGACAGATGGAACAGATCAAACATACCTAAACATTCCACTAAGTCAATAATGCACTTTAGGAAAACCTACCAACCTGAAAACTTACTTGATCAAGTAGAATGGCTTTTGCCTGGTGTTCTAGTCTGCTAAGTAGATGGCATGCTTCACGACAAACTGTCCAAAAGCAAAAAAGATGCAAGTAAGCCCACAAGATGTTTTCTTTGTTTTTTATTTTCCTCCTTGAAACAAAATTAAAGTGAACAAACCAACCCACCCTCATCTCAAAATCTAAGTTACATGAAGAAATACCTGGTAGAGGGAATTTGTACAATTCTAACTCATTTTGTCTGGAGTCATATGGATCAGTTTGAGCTTTGAATTTCCTGTCTTTATTTGTCAATATTTGTTATCTGAACATATGTCTTATGAATTTATTTAGGCTAACTTGCAACCTTGCCTGACAGTAGGGTGTTTTTGAGAAATAATTCTTTCTAAAATTGGGAGTAGCACTCCACTACATTTAGAACAACTTTTTTATTTTTAGTCTGGGTATTCAGGTATACAATTGTTTGACTGATCTACTATGGTGATAGTCGCTCAGTCAATGAAAATAAATAAATAGGTCACAATCCTTTGCGGGTGGAAATCATCATAGCTTCAGATCAGTCAGAAGTGCTACCCACTGAGGATCCGTCCCTAAATTTTATGAAGCTGTAGACTGGATTCTGGGCAGGAAGATTTCATTTCTAGTTGAACATTTTTATATTTGTGTCGCTTCGCATTTAAAATGTATTGTTAGTGCAATAAATGGACACTGAAATGAGACTGAATGGGGATGTCTGTGTGCATTTATTTCACGTCCCCTCTAGGATGATTACTGTGTAACCAGAGTAAATGGTTGGATGCTCATCTGGTATGGCTCTATTGAAATCAAATGAGCTATGCCAATTTACGCCAGCTGAAGATTTGTCTAGAAAGTCTAAATGGCACAGGTTTAGCATGAAGACTGCAAAAGTGACTAATAAATATGCATTAAATTAGCAGCAGAAATGTAGTTTTGCAGATCTAAGATTCTACTATGAGCTTTGCAGTATATGTGTATTAATAAAATAACAAACATATAATGGGGACAGCCTGACCACCAATCCTTCAGTAAAATCAACTCTTAATAAACAACACATTCCATTAGTTCTCCCTTTTACAACTAATATACTTCCAGTTCATTATGCTATAGCATGCAACAACTCCTCCTACAAATAGATCCTATAATTCAATCTTTTCCAGAGTTGCACATTCTTTTAGTCTAGACTACTTTATCAGAGCACATTGTAACCAATAAGCCTCCTGTTTCAAGGGGTTTAAGAAAAGCTGTATGAAATGAATGTGATTTTATTTGCCAGAGGTCATTTGTTTGCTTCACTGTTACTTTTATTCTGTTTGTACAATCTCTAAATGATGGTTATAACGGAAAGTCCATGGTTATTCATCCTAAACCACTGCAGATGAACGACCTGAATCTATCTTGTGGCCTACATCGAGCCCCCATCACCACCCTCCATCGCTGTGTCCAAAGTGGAGGATGTGACACAGTCTGTGCTGCATACAGCATGTTGTGATGGAAAATAGTTGAAAAAACACATCAAGAAAAATGAGGAGAGGGGTAAATAGGCAGCTTGTGCTTACACACAAAAGCAAACCTCTTCCCAGCTTGTATCAAGAAGTTGCGAATCACAGCCAATAAATTGTTGTCATGCAATGTCTTTCGAGGAAGTCCCAGCCTCTAGCCTTCAGACTTCCTCTCCGTATACTCCTGATTCATTAGGCGTGGGATTCTAGCCCCAATAGAGTCCTGTGCATTGCACACAGCGTGGTAGAATGTATCATAGAGGAAGATAGGGACGGCATTAACAGCTTGCTGGAGAAACAAGGAGTGAGACATGGCCTCTCTGGAGAAATTGTCTAGCCAGTGAGTTAGGAAAGAAGACTCCACCACCTAGGGAATCATGAGTATGTGAAGAAAAGCAGGAGGGAGGGCTAGGAGTTCCTGGCGAGACCTTGCACAGTGAGGACCTGCAGTACATGGTGGAGGACTCCTGGACTAAGACCAAAGACTGAGGAAGTGACCTCCAGTCCCCAGGGAGTTGTGCTGCAATAGGATTTCCCCGCTTTACAAATAGGCAGAGGAAAACTCTTTGGGGGGTATATGTGGACTTTAAAGTTGTAGATTGCTGTATCCCAAGAATTCTAACTTTCACTCAGGACCCCTAAAAACATGAGATCAGTTTAAAAGTCATGAGATTAAAATAATAAAACCTGATATATTTGGGGTTCTTTTCATTTGCCTTTTGGTTTTAAAGCCTTCAGGGAGTCACATTTTCAAGCTTTGCAAACAAGAGGGCTAGAAACTTTTTTTTTTAAATGAAAACTGAGATTCTCACATAATCCTGTCTCTGGCAGCTAAGGCTACAAGAGAAACAGCAAATATGGTGAGACTCAAAGAGTTGTTGGATTGCCTTTTTTATCATATCGAGCAAAGACAACTGGCTACCTGTGCATATTTGGAAATGTTTGTGCAACTGAGGGGGAAAAATATTTCATCCCCACCAGCACTTACATTTCTAAGTGGATAGACTGAACTCATGGCCAAGCCTAACAGCTGGTTATAAACCAACCTCACCATTGCCAAGCAAGCTTGCTGCAAGCCATCTCTAGTAGAGCCCAGATAGATACAAATCAAGGACCATAGGAACTCAAAAGCTTCAGAGTTCCTATGCTTATCTGAACGTCTGTCAGATGCCACTAGGCCATGTAATGCTTCTCTACTCAGTGCTGTGTTCTTGAAGCACAGGGCCAATGGCCTGCATCCAGCTCCAGCATCTTTGATGGATGGACTATTCTGCTCCATTTTGTTTACCAGTGAATTAAATCTAATTGTGCCTAGTATGCATCATCTGAGGATGCCTGTTGTAGACTATGGGAGAATAGAGACTTGGAATTTTCCTACCCTTCTCTTTCTTATATCTTTCACCTCTAGTGAGTCCAAACTTTCTCATTCTCCTGTGGAAATTAGCCGGTTAACCTTTCACAGGAGAGAAAACAGCAGATGCAAAGCCTGCAGCCATATCTCCACTGCTACGGTGATCAAACCCTCCTTCCCTCCCCCAACACACCTTTCCAGATCCCTGGCTACTACACATGCCTGTCACAACATATGGTGTAACCTCATCCAGTTCATCAAATGCCCCAATAAAAACCTGGTGGCTGAAACTCAACAATAACTTACTTTTTCAAATGAACTCACACAGAAAAATGATAAAACACAAAAACACCCTGTCACCTGTGGGTGGACACTTTTCACAAAACTCTCTGACCTCTGAGTCCTCATATTCAAAGAAAACTTGACAACACCACCTTGAAAAGACGAACCTGTGAGCTCAAATTCATAACTATGTGTGATAAAGTCAGGCTGGATGGCTTTAAAAGGGGGTGCTGGGGCCAGTATGAGGGCCTGAAAGGGTTAAAAGCCCTCTGCCCACTACTTGAAACCGAGGTACGTGGGTGGGCGCAAGCCCACCCACCGCTAAAGGTTCCTCTCCCAGCCTAGGGGAGGAACCACTGGACCCGGGTCCAACAAATTACGGGGGACAACAAATGAATAAAACAGGAAAGGGGGTGAAGGTCACAGGGTCAAACGTAGGAGATCAGAAGGGGACACCGAGCAGAGAACCCTGGACAGTGCCCACTGCTGCTCGAAGGTGTCCAGGGAGCCAGCAGACACTGCCCAGAGGAACTCCTCCCAGAGGCGTGAATTAACAAGGGAACTGAAATAGGCCCCACAGTTGCAGGGAGCCCCCCCGCCAACCTCCTCTCCCTGGTCTTGTAGATGGTTAGTTTGGCCAGGGCTAGGGAGGAGGAGGTCCTGCAACTTCGTGGGGCCATGGATGGGGAGTGAGTGGATGAACAGGTGCGGGGAGAATTGCAGCCAGAACTTCAGCAAGAGGTTCTGGAGGAGCCGGAAGAGGGGTTGCAACCTGGCGCACTCCAGGTACACGTGCGCCAGGGTCACCCTCATGCCGCAGAAGGGGCAGGTGTCAGGGTGGGAGGTGAACCGTGCCAAGTACATGCCCGTGCTCACAGCTCCGTGAAGGAGCCACCAACTGGTATCCCCGGCAGGCCGCGGGGTCAAGGTGGAATACAGACTGGCTCACCGGGGGTCCTTGCCCTCCAAGGGTGGTAAGAGGTCCCGCCACTTGGTGTTCGGGTGGGACGCGAGGGCGAGAAAGTGAAGGGTGTGGAGCATGAGTGCGTACAGATGTTTCCTAGGCCCAGTCTGGAAGAGGACCAGCTGCAGATTGAGCAGCCGGCTTGGGGCATGAGGATGGGGGGGCCGAGGGGGTTCGCGGGGCCGAGGCCCGATGGTAAGCACTGGAGGGCCGGGGCTGGGGGGGGGCAGGGAGTACCCTCCTGCAAGACCTGCTCGAGGTACATCAAAGCAGTAGGGGGCAAGGCTGCCCTCACCTCCTGGAGTACTCGTTGGGGTGTTCGAGGGGTGGAGAGCCTCATACGCTGAGCCAGCACATAGGGGTCCACCCAGCCCCCCCGGGCGTAGTCCAGGAGGTCTCCGACCCTGGTGACTCTTGCCAGGACCAACCGCCGTCGCACCGAGGGGGTCTCCGCCACCTGCACATGTAGCTGGGGATTGTGTTTCAGGGGCTTCACGAGGAGACCCTCCCCGTTGGTGACCACAAGGGGCCTGGAGGCCGAGACGAGCCTCCAGGTCCGGAGGAGGTCCTGGTAGAAGACCGGCAGCTCGGAGAGGTCTCGTGGAAGACCTCTCGGGTGGAGAAAAAAGAGCTGCCGGTCATATTGGAGCCCTCGGAAGCGGCGGAGGAAGACGTGCGCCAAGTGGCTCCACGCCGGACTACCTGCACCATAAAGGAGTCTCTGCAGAGCCTGGAGGCGGAAGGCGTGGACCTGGCTGCGGATGCAGCACAGGCCCTGCCCGCCCTCCTCCAGGGGAAGACTTAGAATCCCTGCAGAGACCCAGTGCCAAAAGAACTCCAGAATTGTCTTCTGGAGGTGGACCAGGAAACTCGGGGTCGGGACCAGAGTGTTGAGCCGGTGCCAGAGCATGGACAGGACGAGCTGGTTGATCACCAGTGCCCTCCCCCAGAGGGAGAGGCACCGGAGCAGTCCTGTCCATCTCTGCAGCTGCTCAGGCACCCTGCCCTCTAAATCCTGCTAGTTCTCTGCCGGGGAGGGATGGGTGGCAGAAAAGTGGACGCCCAGATAGAGCAGCGGGCCTGCGCTCCACTGGATGGCTTGAAGCGCGGGTGGGAGGGAGCTCGACTGCCACCCGGCCCCTACCGTCAGGGCAGAGCTCTTGGCCCAGTTGACCCGGGCGGAGGAGGTTGCCGAGTAGACAGCCAGGCAGTCCTCCAGCCGCACCAGGTCGCCTGGGTCCTGGACCACGAGGAGCACGTCATCGGCGTACGCCGACAGCACCAGCTTCAGCTCTGGCTCACGGAGCACCAAGCCCATCAACCTCCGGCGGAGGAGACAGAGAAAAGGGCTCAATGGCCAGGGCATACAGCTGGCCGGACAGCGGACAGCCTTGGCGTACTCCGCGCCCGAAGCTGACCGGTTCGGTCAGGGTCCAGTTGAGCTTGACCAAGCAGTCTGCGGAGGCGTACAGCACCCGGAGAAATCCCACAAAACGGAGACCAAAGCCGAACGCCCGCAGGGTGCCCAGGAGATACCCATGGTCCATCCGGTCGAACGCCTTCTCCTGGTCTAGGGACAGGAGAGCGAACGACAGACCATCCCTACGCCCAAGTTCCAAAAGGTCCCGGACCAGATACAGATTATTAAAGATGGTGCGGATTGGGACGGTGTAGGTCTGGTCTGGGTGGACCATGTCCTGCAGCACGGAATTCAGCCGCAGCAAGACGGCCCTAGCCACTATTTTGTAGTCCGTGCCGAGGAGCGAGAGGGGACGCCAGTTCCGGAGGTTGCGGAGGTCCCCCTTCTTTGGCAGTAGGGTGAGCACTGCCCGCCTGCACGACAGGGGGAGCACTCCGCTAACCTCGGACTCGGCCCAGACAGTGACGAGGTCCGGGCTGAGGACGTCCCAAAACATGCGGTAGAACTCCGCGGTCAGCCCGTCCATGCCCGGGGATTTATTGGTAGGCATGAGGCGAAGTGAGAGGTTTCTCCAGCCGGTCCCGGTCGCCCGCGCTGACTGGGGGGAGTTCGTTCCAGAGCACCCTACAGGCGACGATGTCGGTCGGCTCCAGGGAGAAAAGGTCTGCGTAGAAGGCCCTGGCCCTTCCACGCATCTCCTCCGGGTCCGTGGGGGGGGTGCTGTCGGCAGCCAAAAGGCAGATGACATGCTTTCGGGCCCCCCTCCTTTTCTCCAGGGCGTAGAAGAAGCGGGAGCCGCGATCCATCTCCCAAAGGAGATGGATGCAGGACCGGACGAAGGCACCTCGGACTCGAAGATTCTCGAGGGCTCTAAGCTCCTCCCGCTTCTCCTGGCACACTCCGCAGAGGGACTGATCATTGGGACTGGTGGCCAGTCGCCTCTCCAGCTCCAAAACCTCCCGCTCCAGCTGCTCTATCCCCACATCCCGCCACCGGCTGGCCCCCCGAGTGTAGTCACGGCAGAAGAGCCGGGCACGCACCTTCTGCAGATCCCACCATCGCCGCGCCGAGGGAAAGGCGCCTCTCTGCCCCCGCCAGGGCAGCCAGAACTCCCAGAAGGACGCCACGAAGCCCATGTCCTCCAGCAGGCTGTTGTTAAAATGCCAGTAGGCCTTTCCGCAATGAAAGAGGCTGTCACGGTCACCATATGGTGATCCAAGAACGGGGCCGGCCAGATGCTGGAGGAGTGGGTCCACACAAGGTGGTGCTGGGAGATGTAGATACGGTCCAACCGGGAGTGGCGAGACTGATCTTCCCCCACCCGGACAAAAGTAAAGGTAACGTCGTTGTCCGGGTGGTGGTCGTGCCAGACGTCCACCAGGGAGTGATGGTTGATAATCTCCCTGAGGACATCCGCGGCGGCCGGGCACCGCTCGGTCCCTGTGCGGTCTCGCTCCTCGAGGGTGGTGTTGAAATCCCTGCCCAAGACCAGGCATTCTTGCGGATCCAGTGTGCCGAGGAAGGCAGCCGCCTGCTGGAAGAACCGCACCCGCTCCGGGCCCGCGTTCGGGGCGTAGACTGCTCCGGGCATCAGCAGGGCTCATCAGCTCGCCCGGGCGAGCCGGGGGGGGGGTGCCCCCGGGGCTTGAGCGCAGGTGACAACTACTGGCGGAGGGGTGGGTGGCCACAGGGACCGGATGGCTGGGGGGGCGCCACCCATGGTCTGGCTGGCGCCCTCCTGGGTCCCGGGGGTCCCAGGCTTCCCTCCTTGCCGGGCCAGGGGGCAGTCCCTCCGAACATGCCCCGCTGCCCGGCAGAGGTAGCACTGGGCCTCCCCCGTGGCATAATGGACCCAGTACTGGGCCCCTTGGTGGGGCACCAGAAACGACCCCTCGAGCGCCTCCCCGCCCCGCGCCACTGCTGGCAGCAGCTGCAGCTGTACCTTCCGGCGGAACGAGAGGACGTGGCAAAGGGCGGGGTCCTTGCAGCCGAGGGGAAGCGGGCTGATGGTGGAGAGGGACTTCCCCAGGGAGGCAAGGAGAGGCAGAAGGGCGGCATTGGGGAGGAAGGGCGGAACAGAGGACAAAAACACCTGTACACCCAGGTCCTCCAGGGGCTCCACGGGGACGTGGAAGCCCCCCACCGCCAGGCCCGTCTCCACCGCCTCCTGGGCAGCGGCCTCTGACCTCAGGAAAAAGACCACCTTGCCGTACATGCGGGAGGCCGCCACCACGGCCGTGGGCCCCACCACCCGCGCCATCGCCCGCACGTAGGTTTCCACATGGGACGAGGCAGGCACCAGGAGGCACCGGACCCCATGCCTCCTGGTAAGGGTGGGGAAGGGGCCCCGGCCACCTGAGATGGTGCTGGAGGCAGTGGTCAGGGCAGGAGTTTTGGCAGCGGCAGGCGGGGGGCCCGCGGCCACCTGGGCGTACGCTCTGGGGGTGCTGCCGCCCCCAGAGCTGGTGGAAGGGACAGTGGGAGGGGATAGAGGAAGAGGAGGAGGGGCCCTAGCCACAGGAGGCGTCGCCTTCCAGGCAGGGCCTTTGCCCTTCTTTTTACCCCCCTGGTTCTTTCTCCCGACCGAGGGCGCGCCCCCTGGGTTGGGGGGGCGGGAGCCATGGCAGCAGCAGGGTCCCTGGCATTCCCACCAGAGTCGTCCTTCGCCGGCACCTGGGGAGTGACTCCCAGCGGCTCAGCGGGGGCAGCAGGACCAGTTGTTATAGGCAGGGACTGGGCCTTGGGATGAGATGGGGCGGGCGGGAGCGTCTACGGAGGGGGTCCTGGTCCCAGGCACACCCGCCACCTTGGGAAGGGGTGGGAACGGTTCGACGGGGGGGGGTAAAGGGAAGGGACGGAGAGG
>ML675622.1:8269391-8285459 GCA_007922155.1 Mesoclemmys tuberculata | reverse complement strand
GGGGGGTAAAGGGAAGGGACGGAGAGGAAGGGGGAAGGGGAGTGGTAACAGGGGGAGGGGACGGGGTAGGAAGGGGAAAGACAGGGGGTCAAGCCAGGCAGGGGCGCAGGGGCTGTGTACTCACCAGCCCAAGATGGAACCTCGGCATCTCCTCCGGCTGCACTGGGGGGGGAGGGGTGGAGTTAAATGAACTCAGGAGGGGAGGTGCAGTGTGTGAAGGGGGGGTTAACAAAACCGGGGAGGTCAATTCGGGGGGGGAGGGCCATTGGTGCTGCCGGAGCACACGGACCAAAGCAGGGGGGGAACTACAGCAGTGGGGGAGGAGGAGGGAAGGGTCAGGGTCCCCCAAATGTGGGGGCCGCAGCAGGGGAAGGGGAGAGAAGGGGCAGGGGTGCCCCCAAACACAGGGGGCAGAGGAAGGGGTGGTAGCAACGGGGGAAGGGGGGCTCACGGCAGCAAAATGGGGAAAAGGCAGCCAGCCAAGGGAGGGGGAAGGAGCCTTTTGGCAGCTGGTGCTGGCCTTGGAAGGAGCAGCCGCGGGGAGGGTGGAGATAGCAGCTGGGCCGAGGGGGGGTGGAGATGAAAGGGGCACACACTCACCCCATCCCTCCCAGCTGGGAGGGAGGCACACCAGCAGAGTCCTGAAGTGGTGGTAGCAGCAGGGTCCCCCAAAAAAGCAGCTGCAAAGAGGGAAAGAAAGGCCAAGGCCAGACCGGAGAGCTCAAAAAGCCATCCGCCCTACAGGCAGAAGGGAAAGCACAGCAGGGCAATTAAAGACACATGGGCACAATGAAGGGCAGGGCTAAGGGGATTTAAGCCCTGCCTTCCCTAAAGGAAAGGGAGGGAACACATACAGGTGGGGCTGCCAGAAGGTCAGGGGCAGCTGCAGGCAATGGTTCTCTTGCAGTCCAGGAGACAGAGCTCTGCCACAGCCAGGGGAGGCAAGGTAGTTGGGGGTGTCCTGACCACAGAAAGTGGAGGTAAAGCGTGAGACCCACCAGGGGGAAGTTAGCAGCTTGCCACGTAGGCTAGATCCCAAAAATCAGGGACTTGGTAGAGATACTGGTTTTATGTTTCAGTATAACCATCTGGAACCCATTAAGGCCATGTCTACATTAGCAGGCTTATGGCAGCCCAGCTGTACTGATGCAGCTGCGCTGCTGTAAGATCCCTTGTGTAGCTGCTTTATGCCAATGGGAGAGAGCTGTTCCGTTGATGCAATAAAAACACCTCAATGAACGGCAGCGACTATGTCAGCAGAAGTTCTCCCACTGACATAGCATTGTGTAAACTGCCATTTATACTGGCAAAATTTATGCCTCTCAGGGCTGTGTTTTCTCATACCCCAATTGACAAATTTTGCTGGCAACAGTGGTAGTGTAGATGTGGATATACTACCACTCCTTTGTCCTATGACACATGTTGAGATGTTAATTGCCCACTTAATTTTAAATGGCTTCTTGCAACACATATTGACATTTTATGCTTAACAATTTGTTCCACCTGTGACACTTTGATTACCTTTTCCAGACCTGCAGAAAAGCTCTGTGGAGCTTGCAAGTTTGTGGCTTCCACCAAGAGAAGTTGGTCCAATAAAAGATATGACCTCACCCTTGCCTCTCTCACATCCTGGGACCAAAGCAGCTACACGACTGCAAACAACTTTCGATAAAGCATTTCTATAAATTGCTTTGCTCAGTATGCTGTACGAATCATAGAGCTTATCATCTCCTATATAGCCCAATGCAGGCTCGGCTGACGTTGGTCTACTGTTTAAGAAAAGGAATGAAAAAGATTAGCACTGAACAGGATTTTCATTTCAATGCATAATTAGAGTTGATTATTACAAATGTTGCTGTTCCAAATGCATCCAAGTCACTATCCTATTTGAATGCATTGAGGAACTTTAACATACATTTCATTAGTGCAATTTTAACTTGTTACACAAAGTGATATCAACTAAAGAATCAAGATGCTATGAAACTTATTGGTTCCTTTCTCATTGTGCATCTGCTATAGTTTCCAGAGACTGTTCTTTGTGAACCCAGCTTTGATGATGGTGATCACCCTGAATTTAGTTCTTGCACACAATTTGAATAAAAAGCAACATCTTCTAGTCTTATTGCCACCAAGACTTTCACTGATATCCATCTGAGAGACGAGTGTATACAATCAGATTTATCTGATATTGAAATAATCAGTTCAGTGTGTTCAATTAACTTATGTTTTTTAAACTACTGCCATTTTTAATATGATTTTAGCCTTTCATATTTTATTATCAGTGTGCAACTATAGTACTTACCATATTAAAAATATCGCTGCTCTGAAAACACTGAAATTCATCACAAGGAGGAGGAAAATGGATCAAGAGAACTACAATTAGTTGGGACTGTACATCAATAATTTATAGAAGTGTTAAGGGCCCCAGACTTCAAACACTTATGCAAGTGAGTAAAGTTATTCACATGAGTAAATCTTTCCTAATGTTTGTTGTAGTGACTTAATCCAACACTGAATTTGGCCCAGCGTCTCTTGGCTCTTACAATATTTTTTTTAAAGTTGCTATTATCTTTTAGCTGTGCTTTTTATCCGAGAAAGTTTTAATGAGAAAATTTAGCAGATGCCTATCTATTTTTCTACTAATTAGGGGAAGTGTTTTTCTTTTGTAATGGGTTTTCTTTATCTTGTACTAGTCAACTAGTGCATAGTGTCCATGCCAGGTGTTACCTTCCTATCTGCTCCACTAGCACATACAGCATTTAGATTCTATAAAAGTAATTTAAATGGGCATTTAAGAGCTGATGCCTTTGTTTATAGTCCCAGATTTTCAAAGTGCTACAGCATCATGGGTGAGCATTATATTTGGTCCTGGTTGCAAGGCAATTTACAGTCAAAATTGTTAAATTTCACAATGTAAGCTAGAGGGCTGTGTCACCTGCAGTAATATAAATGAAGTGTTCTTGCTTATTGCTACACCTAACTGCTTTCATTTCTGTGATCAGGATTCATTTCTGACCTGCTGGCTATTTTTATACTTATAGCCCTGGCATGGTTAGACACAGGACTCACTGCTGCCTTTTTTAACTGAGCAAATACATTGGGGATTAAGGGCTAGTGTTGGATAAGCAATGGTGCGTGGCTACAGGGAATATGGGCTCTGACTCTTTACAGTTCTTATAGAGATGGAAATCATGGCCAGATTATGAAAAGGCAGAGCCACGGTTTGTTCTAATCACACTACGGTTCAAATTGCTTTCCCCAGACCTTTTATGTGCTATACAGATCTGTGTGGCATTGAACTGCCCTTATTCTCTGCACTGTAGTGTGTCCAGGAACATGGGAGGAAGTTTTCATGGGGGCTGGGGTTGATTCCTAGGGAAGCCAACATATGTCTCCACCACCAGAAGAACATTTCACAACTGAACCAGAAGCTACAGCAGCAGGAGCGAGGATGAGCATAGGGTCCATCAGCCACTGCCAACTTCTCCCTCACCAGAACAAGCACATCCACACACACTGTCCTCGTCCGATTTTTACCTGTGCACTTATCCCCACAACGAACTCCCAGAGCTAGCAGCTAAATTACCATTTTTATTGTTAAAAATAATACCCAGAACTGACACAATAACTGGCAAACTTTGCCATGAGCCACCGACTGTTTTCTTACTGTATACCTCCGTAGCGAGGCCCTTCCTGGATAGTGGGGCCAGTTCTGGTGGCTGGGTGTGGGTAGATTGGAAAGGCTTCAGGAAAGCGCGACAAGCTGATTCGAGGTCTACGAAACATGGCTAATAGCGAGAGATTCAAGAAGCACATTTCATTTAGTTTATTCAAGGACGAGTAAGAGGTGACTCAATCATGGACTACAAATAACTTTGTGAAGAAGATATTTCTGAGAGTACATGGCTTTTTAGTCTAGCAGAAAAAGGCATCACAAGATCCAGTGAGTTCCAGTTGGAAGCTGAAGCTAGATAAATTCAGACTAGAAATAAGGTGCAATTTATTTTTATTTTTAAAACAATGAGGGTAACTAACCATGGGAACAACTTCCCCAAGCGTGTAATGGATCCTTGATCATTCGAAGACTTTACAGACTTTATTGAGACTGGATATTTTTTCTAAAATATATGCTATAGCTCAGACAGAAGTCATTGGTCTGATAGAGGAATCAGTGGGTGAGGTTTTCTGGCCTGCATTATGTGGAACATCAAGCTAGATGTCCCAAAGGCTTCCCCCCCCCTGTTACACAGTGCCAAGGGCATGGGTGGGACATGACTTGGGAGTTGGTCCTCCTCAGTGTCCCTGACTGGAGCATCAGCCCCAGGGGGCTGTGCTGTGATTCCAGTGAATCATCCCCTGCCAGAGCAGAGAGGCTCCCATAAAAACACATTAAAATCATATAACAGCTAATGGGCACAATCGACAGCTCATGGGCAGGTAGGGCATGCCAAACAGTATCTGCAGCTGTCTGTGTGAAAGAGTTGCTGGCTGCCTGCCGACAGCTATCATCCTGACTCGGGGAAGATGGTCACCCCGTGGGTGCGGAGCAGCCCCTCAGCACCCATGGAGTTGGCGCCTATACTAGATGATCAAATGGTCCTTTCTTGCCTTACAGTCTACAAATCTGCGTTACGGCCCTTCTTCCCAACCTTGACACATTTTTATGCAGCAGGATCCAGGTCTTTCTACATGCTTGCAAAGCGCCTAGATATGTGGGCTAATGTGGCAATCAAATTACAACAGTCCTATTGATGTTAACAGGAATTCTGAACATGGGACAAGGGCAGACTATATTAGAACAAAGGAATGTGGACAGAAAAGCTGCACTGTAAATTGCAGAGCAGAATTTTGCCTGGTCTTTCCAGACCCATGCCTCTACATTAGGAAAAATAAATAAAGGTTATCTAAACTTGAAAAATAATGGTCATACCCATGACTTCCTAGACACATTGACCTTGTTTATCTTATTTAATTTATTTAACTGCAAGTGAACACATTTTATAATGATTCAAACACTCCTGATGGAGACTGGCACTTAACTGTAAATAAAATAAAGCAAAACTCTGGGGACTTTATCAGCTTTCTATTTGTAAAGAGTGTGCTTTCCAGCTTTTAGGTTTTTTTCCAAGCATATTGTCTCCTAAAGTATTGGTTTTATTTTCTAGTTTAAGTTGTTCTTTAGATTTTCTTGTCTTCAGTAATTCACTCACTGATTAAATGATTGTCCCAGTAATGAGATTTGACATGATTAGTGTCAGTTACCTAGCTGACCTTTTAAGTAGGTTAATTGGCAACTCTGAATAATTACCATTATCAGCAATCTCACCTTGCTGACTGAGCCTCCTGGAGAACAAATGAGGCACAAAAGACACGGGGGTGGAGGGAAACAGTTCTGGGTCTGAACTTGAAAGTTATTCAGTTTGAGAAAAACAAACTTTTTCACTGGTAGCTTTTACACAAAATGCAACAATTCTGGAGTATTTTAAGCAGCCCATCAAAATTTTTGCCCCACAGCATGGTTCAACAGTCTCTCGCAACACAACAAGGATCCATTGAATGGTAGATAACTAGATTCTGCTCCTAGATTTGCATTGGGGGATTGTTGTGCTCTCAAAGTCCCACTAAAGTCCATGGGAAGCTTATAGGTGTATAAGTCTGCTGAAGTGATGCCTTCTGGTTTTTTGAACTTCAGAGGTTCATGTTTTCTCACTTTTCTCCACAGCTATGAAAGCTAAAAACTTACCTCTTTAAAGTGGAAGATGAGATCATCATATATTCATACTTCAGGGTGTCAGGGCCAGGTCACAGGTGGCCGGTGTGGTGACTAGAACCTGAGTCAGACATCTGGAATCATCAGCATGGGTCAATCTGGGGTCAGGAACCCTGGATCATCATCAGGAGCTGAGGCCAAGTCAATAACTAGGACCAGGGGGTAAGGCTGAGATCAAGAACTGGAAGTCAGAAGCAGGAGACAAAGCCAAGTTAGAAACAGGCTATTGGAGCCAGGAGGTAAAGCCAAAGTCAAGAGCCAGGGATCAGAAACAGGGCCTGTAGCAGCAGCTAGCTGGGGTTCCTCCTAGTTGCACAGACAAACTTCCTATATCCTCCCCAGGCTTAAATAGCATTCAGGAATTGGGAATGTCCTCTCAAACTGGTCCTCCTGGATGGAACGCCCCGTGGTGTGTCTAAGGTCCCTGAGGTTCATGACCTGTTGAGTGTTTCTGCTACCAGATCTGTTAAGTGGCAGCATGGAGGTGGTTTCTGTTGGGGAGTCTGCAGACTCAGATTCTAGACCACTGCTCCTTTCAGGAGAGTACAGTTTGCAAAAACTCAATGCCAGGGGGTACCATCATCTGCAATCCCTGAATTTGAGGAAGGTCTCTACCACAGTTTTACATGTGTCCTGAAATAACTCAGGAATCCAATCCTGGAACCACAGATCCACCCACAACAGGTACAGACATTTCCTAGTGGGTCAGCTGCCTGCTGATAGAAAGTTATTTCTTTTTCCTTCCTTCTCTCTCTCTTTTCAGCTATGACGGCAAGTCGCTTCTTCTCGAAGGATATGGTGCCACTGTGGTTGATTGGTGGCTTGCTTCTCCCAGCTTACGATGTCCACACCACTTTTCTAAAGATAGGCTTTCAGTATATTTCTGTACTATTTTCTCTGATCACCATGAGATCTCTGACCATATGTGAGCTGAGAGTAGAGAACTTGTTTTGGGAGGCAAAAATCTGGCATCTGCACAATCCTAGAGTACTTGGTGTATAAGGATCATTGCTTCAATGCTGGTGACATTGGCTTCAGTGAGGACTCTGATGTTAGTGCTATGATCTTCCCACTTGATGTGAAGGATCTTCCGTTGATGATACCTCGCCAAAACTCTTAAGGTGTTGACGGTAGTTCACCCAAGTTTCACATCCATAAAGGAGTATAGGGTTGACAAGTATCTTATAGACCTGGATCTTGATTTCCTTCCATAGGTCACGATTCGTGAAAATGCACCAGAACAATTTCCCAAAGGAAGCACTTGCTCCCTGGATCCTGTGCTGAATCTCACTGTCAGTTTTTGCATTTTGAGAGAGTTGGCTACTGAGGTAGCAGAAATGCTTGACTGTCTCCAAAGTCTGTCCCTCAGCAGTCATTTGTGGTGACTCACGCGCAAGACCTGAGATAGGCTCATAGAGCACATTAGTCTTCTCAGTGTTAAGTCCTAGTCTCTGGTAGGTTTGTACAAAAAAATCCATTGTGGGCTAAAGGTCATTCTTAGTATGTGCAAAGATAGTACAATCATCAGCATACTGAAGATCAATAATGGATGCCCTGGGAATTTTAGGCTTCAAGGGGAGACGTTGAAGATTAAAAAGCCACCCATCCATTCTATAATGAATGCCAACTCCAATGAGGAGACAGTCTTTTACAAGGACTGGAATGACTGCTAAATAGATGGAGAACAGGGTTTTGGCAATAGCATAACCTTGCCAGGGGATACCAACTGCCCTCTGTGCCAAGGTAGACAAATTCCTTGAAGTGAAGGTGGAGATGAAGTGGACTTAGGATGGGATAGTCATCAGTATGCCCCCAAGTAAATTTCACTAAGGATTTGGAGACACTTCTAGGCTGTTCAGGAGCCATGAACATAGTGGCATAGGAGCGGCCATGCTGGATGAGATTATGGGTCCATTGAACTCAATATCCTGTCTCTGAAAGGGCCAGGGCCTGATGCTTCAGAGGAAAGCAAAGGGAACTCTGCAGCAGGCAATGATGCAGTAACATGCTCATAGGAAAAGTCCTTAACTAAGACAGGTGGTGTCACTCTGGGCTGAGAAGGTCCCAATGCGCTGCACAGGTAATACCTGCTGTAATTTCAGATAATAACTATTCAGTTTAAAAAAATGAGATCCTTCAGGTCTGGGTCAGCTGTCTCCCACCAAAGCTTGCTTCCACTGACCCACCCAAGAACACCCTCTACATCGGGTAAAGAGAGAGAAAATGGCATAGTGTCATATACACGCATTTCCTGACCACCCCCATGTGCTGTAATGATTGCCATGTGATTGACAGTATTTACTACGACAGTATTTTCAACTACCTCAGGTGCATGCAGCTAAGTGAAAAGCCTAGACATGACTGGAACCCTCATGCCCTAAACTCCAGTGCATCTGGTTATCAGCTACCTGGAAATCTCAGGAATAGAAACCACTAACCAGGCAGTGGATTTGTAATGCAGGGAAATGTCAAGTGAAAATGAGTTTGGTCCAGAGTAAATTAATTTTCACTTCTGACCTCAGAAAATTTTAGCCCCAGCAGTAAAAGATTTGAGTAATCATTACTTCAGACAGCCCCTCTAATTACATTTGGAATTCCTGGTCCTTTATTTCTTTCTTTTATAAATTACACTCCTATGTCCACACACTCTTGCTATTGAAAGACATATTTCTGTGAACAAGAGTTCTTCATGTAGGGCCGGATCCCAAACCCACAGAAGACTGTCTGAGTCTTCCCATTGACTTCAGTGGGCTTTGGATCAGGCTTATGTAACCCAATTTAGGGCCCAATCCAGCAAAGCACATAAGCGGGTGTTTAATTTTAAGCATATGAGCAGGGCTAACTGCTCACATCCTTAAAAATTAAAACACACGCTTATTGCTTTGTGGGATCAAGGCCATATTGTGTAATACGGATCTCACTGCAACTACACCTATGATGAATTTGCCCCCTCATCCCATCCCCCTTTTCTCTAGGGCACACACCTGCACCTCCATCCAGTGAACTATGTCATCTTCTGTTACCTAAATGCTACTTTTATTTGAAAACTTTATTACTTGTTTAATATCTTATAACCATGGATTTATTTCCCTCACCTCGATTTCCTCTTAACAGGGCTTTCTATTCCTACCCAAAGGAGTTCAATTGTATTGTACAAATTTAATCAAAGCTAAATTGCTGGAGCTTATTAAAGAGACTATGCCATCTCTTCCTGCTCCTTCATTTGCCTTAAAAAAAATTGTGCTGAAGATCCAGATACCAGGTGAAGCTGCTGTCTAGAAATGGCAAAGATAATAAGGTCTTTCAGCTCTCTGCTTGTAACACTTTATACTGGTATGAGGTCCTAGTGACTAAAATTACATGCATTTAAATTGTCAGACACAGAAAAACTTATAGTAAAATAGTGAAGAAATGCTGTCTTGGTAATAGTTATTAGGTCTTTTATTTCTTAAAATAGCATGGTTGTAGAAGGTTATTTTCTAGTAGGTATGTTAATAAGGGGTCTGCAGTATTTTGCAGCTCATTAATTGTTGATTACATAAGTGGTTTTGAATGAAGCCCCATTGGAAAGCCCTGCCACAGAGCCAAGCTGCCAGGATTTTAATTTCTTTTTTATTATTATTATAGTCAATAGCTTATTTGTAAAGAACATAATTGCTTTCTGTTCCTATGTTAGACATTCATCTTATCGAGCAGATTAAAATTTTAGATCAACAAAGGTATTTCTTAAAAAAAGAGCGCCAGGCAAATCATTACAAAAATGACTGAATTTACAGCCCTTTTGATTGCCCATGGGTGCTAAATCAACCAAATCTCTTTGGCTATTGACCCTGTAATTCCTGCCTGAAGTCTTTTTATTGAAATCTATATAGAAGTTGATATAACATTATGGTGCTCGCTCTCTTTATTATGAATTTGCCCATGAAGTGTTTGTATGAGCAAATAGAGTGTACAAATATCTCCTACATCTTTCTTTTCTTGAATCAAAGCACTTAGTCATCTGTGTAGTGTGGTTTTTGTACTTTTATCTCCGTGTAAATTAACACCTGGTGTATTACACATGTTCTTTTCACAATAACTATTGCTAGTGATATGCTAATGAAAGCAGCGGAATGTTCCATACAAACTGTTCTGCACTATAAATATGCACATACTGTATATGTTTATCAGAAGAATATGACTTATGTTGTGGAAACAGCTAAATCCACATATGCTATGTGTTAATCATCATAACACTTTGCACTTCTGCAGAGCTTCCACTCCAAAGAGCTCAATATTCTAGTCAGAGATTTAAAACACAACACTTCTCTGGGAGTGTTCAGCTGAGAACATTGAAATGCAGAGAGGTTAAGTGAAGAAGCCGGTGACAGAACTAGGGTTAGAATCTCTCTATTCATACATCCCATGTTTTACCTGTGCAAGCCACATCTATTTCTAATGAATTAGGCAGAGATAGCAGAACTTGGGGGGGAAGCTAGTGCTCCCGCAATGGAAATGTTGGGGGATGAGCTATGTTTCTGTCCCATGTAATATCTTATGGATGCGAAAGTGAAACCTGGAGGAGGAGTTGGAGCAGCTGTCCTGACACACAAGATCATGCAAGCCCAAGGGAGCAAGAAAGAACAGTTCTTCTGCCTTCCAGACATTCTGGGTCCTGGTGAAGACACCTGGGGGAGAGACAGAAGCACATGCCCCAGATGCTGGGGGAGTGCACAGAGTAGCAGCACATGGGTTGAGCCATAGAGAGAAGAGGGCACCAGCTGCCAAGGGGGGAGAGCAGCAGCATGTAGAGGTCGCCAGCTGCTAAGGAACTACCATAGGAATGGCAGTAGGAACTACGGGGATGCCCCTTCCCAGCCTAAAGGCGGCTGCCTTCCTCCTCCCCTTCCCATCACGTCTCAATAGCTTCCCTGCAGCTTGAGGTCTTCAAATCTCATTTTTGAGGATTTCAACAACTCGGTCATGGGTTCGGGGTTGTTATAAATGTGTATGGGTAGGGTTTTGTGGCCTGCCTTGTGCGGGAGGTCAGACTAGATGATCATATTGGTCCCTTCTGACCTATGAGTCTATGAGTCTATGAGTAATAGCTTCCCTCATTCCCCCGCTTTTCCCTGTGCCCCACATTCACAGCAAGCTTCCTCCCCTCCAACAACTCGCAGCCCATAATATTAGCGTTCACTTGGGAAGATCAATACCTAAATGACGTTTGAAAATGGGACTGAAGCTTTTAAGTCACCTAGGACTAGTTTCACAAAGGGACTTTAGGTGCCTAAATCCCAGAATCAGACCCCACTGGGATTCACAAAACCTCCACTTAGCAGCTGCCAAAGGTCTCAGGTGAGTACCCTAACCACTAGGCTAAAAGGCACTAGGGAGGCCCCCCATCCTTCCCCAGCCTCTTGCACTAATGGTGTAGGAGCTTGATGCCAAGAGGTGTGAATCTCAAGCAGGAATAGGTACTGACCTCCCCAAGTCGGGGGCTTAAGAGAGAATGACCAGGTGTCCCGCTTTTATAGGGACAGTCCTGATACTTGGAGCTCTCTCTTATATAGGCGCCTATTGCCACTCTTCCCCCCTCCTGATTTTTCACACCTGTTATCTGGTCACTCTAGGAGAAACCCCTCTCCTTGGCATCTGCCATTGGTTCGTTAAGCAGGGAGCCACTTAGCAGGCTGGCTTTTGTGAATCCCAATCTTAGGTACCAGTCTCCCTGAATTCATTGTAGAGGGAGCTCAATCACCACAACACACAAGTTCCTTTGAGAATCTAACCCTTAAGTACTTTTTAAATTGTACCTTTTGGTTCATTCACCCCTATATGGAAATGGCCTGAGGGTAGTTTGATAATGGATACTTGGATTTCCTCTAGCTACTTCTCTCCAGGGCATGATTTCACTTTACAGACTCAGATTTCTGGAATCTTTTAAAAAAAAAATAGCATCAGATATAAAAGTTTACATTTCAGATGAAAAACCAGTAACAAGTGAAACTTCAGTTCACCTAAGTACTTGGATCCAAAACAGATGACTATGCAAGAGAAGTGCCTCTTTTTCACCTAGCTTTCCTTAATATAAATGTGTGTGATTTTAGTGGGCGTTACAATCACAGTTGTCTATCTGTAGCAAACAGTGAGTGGTGCAGGATGATGTAATATCAGAGTAAGAGATAGGCAGTACAATGCTTAATAGCTGAGTAGGAGACAAGCGACACAATGAGTTTAATCAGCAACTCCTTTTGACTATGTCTTTGGAGATCCTGCTTTCCCTCCCCTGACAGGACCAAATTATTACTTTAAGAAAATTGTTAGGAAGTGGGGGCAACACACAGAGACACACATGGTATACTTAGATAAAGATAGATTTGGCATACATGTTACAGTTTCACAATGTTAGTGTGTAATGACACTTGTAAGAATAGGTTAGAAAATGAATCAGACAATAGTAATTTGATGTGGGTTTCTTTTAAAAAAAATATTTATGAAATTGTTTATTGTTTGATGTTCCATGCAGACCACATCTGCTTCTTCATGGAAGGTCTGTACACAAGGCTAGATCCAGGCATCCCATTTACAATAATGATTCTGTAAGAAACTTCACTAAACATTTCTTGATAATTTTTCCCGAGCTGTTTTAAAATCACAGAGTCCTAGAGGAAAGAAGTGCCTTTTCTACTGGTATTGAAGATTATTCAGTGGAATTCATCCTGACAGACAAAAAATTCCCTGTAGGATAGGCTGGAATTTAAGCTCAGAATTTGTATAAAGTGAACTGTATTTTGCAATGTAATGTGATAAAACATTTAACAGATGCTCTGTAGAGTATCCTGGAACCCAATGACTATATAGAGATTAAGTGAGCTCGTAATGGTGATTCTAAATAAGGCGTTGTGGAAGTAAAAACAAACTATGTGCTTTACAGAATAAGTAACCCAGAGATGTGTTAGGGTTAATACACAACATAGCCAGCTTTTTAAATTTATAATTAGAATCCTTTAGGCTCAATCCTGCTTCCATCGAAAACAGCTACGGTTTTAACATGGGAACAGGATCTGGCGCACTATTTCAGACATGTAGTTCATGTGCCAAACTCTCTAAGAAGTAAATGGGTGAAACTCAATCTAAGTAAATGAGGCTGTATCCTTTTACACTGGAAGAGACTCTGAATTTAAGTAAATTAAAAAATTCCTCAGGGTCTGTAAAGCCCTGTCAAGGTGTAACACAGTTTTAGCCGTGTAAATGAAAATAATTCATAGCGTACTGTATCCTTTAATATTGTGGTTTCCCAGACATTTTTCACTGTGAAGTATTCATTACTGAAACAACATATCAGAACTTGATTCATTGTTTTTAAAAAATATAAAATGTGATGAATTCTGAGTTGAAGTTCAAAGTTACAGGCTAGGATTTACACAACATTAACATATTTTACTGTACACTGAGGGATAAAATGAACAGCCTAGCCTCCCAGTTGCTTGAGTACTCAAAATCTGCTTCTTTGTGGTCCACTGAAGCCAACAGCAAAACTCCTATGGATGAAATCCTAGCCTCACTGAAGTCAATGGAAGATTTTAGCATTGACTTCTATGGGCCCAGCATGTCATCCCAACTGATATCAGCGGTGCAAGATTAGGCAAAACAGGCCTGATGCAAACCCCACTGAATTCCATGTAAAGTCTCCCATTTCATCAGCGGACTTGGAACAGGTTAATCAATCAGTAAAACAGGGTAGGCAGAATATGCACATAGGACGACATTAACTCCTTGTGTACAGGACTCCCCCACGAGATGCATAACTTAAGACTAAGTGATGTGGGAGCACGCATCCATGCACCACTTGAAAGCAACCGGAGGTGTCTCAGCACCAAGGCAACATGGAAGGTCGCCTGGGGTCTGTTGCACACAACTGGAAATTCCTCTCTCATTGCATTTAGTTTTGTCAGTGTCTCTTTTTAACATTATATCATCCTTCCTCACATATATTTTTCATTCTAACCTGATACCAATTTCCTTCATTTCTGGAATGAAATGCAAGCAACAAAATCATCAAGACAAATAACAGGGTTGCTGCCAATCAGAAGAAGATCAGTCTATATTATAGGTGGTGGGAAAAAAAATTAAAAAATAATTTCACCCCAATAGAGGGTTTTCCATTAAAAATTACAGCTTTTGGGGGGGGGGAAATCACATGTAATTAAATTTTCAACTTTGTAGATGAAAAACAGGAAGCAAAACATTTTTATATTCCATTTTTATATACCTTTTGGCTTAAAAACACAAAGGTCTTACTGAAATTAAATTTCAGGTATTCAAAAATCAATCAAAAACAGAACAATTTTCATTAGAAATTTTGGCAATAATTAAACAACCCACATAAACATCTTTTTCCTTTTGTTTTCCACAAAAAATAATTGGTATTTTTCAACCAGCTCTCTGCCTCACACGTACCAATGAACTAAGAATCCATTAGCAGATTTCCTGAGGGTAGAAAAACTGAAGGTGCCATTTTCCATGGATTGTTTTTCAGTAAATTGTTATTGTGCATTCCAGCTTCCAAAGAGACAGAATATCCTGGCGTAGAGTAACTTCTCAAATGGGATATAATGTGTTGGGCCGGGGCCGAATTAATATATAGAACTGGCAAGTTTGGTAAATGAGTGCTAAAGGATTCTGAGACAAATCCTCTGAGCACTAGACCGTTTTTTGGAAAAATCACGGAGAATACCCAACTTGCACTTGGCAGTGACATGAGCCATGACTGTTTATCCAGGCCCTGTGTGTGTCACTGCGATCAGGTGGAAAACCAATGGTCACTGTATAGCCTTTTGCTGTCTGTCATTAAATAAATAGCTTTGCACTGGAGAAACTGAATCGGAGTTTTCACTGGGCCTGACACTGCATGTTGTAACCCAGCTGTGGGCGTGTGTAAATTCCTGGCCCACCATAATGTTTTGCTCACATAATAGCTCAGCTGAAATAACGTATGGCTGGTTAGACTGTAAACTCTTTGGGACTGGGACCATCTTTTGTTCTGTATTTGTACAGCACCTAGCACGATGTGGCCTCAGCCCAGGACTGGGGTTCATAGTTGTTACTGCAACACAAAAATATTATTACTAAAAATTCATATTATGCAGCACCATTTCAAGCAATACAATTGGCATATTTAGGCTCACAGTTTGGGTTAGCTAAAGCAGATTTTAGAATCCAATATTAATAGCAATTATTTCATTTGTTTAGGGGAAAAAAAATCAATGCCATCTGATATTTGTTTGTATTTAAACATGCCTTGGGGTTCATTGAAAATACAAAGTAGCATCAACAGCTAACAAGCCAGGAAGCTGATGGAGCATCTTAGAGTTTTACATCCATGCAGGCAATTTGGGTTGAGAAGAGCCCCATCCATATTTTAAAAAAGACAACAGATAATAGAAGGAAATAGCTGTAACCCTAATTGATATGCTTTTCCTCTTCGTTCACTGAAGTCAGCTTGACAGATGCAGATCAAATTAATGGCACACAAATTATAACCTGAGAAGCAAATATTCCTATTAAAATATTTTCCCAGTGTTCATAAATCAATACTTCCTCAAACTCCCTCTCTGCCAATTAAATAACTTTTTATGCTTCCTATTAAATACAGTGAGTGTAGGTTACTATGGTGACAAATAGAAGAACAGAATAAACTCTGATGCATCATAATTGTCCCATATTAGATGGGAAAAAAAGCCCCAAACATTTGAACTGCATCTTTCTGTTTCAAGACGTCTCTTTGAAACAACAGTTGCTGTCTGGAGATATAAATCTGTTTGATGAGGCCTGTGTAACAGCGGATGAAACCATCATAAAAATGAAAACATTGCAGCCACCAATTTCCTCAGGTAGAAAGGGATTCTGCTAAGAAGCTTCCCAAGGTTCAGTGGTGAATCCATTTCATAATCAGAATCCTCATATCATTTGTTATTTTATGCTACACATTAAACACAAGACACTATGTGAAAAGAATGGTAAGGGTTACAAACAGACCAACCAAAACATGATGGGCCAAATTCTCACATGTGCACACCCTGTGTACGTACAGTCCACCATTTACTGACAAATAGGATCACTGTGATGTAAAATGTCCTTTTTTTAAAAAAAAAAAACCTAGCACAAGTTACTAAAGTAACTGTCCATTAACAATACCTTCCTTTGTCCTTTCTAGAATAGCTCTCTTCCTAGCCTTTCAA
Source organism: Mesoclemmys tuberculata (assembly GCA_007922155.1). Lineage (NCBI taxonomy): Eukaryota > Metazoa > Chordata > Testudines > Chelidae > Mesoclemmys > Mesoclemmys tuberculata. Next base: position 8,269,466 of record ML675622.1, on the reverse strand, counting down.
TAATGAGTGTTGTTCTGCATCTGACTTTTAGCCTGTCATCTCTTTGTAACACTGTTTGTCTTTGGTCTTTACATT